>CM035437.1:42086901-42109401 GCA_020310875.1 Ceratopteris richardii
TACATGACACATGTACATCTAACATATGTCTCAATGCACGTGTATATTGTTACATGGGTTACATGTGTGTCGCTTTAATCTTATGTCTCATGCAGGATGTGTGCACAATGCATATACAATGGCTCATAGTGACAAGTCTATATAGTATGCACATGCCACCATCGCTAATAGATGCATCATGCTCCTTTATTTAGAAGTGACTTAGTATCAATATGAGAGTGGAATATCCATACATGAAGGGGAAATAAAGGATGGTCTTGATGTGAATAGAGAGGTATGTAGGCATACAAATACATGACCAAGCAAGTATAAAGGGATGAAATCCATACGAAGGTGAACCTTGGCAAGGGCAGCCCCGTTTGGTTGGTAAGGGCAGCCTTTGGTTGGGAAGGGCAGCCCTCTTTGGTTGCTAAGGGCAGCCCTCTTTGGTTGCTAAAGGAAGCAACATAGAAACGGTGTGGAAGAGGCAAAGGATTGGTGGTGAGGAAGAAGCAAACAATAGGTCAGAAGTGAGTCCCAACAAACCTAAAGCAAAAAAAATGTAGGCCAAAAATGGCGTTTCCAAATGGAAACGGAACGCGGAAATGGCCGGTCCCTTTCCGATAACTATGAATACAATTATTGAAGGTGATACAAATGGCATTGAAGGTGAAGATCTGCAGATTCATGTTTGAGTTGTGGTTGATGGTGCACCTATTCCAGACAAACTTTGTTGGGATACAATTATTGAAGGTGATGCAGATGGCATTGAAGATGAAGATCTTCATATTCATGTTCGAGTTGTTGTTCTTGCTGCACCTATTCCAGAGAAACTTTGTTGAGATGGAAGAGATGCTCAAGCACATGCATTGATAACTTTGTCCATCAAAGTCATTATGACATTATCCCTCACATTCGCTCTTGCAAGACAGCAAACGATGTTTTGGATACAATGTTTTGGATACACTTCCAACCTTATATAAAGCAAGAAATGAGGCTCATGTTGCTTACCTCCGAAAACAACCGGAGAGGGAGTATAAGAATGAAGGAGCTTCCATTTACAATTTTGACAAAAGATCAAAGATTTGAAATAGTTGATTTCTACTGATGAAGCCTTGCGAAATAGTTCACTTCTACAAACTGTTCTTAATGCTTTTCAAGGTTCATATCAGAGTTTTGCTTCTACTCTTCGATTGATGGTGAAAGGCAATCAAAATGCTTAACATTTGAGGAGTTAGTCTCTGTTTTGTTGCAGGAAGATCAATCGAGGCATAATAGGCCCATTATGTGTATTGCATATCAAGCTTTCTTAGCTAGCCAAAAGGGCAAAAGTAATTGGACCTCATCTACTGGTAAGCAAAAATCTACTAATGTTGCACAATCGAATAAGGAAGACAAAGATGAGAAAAAAGAGAAAATAAAAAACAATTTCACAAATAATGTAAGGAAAATAATCATGTCATAAAGAGTTGTCCAAAATTGGGTGCAAAATAGGAAAAGAAGAAAGAGGTTGGAATGGTTGTTGAAGGGGCCTCTACCCAGAAAACAAAGTCTGCTAATCTTGTTTAGAATGAATAATGGGCATTTACTGCTATATGCAGTTATGAACCATCTTCTCATGAAGAGTGTATGTTTGCAGTAGACTCAGATGTTTGGTACTTTGATAGTGAGGAAGCCAAGCATATTACCTCAAAGCATACTTTCTTAAGTTCACTTCAACCTACCTCTACAAGGAATAGTGTAACATGTGCTAACAACTTCTTATCTTGTAATGGGAGTTGGCAAGATCACTTTCACTACTATTGATGGTACTTCTTTCACATTCTCACATCCTTTGTATGTGCCAAGGATCGAAAAAACATGTTGTCAGTTTCATTATTAGCCAAGATTGGTTTGGCGGTCAAATTTGTTGACGACAGATGTACACTTCATGATCTATCAAATGGCGAGGTTATTATTGTTACTCGCATTTTATGTCATCGATTGCATAAGCTCATACACTATGTGAAATTTGTGAATGATTCAACACCTGCAGCTCAATATTCTAACGCTATCTCAAATGCAAAGCTTTGTCATGCATGCTATGGTCATCTTAATTATGCTAGTTCGCTACGTCTACAAAAAATCCGAAATTGTGTCCTCTCTGCCCAAACTTTAGGCAACTTGTAAACATGTCTCTGAAGGCTGTATTTTAGGCAAAATGCAATGTTCTTCGTGACTTTAAGATTGTTTAGTTCGAGCTTCCCATAAATTGCAGCTTGTTCATAGTGATGTATATGGTCCAATGCAGACACCATCTTTTCGAAACTACCTTTACTTCATGCCTTTAATTGATAAATTCTCCAAGCATGCATGGGTGTATCCATTGAAAGTAAAGTTTGAAGTGTTTATGTGCTTCGAACAGTTTATAGTTATGACTGAAAATCTATTAGCATGTAAATTGGGTGCCCACCATTCTGATCGAGGGGGGGAATACATGTCTTCTGATTTTCATGCATTTTTGGTTAAGCGTGGGATAAAACATCAATGTAGAGTGTCGTATACACCTCAACAAAATGGAGTTGCCAAAAAAAAAAAGGAGAAGGTCTCTCATAGAGACAGCAAGTTGTATGGTCAAAAGTCAAGCTTTATCACATAGCTTCTAGCTTGAGGTTGTTATGTGTGCAACATATGCACTTAACTAGTGTCCCATCAAAGCACTACAATCTATCACTCCATATGAGGCTTGGCATGATCCAAAGCCATATGTTGCTCATCTACGTATCTTTGGTTGTCTAGTATATGCATAAGTGACTGAACAACAACGCATGAAATTGGATGATAAAGCACTAAAATGTATTCTTGTTAGGTATACTTCTCAAAGCAAAGGCTATTGTCTGGATCATCCACAAACCAAATATGTTTTGGTTAGCGGTGATGTTCACTATGTGGAAGATGCAATTTAACCATTACTTTCATATACCAAGGAGACTTCGATTAGCTCTAGAGATGTGTTTGACACCATATGGATCGAAACGCGTTCCAAACACATATGAAACGTACAAAACGTTCCGTATGTTCCAAAACGCTTTCAGAACGCGTTCAATTTTTTTTGGAAAAAGAAAATGAAGTGAAAATTGAAATTTATATTTCAAGTGAAGAAAAAAAATGCATGAAATATATACATACATAGGTGAGTCTATAGCTCAATGACTCCTGAAGCAAGGAGGAGATTGAGAGAGAGAGATAAGGAGAGAAGCACATAGAGAGATTGAGAGATTGCGAGAGAGATGAGAAAGAAACATGATGTGTGATGGGGACTCTAAAATCCCTCAATCTAATAATCAGGCATTGCGATTATCTATATATATATAAAACATTTAATGAAGGTTAAAAAAATGAAGATAGATATATATATATATATATATATATATATATATATATATATATATATATATATATATATACATACATACATACATACATACATACATACATACATACATACATACATACATACATACACACACACACAGATATATATATATATATATATATATATATATATATATATATATATATATATATATATATATATATATATATATATATATATATATATATATATATATATATATATATATATATATATATATATGTGTGTGTGTGTGTGTCTCTCTCTCTCTCTCTCTCTCTCTCTCTCTCTCTCTCTCTCTCTCTCTCTCTCTCTCTCTCTCTCTCTCTCTCTCTCTCTCTCTCTCTCTATATATATATATATATATATATATATATATATATATATATATATATATATATATATATATATATATATATATATATATATATAAGTAACGTTCCTAAACGTTCCATATGCTCGCGTTTGGTACGGCACCACGTTCCGTACGCATACCGTATGCGCAGTACCAAATGTTCCCTACCACCTTGAAGGGTTTAAATGATGGTGCAGAACTAAATGGGTATACAAGCTCAAACGTAAACATGATGGAACAATTCAGAGGTATAAGGCTAGGCTTGTTGGGAAAGATTATGCTGAAGGGAGAGGCATTGATTTTGACGAGAACTTTGCTCCCTCGTGCCAAATGACCACCATTCATAGCAACTCTACACTTGGAACTCATCATTGTTTGAGTGTACATCAATTGGACATTAAAACTACATTTCTGAATGGTGAGTTACATGAAGAAGGCATTATACGGTTTGAAGCAAACACCACATGCTTGGTATGAAAAGATGCATGCGTACTTAACTGCACATGGTTTTGAGAATAGTCCAAAGTAAGAGGAGCTTCTATTTTAAGCGTGTATATGATGTTCTTTTGATCATTGTTGTGCATGTTGATGACATGCTACGTATTGATCCTAATCAAAAGCATAGTGCTGAATTTAAGCTTTATTTGTGTGCTTCTTTTGAGATGTCAAATTTAGGGCATTTGCATCATTATTCGGACATTTTGTTTATGCAAGGTCATGGTGAATAGCTTTGTGTGAAACAAAATATATTGGCACATTATTGCAATGTTTTGACCTTTAAGATTCCAAATCTATTGCCGCTCCTACGCAAAGAGGCTTATGGTCCAGTCTTCATGATGTTGTAGTTATTGTTCTCTATGAGCAAGCTGTTGGATGCTTGATTTAGTTATGCATAATTCGGTTTGATATTTTTTGTTGTACTACTTAAGTGGTACCCGACTACTTGAATTGTTTTATCCCAAGGGGAGATCACTACTGTCAGAATTATATGCTTTTAATTTATTTGGACTTGGCTCGTTGCTTTGACACTCATGTCTCCACCAATGGTGTTTGCTTCATGGTTGGTAGCTCATGCATATCTTGCTTGAGCAACAAGAGCCTATTGTGGGCACTTCTCGTTGTGAGGCTGAGTATAGGGAAGCTTTCAAAGTGTCAATTGAGTGTGTGTGGCTCATACGCCTCTTGGCTGATTTGGGTGTTGGTCATGCTTCTGTCATTACCATCTCCACTATCAAAGTGCATTGGGACTTGCGAGGAACCCTGTACTCCATGTTCGCACAAAGCACATTAAGGTGCACTATCATTATGTCAAGGAGATGTTCTCTGCTAGAGAGATCAGTTTGGCATGTGTGCCCATAAGATAGGGTTGCATACCTTTCCACAAGGTCTCCGCCCATGGAGAAGTTTGAAGCTTTAAGCATCACTCCCAAGGGGGATTTTTTCACTACATCACTCCAAGGGGGGCTTTGTTGATATATTTCCATAGTAATGTGTGTGAACACACTTAGGAGCTTCAAGGCACCTCTTTCCCTCTTTAGGAGGTTTTTTCCCTTTGGCTTGTATATATACCTATAACCCTAATGGATTACTTATCTTTGTACAATCACTTGGTAATTCATTCAATATTGTGTTGTGCTCAAAACAAAGTAACAAGGGGACGCGTCCCCGGGTCCTAGGGACGCCGAGACGCCGTCCCCAAGCTTGAAGGAGACGGGACGCCATGCAGGGACGGGGGACGTCCCGGAGAGCATATGTGAAACAGGGTAGCGTCCCAGGAACGCGTCCCGGGGACGGGGGACGGTGACAGCTTCAATCGGGGACGACAGTCGATCGGCAGGCAAATTTGGAGGGAAATTTTTGAACTTTGAAAATTGAATTTTGGCTCCGATTTTTGAACGTTTAGTTTTGCGCCTTTTTGGAGGGCTTCTAGAGTGTTCTTAAGCCCCATACACAAACATAAATACCCCCCCATTTCAGCTCTTCCATGCCATAAGCTCACTTAGAGCCTTCATTAGTTCATTGCAAGCATCTTGTGTGTGTGAACTTTGAAGGCTTGAGTCATCTTCATCCCTTGCATATTCAAGGGCTGATCTCTATCTCCTCATAGTACTCTCCTCTCCTAGAGTCCTATGGCTTCTTCATCGCGAACAAGTGTGTCAAACACCAAGAGGAGGCATGCTACAAGCAAATGGACATGGTGGGAAGAGGTGGACTCTCCCGTATCCGCCGGAGAAGGTGGTGGTGCAAGACCGTGGAGTTGCAAGCTATGTGGTTACAAAAGAACCGGTGGAGCAAACAAGGTGCGTGCACATTTACTTCATGAGCGTGGACATGAAGTAAGATTTTGCTCCGCAATCACTTCGGAGAAGAAGCAAGAATTACTCAACAAACTTGCTATTAGTGATGCTCAAGCTCATGCTCGGCGTGCTTCACAAGCTCCTGTCGACCTGGCATCGCTTGTGAGGTCTTCTATGCCATCCTCTTCAAGAGCATCATCTTCATCGGTTCCGGTTCGTGCTCCTACTCCTACTCCTACTCCTACTCCTACTTCCACTCCTCATCCTACTCCTACTTCCTCTACACCATCGGGAATGCCCTATGTGCGTTCATCACGTCAACAAACACTCCATGAAAATTGGAATCCCGTATTGAAAGAGGAGGTGGACACTGCAGTGGCACGCTTTTTTACCATGACCACATAGCTTTCAATGCGGCTCGGTAAGAATTGAATCTTCATTTTGTTTCAATATTTGCTGATTTTCAGATTTTGACACTCCCATGGGCCATAAGCCATTACTTATAAATCTTATTTGTTTAACTTTTCCATAGATCACCATATTTCAAAGATATGGTAAACAAGATTGGTGAATATGGAGCACACTATGTGCCTCCATCCTCCGAGAGCTTGCGCACCACTTTGTTGGAGAAAGAGAAGAAGCTTGTGGAAGCCGCATGCGAGACCATTAAAAAATCATGGGAACGAAACGGAGTATCATTGCTTGTGGATGGATGGAGTGATGTCCAACGACGCTCTATCCATGGAGTGGTAGCTTATTCTCGTGGGGAGATGTACTTCATCTCATCACATGATGCATCAGACACAGGAAAGTCAGCTCATGTACTTGCTGCTGAGTGGGCAAGTGCAATAGAGATTGTGGGGCCATCAAATGTGGTTTGCATTGTAGCAGATGGGGAGCCTGCAAATAGAGCTGCAGGTGCAATTATTGAAAATTTGTACCCTCACATCATTGTTTGCTTTTGCATGGCTCATTGTTTAAATAATATTCTCAAAGACATTGGGAATTTGGATTGGATTTTGCCTGTAATCAATGAGGCAAATTCATTGGTTAGCTTCATCAACAACCATACTCGTGTGAAGAATGAGTTTAGCAAGAGATCTACTCTTGCTTTGCTCAAGTACTCAGACACAAGGTTTGCATATAATTTCACTATGTTACACCGAGTAGTAAAATGTAGTGGTGTCTTGAGAGGGCTTTTATTGAGTGATGAATTCGCGAGGATGCCAGAAGCTTCTACTTCAGCAGGAAAGCAATTTAGAAGATTAGCTGATGATGCAGCATGGTGGGAAAACATTTCTCACATCGTGGATATTGTTCATCCACTTGTGCACTTATTGAAAATTGTGGATTCCATGGAGCCATGTATTGGTAAAGTGTATGAAGCTATGGATCGCACAATTGAAGCACTAAAAACATTGGTGAATGATAATGATAGGTATGAAGAACTTTCAGCTATTTGTGTTAGCAGATGGGATGCATACTACTCTCCACTTCACGCAGCAGCATACATGTTGGATCCAGAATTTCAAGATAAAAAGCAATATGCAGATCCAGAGGTAGCTAATGGATGGAGGAAAATATTAGAGAGATTTGTCCCGGATAGTGCAGCTAGGGGACTTATCAGCGATCAATTATCCAAATATAGAACAGGGAAAGATGCTTCATATGCATGTGCAGATGCCCAAGAGGATAGGCTACGTGTTGGTTCTGCCCTATGGTGGGAGGATTTTGGTTTTGATGGTCCAGAGCTTCAACAATTGGCCATTCGGATACTTAGCCAGGCTTGCACCACGAGTTGCCTTGAGCAACTATGGAGTGTGTATGGACATGTAGCCTCTAAGAAGAGGAACAGGCTTGGTGTGCAGCGTGCTAGTGATCTTGTGTTTGTCAGTGCAAATTTGAGGATGCTTCGACGAACGCAATGCATGGAGGGAGATCTTTTCAGAGAATGGGAGGTAGAGCAGGGATTGGACCAAGTGGTAAATGAAGAACATGAAGATGCAGCAACCACTGATTGTGTTGCAGAAAATGAGTCTGTCACTATGACTCCCCACTTGGATTCTCCATAGTCATCACATTTATGTTGTAGCCTGCTGCCTTTTACATTTCTTATTTATGTTCCCATCATATGTAGTCTTTTTGGCATTTGTCCATCGATCGTATGATATAAGATCTTTTTATCTCATGATGTAACATCTTTTTGATATGATCATGATGTACAATCTATTTTTTGACATGATGAAATACATGAGACTTGTCACTTATCACTTGTAACTTTGTAGGTTTCAACTCTTGGAGTACCATTTAACTACTAACTTTGAACGTTCAAGTTTCAACTGCCCACGACTCAACGTGCTCATCGTTTATACTTAAAAAACACTTTTTTTCTATGTTTTTCTTATTATTGGTCATTTCACATGTTGAGGAATTGTTTGTACATAAGTTTCATCTCATTATTTTGAAAAAATCAGCGTTTTTTTGGTGCCGTCCCGGGGACACGTCCCCGGGACACCCTAGGCTCCGTCCCCGTCCCGGGGACACCACCGTCCCCGGGACCCGTCCCCGTCCCCTGGTGACTTTGGCTCAAAACTTCTTCTTCCTAAGACTCGAACATCTGTTCCATTATGATTTTTTATTTTCAGCTGAGCGAATCATTATCATTGTACAAAATTTGTTTCATAAGTCACCTTTCGCATTTAGCATACGTTAATTTAACTAACTAACTAACTAACTAACTAACTAGCTAACTAACTAACTAGCTCCCTCCCTCCCTCCCTCCCTCCCTCCCTCCCTCCCTCTCTCTCTCTCTCTCTCTCTCTCTCTCTCTCTCTCTCTCTCTCTCTCTCTCTCTCTCTCTCTCTCTCTCTCTCTCTCTCTCTCTCTCTCTCTCTCTCTCTCTCTCTCTCTCTCTCTCTCTCTCTCTCTCTCTCATATTCATATATGCAAATTTATATGTGACATCACATACAAGTGGCTATTGGGTGGCTTAGAGTATCATCGTACCGATTGGAGATCGAAAGAGATGGAGCAAGATATACCCAAGAGGATCCCATATGCTTTATTTGTAAGATAGAGGTGAAGAACGAGGAACATTTCGTTCTACAATGCCCTACATATGCTAAGCTTAGGGACACTTTCAAATAGAGGGTTCGTTACAGCAATGTACGAGAGTGGATCATTGTGACCTTGGACGGCTCCTCATTGCTGCATACGAGAGATGTGAGTATGATACAGCCTACACAGGGAGCAAATGAGGGCATACAACAAAGGATCACTCATTTCTTTCAAACGATCCAGCCACTACTAATGTCTAGAGGCCAAGGGCTCACTCTCGAGGAGGCATGGACTCAAAGAGCAAGGAGATGTCCACATCCTAGATATAGGAGACCCTGGCTATACCAGCATGAGACATTGAAGATCCCACTACTTCATGAGCACAAGATGGAGCGGATGACTATACACACATCGGCATGTCCTTCTTCATCCGACACCCATGTCACGCATCCTCCATCCACTCCCACCCATACTACATTCATAGGTATATTCATCCTCGTTGGTTCCATTGCAACCCACACATGGTATCGTTTGTAGTCCTCTCTCGTACTATGCGCTCATTCACTGTGGTGCAAGAACCACTACTCTTTTTTGTTTATGATTACTTGGTATATCACCGATGTATATGTGTTTGTCTCATATAGCAATTTTGGTCTTTAGAAATATGCCTACCCCCCAAGCCCTCTCTCTCTCTCTCTCTCTCTCTCTCTCTCTCTCTCTCTCTCTCTCTCTCTCTCTCTCTCTCTCTCTCTCTCTCTCTCTCTCTCTCTCTCTCTCTCTCTCTCTCTCTCTCTCTCTCTCTCTCTCTCTCTCTCTCTCTCTCTCTCTCTCTCTCTCTCTATGCATATCATATTTGTATCTCACCCATTGAGCATATAGAGTGCATACCCATAGCACCCCACACCATTGATACCAGCTACTATCCCTCCTTTTATACCCGTTTGCAATACTCGCACTTTATTTTCGTTTTGGATCACAGTGGATTGGATCATACTGATGTATATGTTTTGTCTCATAGGCCGATTTTGGCCTCTAATAGACGTTAAAAAGTCTTTCTTTCTTTCTTTCTTTCTTTCTTTCTCTCTCTCTCTCTCTCTCTCCCCTCCTTATGGGGGACTTCAATGGATGCACTCAGTCACATCAGTGCGATGCATACGATATGGATCACCCACATCTCATGAGGACCACAGACCCAGAGGAGATGAGTACCAGTATAGTATCGGCAGATATGGGTCAGGACACCACATGGTATGGCAGACATCTGCTTGAGCTAGGCAGTCGACATCAGCTCGTTATATATAACGGGATGTATCGCTCGCCAGGTTCAGGCGGACTTACTTGATTTCCTCCCGGGGGAGGTGAGAGCATGGTCGACTACATTTTGGGTACCACCTCTGGAGCTTCACTCATCACCTCACTTACTATTGGACGACGCCCACTTGGTGCTGACCATACATTTATCACATTCACACTCTCATCTCCTATTCCATTAGACCCTCCCTCACCCACTTAGACACACATCACGATATACTTCACACATGAGCTCTCACACGTTTATGCACACCATTTACACACCCGCCTACTCTCCCTCGATCCACTCTCACCCTTGGACACACTTACATCACAGTTCACCACCATTCTACAAGACTCAGTTCTCTGCAGTTTCCCACACCGCACACATATACACCCTCCACGCAGAGGTTCCATGCCTCAAAATTGCTCGTATGATGCAGATTGTCGCGAGCTACGGAAGCACCTACGCCTTTTAGAGCATAGAGGGGATATTACACACACACAAGCACATCGTCGCATGCAGAGCCTTACTCGCCGCAAACGGAGTGATTGGGAAGAGAGACAGTTCTGGGATATTTATCATTTACTCATGAGTAGAGACAGTGCAGTGGCATGGCGACATTTGAGAGAGAGGAGACAACAGACACCCATCCGAGACCCGAGCACTTGGCATGGCTATGCATAGAGCCTATACGAGATCCCAGACAAGCCCCCCATTCCCAGACCACAGAGCTCGCGTCCTACTACATCTGACTTCTTCACACCCACTATGGTGGGACACGCTATTGCCCGTCTACAGCATGGAAGTGCCTATGACCTTTTCGGTTTACAGGCTGAGCACCTCATCTACGGAGGCACGACCCTTGCACCGCTCATTGCCCACCTCTTGAACCGTGCACTGGTTGAAGGGTTCCCTGACTCATGGACTGAGCACACCATAGTGCCCATTCATAAATAAGGAGATACTATGGATCCAACTACATACTGGACGATCATGATTGGCCCTATATTGGCCAAGTTATATGGGGCGGTACTCGAGACAGAGTTGAGTACTCTCGCTGAGAGGAAGGGTATCAGGGCTCCACGGCATGCAGGCTTCAGACGAGATTACTCTACCACTGACCACATCTTCACTCTGAGATGCCTGATCGACAAGGCAAGGGTGAGAAAGAGGAGATTATATTGCTGCTTTGTGGACTTCCGCAAAGCATTTGACACTGTTCCCAGGGGACGACTCCTCAGACGACTACTTGATATCGGAGCCCCATAGGAGATGATATGGGAGATCTATGCCTTATACGAGAGAGTATCTAGCAGAGTCAGATGTCCGGGGGGCTTATCTCATCCACTTGCTAGCACTATCGGGGTGAAGCAAGGATGCCCTCTTTCACCCACCCTCTTTGGTCTCTACATTGATGAGATAGTAGACTACATACAGCAGCAGGGGGGTGATGGCGTTGAGGTACGCGGGTCCACTGTCCATATTCTTTTATATGCTGATGATATTGTACTGGTTTCAGAGTCTGCAGAAGGTCTACAGCATCATTTACATGGCCTAGATGACTTTTGCACACACAGAGGGTTATCTGTGAACCTTGGTAAAACCAAGGTCATGATCTTTCATACATCAGCACAGGTATGCAGACATAGTTTGTTCACGGAAGCGAGTGGACCCATTGAGGTGGTCGGATCATATGTTTACTGTGACATTTACAGCAGCATCAGGGGTCTTCTCTATGTCTCAGGCAGCACGTGACCGCATCACACGTGGGTATGCAGCACTTTACCTTGATGGAGAGACAGTGCCACCAGGCATATTTTCAGGAGCCCCGCACAAAAGGGTGGCTCTTTGACACTTTGGTTACACTAGCCCTCATGTATGGGGCAGCCATATGGGGACCAGGATTAGCCACATCAGTATGGACAGCATTAGAGAGGCCACAGATCCTCATGATTTCCAGACTTATCCAGAGCAAGCCTTCAGTACCACATGATATCCTTAGAGCAGAGTTCACTGCACCACCGATGCTAGTTTAGGCACTATTCCAGACAGTATGCCTATTACACAGACCCCGCAGCATGGATACAGAGCGCATTGCTTATTGGAAAGCAATCGGGCTTTCCGGGCATCACGGGACATGGCATTAGCAGGCGACACCTCCTCATGGTATGCAGAGACACGAGATTGGCTGGCCCACCATGGCTTTGACATAGACAGGCTACCACCACTACAGTACGACTCACATGCACCCACCTACTCTCTCTCTCTCATCAGGAGAGGAATAGGATCATTCGTCAGGAGATATGGCATACATACATACAAAGGACATGGATGAGCCCTAGGGGTACATTGTCACCGAAAATGCTCTATTACCGTGAGCATTTTCTACATATATTGGACGAGGGCTTCATCGAGATTCCGAGATACATGCAGACATATCTACCCCACCAGCTTCGAGTCGTCATTGGGAAGCTCCGAGTTTCATCACATCAGCTCGAGATTGAGAGGGGTCAATCCAGGGGAGTGCCGCGTGAGGAGAGGTGGTGCCTAGTATGCGAGATAGAGGTAGAGAGTGAGGAGCATTTTGTTATCAGATGCCCAGCATATGTAGACCTACGAGCACATTTCAAGATGGAGGAGTCACTCCAATTATGCATGACTATGGGAGACCAACGACGCTTGGGACGCTTCCTCGCAGCAGCATACGAGAGGCGAGATCGGTCACTCCAGCCCACACATCAGCCACGGGTGAGTACGCAGCATACCATTACCCAGTTTTTTCAGCGAGCTGAGCTACATCAGAGAGGTCCATCTATAGGGCTCACGCTCCACCAAGCAGCAGCACAGAGAGCACGGCGCCGACAACGCATGGGCGGATATCATCGACCACGACTATATCAGGAGGATATCTCATGCATCAAGACAGCCTACGACCACATGATGGAGCATAGGCACACCACCACCCCATGGGTTGTCTTCCTTCAGGAGGCACTGAGACCACCCCCGATGTACAACATGCTACACCCACCTCCACCCATTCACCGGTAGCTAAGATGTTTTACTCACACTTTTACTCACATGTCCCCCATGTATTAGGTGGCCACTATCTGCGGAGTCAGAGCCACATCTCCCCATCCTTTTCCAGCTTTAAATATACCTTTGTGTCGCGATATACCTTTCATTTCTTTTCATCCTCTACACAGGGTTACTACACTTGTACATGGTTTTTGTCTCATAGGCCAAGTTTGGCCTCCAGAAGACGTTAATATGACTCTCTCTCTCTCTCTCTCTCTCTCTCTCTCTCTCTCTCTCTCTCTCTCTCTCTCTCTCTCTCTCTCTCTCTCTCTCTCTCTCTCTCTCTCTCTCTCTCTCTCTCTCTCTCTCTCTCTCTCTCTCTCTCTCTCTCTCTCTCTCTCTCTCTCTCTCTCTCTCTCTCTCTCTCTCTCTCTCTCTCTCTCTCTCTCTCTCTCTCTCTCTCTCTCTCTCTCTCTCTCTCTCTCTCTCTCTCTCTCTCTCTCTCCCCCCCCCCGCCCCGCCCTCCCCCCCAAACTGCGCCACTCCGCAAAACCCTAAGTGCCCGCCATCTCTCTCCGCATTCAGCAGATAGCTCCCCTCTGTGAAACCCTAACTGCTATGCCACCTACGACCTGCCCGAAACCCTAACTGCGCCACTGCCCGAAACCCTAACTGCACCCGAAATTGTAAATCTTCGAATCTCAGGGAGGATCTACGTCAGCTAAGCCATATCTACATGAGGTCAGATCTGGGTCATGTCGGGGGTCGAATTGTGGCGTGCCCCTATCTCCCTCTCGCACCTACTATCTAGGGTGCTGAATTGATATTTACACCAAACTTTAGGGTTATGAATTGTTCCAAGCTGCTGCCCCTTATGGATCCCTAACCCTACCCTTACTCCCTCTCTCTGTAGCCGAAACCTAATCTCTGAAATGGCTCCCATGGACGGGAGAGAAGTGGATGAACTTATCGCTAAAGCCATCAAGAGGCCAAAAAGGAAGCAGACCGCAACCTCAATTTGGACCTATGAAAAATGATGCAAAAGTTTAAAGGAATCGAAGAACAAGTAATGGATAAAGTCAAAAGACTCCAAGAACAAGTAAAGACTCTCACAGAAGAACGAGACAATTGGAGGACAGCCTATGAGCACCTGAAAGAAGAGGGGGAGATCTCCAACGTGGAGACACTCAAAGAAGAAATAAAGAAGGAAATTGAAACCGACGTAGAATCCACTCGAGAGTCATGGGTGGAAGTAGTACCCAAAAGGGTTAAGAAGGAAGTTAGGGCAGATATGCAGAAAGAAGAGCTGACACGAGTCCAGGATGCACTTGAGGAGAAGAGGCTTCGACACACTCGAAGACTTCACATTCGGAATACGGACCTACCCAAAGGAGCATCACCAGAGGGGGACGCCACTTACATTTGCGGTCGACTTGGATATGAGAGCATGCCCTTCACAGGTGCATGGAGGGTTGGGATGGATACATCGCGTTTGCGAGCACTCATCCTTAAGATGAGCTCTGAGGAGGCACGGACCGCCTTTTATAGATGTCGATCATTACTACGTGGACTACCCGGAGGCACCCTCTACATGGACGAGGACCTCACGCGGATGCAGGTGGCACACCGACGCGCTTGCATACCACAGAAACTCTAGGCACACCGAGAGGAGAGGAAGGCCTTTTACCGTGATGGTAAGGTCTTCATAGATGGACTCCCTATCAAATAGGGCAACGCGGCCTACGAGACATCACTACACGAGGAGACACCACTCAGAGGAGCAATATGGAACAGCCATGGGGCACTCTCGACGCGACCAAACAGACTCGAGGAGAACTTGGCATCACATGACTTTGCTTGCATCACAAAGACACACGAGAGCCGAGAGAGAGGTCTATCACGCATTGCAAGTTTTCATTGGGAATCTGCATTCAGGACCACGACGAGACAGGGTAGAGCGCGAAGGTCAGGGGGTGTGGCCATCATATTTAGACACAAGATACAAAGTCGGATCCATATTATAAGAAGAGATGAGTTGGCACAATACATGTGGGTTCGCATGGAGATAGCACAGAGGAGCTCGATTCACATTGCTATATGCTACTTCCCTCCAGGCGGATCTCGATATCAAGGACACGATCATGGGGGACCAATCCTAGACAGAGACTCACCATACCCGGCACTTTCGGATGAGATACTACATTACAGCACACTAGGTGAAGTCTTCCTTATGGGGGACTTCAATATCCGCACTCAATCACATCAGTGTGAGGCATACGACATGGATCACCCACATCTCATGAGGGCAAGAGACCCGGATGAGATGAGCACCAATAGAGCATCGGCAGATATGGGTCAGGACACCACGGGGTATGGCAGACATCTACTTGAGCTAGGAAGCCGACATCAGCTCGTTATATATAACGGGATGAATCTTTGGCAAGTCTCTCTCTCTCTCTCTCTCTCTCTCTCTCTCTCTCTCTCTCTCTCTCTCTCTCTCTCTCTCTCTCTCTCTCTCTCTCTCTCTCTCTCTCTCTCTCTCTCTCTCTCTCTCTCTCTCTCTCTCTCTCTCTCTCTCTCTCTCTCTCTCTCTCTCTCTCTCTCTCTCTCTCTCTCTCTCTCTCTCTCTCTCTCTCTCTCTCTCTCTCCACCCCCCCTCCCTTCTCCATGGCTCCCAAGTTGGAGGAACGGATGGCCACCTTAGAGTATATCCTCCGAGAGTTAATAGGAAAACAAAAGAAAGAAGGAGATTCTGCACTGAACCGGGTTACCCGCAAAGTTGCAGCCCTCGAAGCCAAGGTGGAAACCTTGGAGAAGGAAAATGAGTCCCTTCGGGAAGAGCTTCTTGCTATCCGCAAGCAGCACTCACGGGACGAGGAGTTGCACACTGAGCTTACGAAGATGAGACAAAACTGGAAAGCATACGCGAGGAGGGGGAGATCGCCCCACAGCTAGAGGACATTCGGGTGACTATCAAGGAGTGCATGGAGGTGGTTCAAAGCGAGCTTGAGACTAAGAAAGATGGATGGGTCGAGATTGTAAAAAAGAACCTTCGACGGGAGGCAAAGAAGAACAACCACCATGAGAAGATCCACTTAGTACACACCACCATTGAGGAGGAGTGGATGCGACAGGCTCGAAGGCTCAATGTTCGTGTCTCCAGCCTCACAGAGACAGACGGATCACCAAAGAAGGACAGGCGTCGCTTGTGCACACTATTTGGATACCGTGCGGATGAGCCTCTCCCTTTCACCAAAGCTTGGAGAGAAGGACGGGACACCACACGAAGCAGAGCACTTATCATTCAGTTCTCAGATGAGGTCGGGAGGAGAGACTTCCTCAGACGACGGGCGATACTAGGCACTGCATCGGGCACCCCCATCTATTTAGATGACGATCTCACACAGATGCAGGTAGAACACAGACGTGCATGCATGCCGCGTGTCCTCCAAGCCCGACGAGAGGGACATCGTGCCCTATACAGAGATGGTCGTGTCATCATTGATGGACGGCCCATTGACTAGGGATTCGAAGCCTATGGGACAGCACAACAGGAGGTGCACATTGCAGTCTGGAATTGCAATGGATCTTTGTGGACACATCGAGAAACCTCAAGGAGGTGATGGAGGGAAGAGACATTATCTTCTTGACAGAGACACACGAGAGCCTGGGGAGGAGCCTACCGAGGATTGAGGGCTATATGTGGGAGTCAGCTCACCGGCGACAGATGAGACAGCACACCACACGAGGGTCAGGAGGAGTAGCCCTGCTCTACAGAGAGTCACTACGGCACAGGGTACAGGTGGTAGCCAGAGACCCAGCGGCACGTTTGATGTGGATACGCCTCCAGCTATCAGAGGAGAGAGCAACGTATTTCGCCGTATGCTATATTGCACCCACAAGCTCGCGCTTCACACATTCCCCCGAGCAGCCCTTAGGGGGGGAGGGAACCCACATCACATCACCATATGCCTGCCTGAGTGACACCATTATGGAGTATACCGGGATAGGAGAAATCTTCCTTGTAGGAGACTTCTATGCCCGCACTCACAGCCACCAGTGTGATATCTACGACTTTGACGACCCTCAGATGCTTCGTACCATAGAGGATATGTCTACACTCAGAGCCTCAGCCGACACCGCCACACCCACCTCATACGGCAAACACCTACTCCAGATGGGAGCACCACACCGTCTCATTATATATAATGGGATGGCGACCTCGCCCACCTCGGCTGGTCTCACCTGCATTCCACCCACCACACCACAGGGAGGGTAGTGTGGTAGACTATGTTATCGGACCCCGAGAGGCGACGCATCTCATCACCTCATTCACTATCCCACCCATACCGATTGGAGCTGACCATGCATATCTTGCCCTATCCATACGCAGCTCACCATGCATATCACACCCCGTCACCATACAACCACATGTCCATACCACCATTCACTTAAGACATGACCTAGCACATATCTATAGCTCCCATGTTCGAGAGCGCATCTACTCCCTTGATCCCTCTACCTCATTACCGCCCACTTCTCCTCGATCCTCCACACATCCGCTACTCTCAGCTTCCGATACACCACCCACAGCACCGCACATTCGACACGGCTGGGGCATACACCCCAGAATAGATGGTATGATGAAGAGTGTAAGCGACTATACCGACATCTCAAAGCAAAGAGTATTTTGGGATCCATCACAGAGAGGGAGGCACGACGACAGATGCGAGCCCTCACATGCCGGAAGCGACGAGCTTTCGAGGAGAGACAGGAGGCAGAGTTGTTCAACCTTCTCATGAGTAGGGATTGTGCCACCACGTGGAGGGCACTACGTGAGCCACGCCCACCTACACCCATAGCAAATCCTCAGACTTGGCACACATATGCCCAGAGGTTATATGGCGTCCAAGGACAGCCACCATTGCCGATCCCTCCCACACCGCATCCTCTGATATCCACCCTCTTCACGGAAGGCATGGTACGACAGGCCATCCATAGGCTGCAACATGGCCGTTCAGCAGACCACACGAGGCTACAGGGCGAGCACTTTATATACGCAGACGATGTAGTTTCCCACCTGATCGTCGATCTCTTCAACCGTGCTTTGGTTGAGGGATTACCTGACTCCTGGACTATGCATATCATTACGCCTATCCATAAGTCCGGCGATATGATGGATCCAGGGAACTACAGGACTATTATGACAGGCCATATCCTAGCCAAGATCTATGGGGCAATACTAGAGGCAGAGCTCAATACACACGCTCAGGCAGCTAGGATCAAAGCACCTGGCGATGAAGGCTTCCGCCGCACTTTCTCCACCATCGACCACATCTTCATGCTTCGTTGCTTGATTGAGAGCGCGAAGGTGAGGAAGCATAGACTATACTGTTGCTTTGTGGATTTCCGCAAAGCCTTCGACATGGTTCCTCGAGAGAGACTACTACAAAGGGTCAAGGAGTTATAGCTACCATCAGACATGTTATGGGCCATCCATGCTTTGTATGCACGAGTCACAGGCCGGGTACGCTGCCCCGGCGGCCTATGAGAAAGCCTTGTTAGCACCATTGGTGTGAAACAAGGTTTCCCTCTCACACCCACTCTCTTCAGTCTCTACATCGAGGAGATCACGGAGTATATACAGCGAGAAGGAGGGCTAGGAGGAGACCTCCGAGGTCCGCCAGTACACATCCTATTATATGCTGATGACATTGTCTTGCTTTTAGAGTCACAGGAGGGGTTGCAATCACATTTGCAGGTGTTCGATACGTTCTGCATGGAGAGAGGACTCATAGTGAACCTTGGCAAGACCAAGGTCATGATCTTCCATACCTCCACGACAGTACGCCATCGTGCCTCTTTCACTGCAGCTCGAGGACAGATAGAGGTAGTGGACTCCTACTTCTACCTAGGTGTCACCTTCTGAGGCAGCGCAGGGGTATTCTCCATGGCATAGGCAGCGAGAGATAGATTGACGCGAGGCTATGTGGCACTTGCAAGATTGGAGAGATGTTGCTTTCAGACACATTTTCAGGAGCCCCGTACTAAGGGGTGGCTCTTTGACACTCTAGTGACACCCGCATTGATGTACGCAGCAGCGGCAGCTTGGGCACCTCGGATCACGGAGGCAATGTGGACGCGGATTGAGAGGCCCCAAGTCACCATGATCTCATGCTTGCTACGGAGCAAGCCTTCCATTCCACATGACATTATACGAGCTGAGCTTGGCACACCACCGATGCTAGTGGAGGCCCTCTTCCAGTTGGTGACCTTTATTCTGAGGGTCAGAGAGCTCCCCACCAGCCGACTCACCAAGCTTGCATTTGAGAGCTCTAAAAATTTGGCAGAGACATGGCATGAGAGAGTATGGTATGCACAGACTTATCGATGGCTAGGAGACCATGGCATGAGCATTACTGATCTTCCCCCTTTTCAGTATGACCTCTCTTCCCCCCACATTACCCTCTCTCGTTCGGAGAGGAATAGGATCATCCGTCAAGACCTACTACAGATACACGTCAAAGAGACGTGGATAGCACCACGGGAGCCTCTTCCCACAAAGAGGCAATACTATAGAGAGCACTTCCTGACTCTGACAGCGGATGGTTTCATTCAGAGACCACGATACAAGGATACATACATGGCACCAGCTGAGAGAGTGGCCGAGTGGCCATTGGGCAGCTCAGAGTATCATCACACCAGCTCGACATTGAGGTTGGGGGAGCGACCATAAAAGATCAAATCTAAAGGTGAATAAAAACCTTGATATTTATTTTGGATTGGTTAAATCTCTATGATTTAACAATTTATATCGGGATTTTAATCTACAAATTTAAATCTTCAGTTTGTAATATGGACAAGACTCATCCAAGCATAAAGTGCCTTTGCATCCACTCTTCATGGAGCTTGTAGAAGGTATGAATTTCAAGGAGATCATTACACAAGGACGTAGGTCGTGGCTTTCAATCACTATCCACCACCCGTGCGATGAGATCGTAAGTATCAAGGATACATGTATTCTTCACCTTTCAAAGCATATAGTTTGTGCCATCTAAGTTCACTTAGGGTTTGTGGATTAGCAGAGAGCCCATAGTGTTCGCAATTCCAATACCATTGCACAACTTACATTATCACTCCTAGATTTTGACATCTCCTCAATGTTGAGGGCTTTCTCCCCCACAAAGACTATCATTAAATCTTTAGTCCCCAATAAACTCTAGCATTGATACGCTTTCCGACACAAACTCTCCCGTTGAGACCTTCACCTCCACAAACTCTAGGATCAAGGCAACCGTCTCCCACCAACTCCAACATTGAAGATTTTGCATCCACAAACTCCAAGGCTAAAGTGTTTGCCTGCACAATCTCTAGTGTCAAACATTCTACCTTGAAGAACTCTAATGCTAAAGCCTTTGCCTCAACAAATTCGGTATTGAATCCCTTGCTATGACATGGTCTCAATGTCCTAGAATTCATTGAGGTTTAGCATCATATGAAACCTCTTGCAACTTTGACATTGTATAAGTAAAGGGAAGGGATTCCTCTCTTGAACTTGACACCAAGTATAAGAATTATGGATAGAGGGACGAAGAGAGATCACAAACATGATTTCAAATACACATTTAGGGAAGCCTCTCACTGATTATGCTCGGGGACAAGTTGTATAACCTTAGACCTATTAAACCCAAGGTGGAACGGTTCATTCTATTTGGTATGTATGATACGTGTTCAATTCAAGCATCAGATGGAACCTTGAGGCTTGGTATGTTTGGTGCATTCTTCAACATAAAACTAAATAAGCAAATGTAATATATACATATTTTTTAAACATATATGTGTGTAATTGTAATTTTGAATGTTCATCAATGTATGAAGTATGTATTTATCATCCCTATAATTAATATACATTAATTCTTTTGTATTATGCAGTGATCACAAATAGCACATTGAATGAAGTACCATACATTCAGTATGCTCTCTGCGTTGGTGCATTTGATTTAAGTACCATATTGTGATCGGTGCAAGAACCAATCCAAATTCATCAACTTATGTCCAAGGCTCACAACATGACTTTTTCTCACAATAGGGCCCTACAATTTGGAGTATCATGGATCACTAACGAAATCTCATGAAGATGGATATTTGAGGATGTCTAAGTGCAATAATCCAAAGATTCATAAAAGAAAACCTATGAATTGAAACTAAAAATCGAATTTGTAAAAGGCAGTTATAATTTGCTCCAGCCTTCCAATATAACCAAAAGTAGAGTTGACAATCTTGCAATGCATAAGACTTACTACCATCATCTACTACATTAATGTCATCAAAATTCTTAGCTCAACTTCAAGTAGCTTCTTAGGCGTGGAGCACCACATCACAAGTGACATCACCTCAAGTCAATATCAACACTAATCGTATCACTGATGATAGCCTTCATTACTCCAACAATACTAATACTAATAGAGACGAAACTGCTTAGAACCTGAATTTTCTCTCACAAGCTATGAGCCAGTTGTTTCTTCAGTGACCAGTTTCATAAATACCGACAGCCTTGACAACACAAAGTAAAGGAAATTGTACGAGGAAACATGAAGTGGGGCAAGAAGCTAGATCTTCAAGAGGCCAGAACGACCCATGAAACCAAGAAGACACAAGCTTGATTATCTAAAACAATGTGTGCACCCCAAAAACTTGGCACGGAACAAAAGAAACCAAAACTGAGTAGTCAAATGAGCACCGGACTAGAAGTGGTAGATGGACTAGAGACTCTCTATGCAATACAACAATACTAACTAAGGACTAATAAACCTGCCAAGGACAATGACATTGCACAGCCGCATGAAGCACAGACTAATGGGCATACAACAGAAAGAGAGAGAGAGAGAGAGAGAGAGAGAGAGAGAGAGAGAGAGAGATGAACAAATATACTGAGAAATCTGCAAAAGTGTCTAAGGAGTTTAAACAACTTACCAAGTTGCACCGTGCCTTCATATACTCCAGAAATAATAAAGCCGCATCCGTCACTCGGCCAAAATCCAAGTATAACCTGAACAAAGAACTTGGATCTGCTGCACTCCTTGTCATTCCTTCACCTCCAGCCTTTCTA
>CM035437.1:42114401-42116901 GCA_020310875.1 Ceratopteris richardii
ACAAGTTTCCGAAATGGCTCGAGCAAGCATCAGCTATAGAATCCGGATCATGCAACTCTTTGTCCCCAAAATGTAAGGAAGAAATAGTATTCGCTTAGCAGATCATTTACGTCCATGCACCTCGCTCGAACTTTGCAAGACTCTATAGCCTTGTTTTCAACAAATTGCAAGCATCTATAAGCATCACACAAACGCGAGTAATCCTTATGAGAGAGAAAATGTCCCATATCCACTCTTTCAGTTAAAGAAAGAATAACATGCTTAGCTTCATCTTTAGCTACTTTCAAAACCTTGGAAAAATATTTCCCACAATCTCGAATTACATCTTGCATACCCAATACCATGGCTTCCCATTTCAGAGAGGCAGAAAGCTTTAAAGCAAGCACTTGCTGAATAAGATTGTCCACCTTAGATTTAAACATCGCCGTTTGCATCCATGCATGATTAACTCTCAAAGGGATCTTGTGAAATTTGCCCGGAATACTGGCTGTCCAGTCTGAATCAATAAGAAGCATCAAAAGAGGACTGTGATCCGAAAGAAGCATTGTGGCAACAACACACATTTTGGAGATATGGGAGAGGGTAGAAATATGCGAGTAATAACACCTGTCCAACCTACTCATGGCCTTCCTATGTGATCTAGAATGAAAAGTATATCTGATAGTATGACCTCCAATATATCCCCATAAGTCCTTACACGTCAAGGAGTCCAAAATTTCATTCCATAACCACTTTTCCCGTGATGAGATCAAGGAAGGAGCAGTTGTACAATCGGACTATGTCTCAACCATATTGAAATCACCACACATTATAGTACGGGCATTCTCCCACAAATGAAGCCGCTCACAAGATCGAATAGCTTGTAAAATACTTTCCCAAGTTTTAGCTCTCTCCGCCGGCGAATTCGGGGCATAAACATTAATACATATGTAGGGTATTTCACGCAATAAAATATGAACAATCAAACATCTTCCTTGAGGATCATCAAATAGCACTTGATACGGGATATCCTTTCTAATAATAATAAGGCATCCTGAATACGCATTCTTAAGTCCATTATAACATAACTGAAAATCTCTAGTATGCAAACGCATTCCCGCATGATCATGTTTCTTGTGTCCTTGAATTGCCACCACGTCCAATTAATGCCTGACAATCCATCTCCAGAGCCTTGTCCATTTCCCGTATTGCCCTAACCCTTGGATATTCCACGTAGCTATCTTCATGCTATGGATTGGGCAATAGGCAAAGAATCCAGGTGAGCCAATGTCGGGGCTAAATCCTGAAGAACAATGTCCATATTCTCGTAATAATCTGCCATGTGATCCTCAGAAGTAGGTGCGAAATTAGAGTCATCCGCAGGTGAAATTGAGTAACCAGATTGAAATTTGCTGCGTTTCCCCCTAAGCAAAGCCTTTTTATAAGAGACACGAGTAAATCCATCATTGTCAACCGCTCTCTTTCCAGCTTCCTCTCCATTCTTCCCAAGGGGAACCTTTGCCACATCCTCCACCTCTCTTCTCTTGTACACATTAAGTTTTATCGGGGTAGTCGGGGTACAAGATGCAGGTGTTTTTCTACTGCTATTTCCTTTCCTTTGTTTCCAATACCTTGAGGAGGTGGAGGCCTAACAGCGTCGCTATTGCGAGAATTCTTCATATTCCTTTGTCTTCCAAAAACTTGTTCTTCTGGTACCACAATTTTACTGCCCGGGCAGGCAGGAATAAGGTTGACTCCATCACTTTTTAAAGTGGGACAATTCTTTAAGTAGTGCCCTAAATTGCCACAATGAAAACAAGATCCAGCCATCCTTCCCCACTTAAGATATATAACAATCCTTCCCACATTCGGTACATTTATACCAAGAGTCCTTGGAAAGGACCTGGAGGTATTCCACATGATACAAATTCTGTTCTTATTGGGCGCAGAAATAGACGGAGTATATAATATTTTCCCCAATACCTTAGCCACCTCTCCAATACTAGTCCATAAAAAAGAACGTAGGTCTATCAACTCCACCCAAACCGGACACTTAAACAAAAGCTCTTCTTTCATCGCTTTTACCGGATTCCAAGGAAAGACGTGAGCCATTAAACCACATAGAAATATTGTTTGTTGTTCTAGAAACTGGAGTTTCACCGCATTATCGTTGAGAATCACCTCAAAAAGGCCATGCCCTGAGTAAAATACATTATCAACAACCTCCTTTTCTACGCTTGCATTAATTGCATGTGCCACATCAACTGCCACAGGGATGCGAGTAGTGAAAAACAGAAGCAAACGCCTTCCGTGGAACATCCGGGTGGACTCCCATATAAAAGATGGGTCAATATCTACTTTCACGTCACCTTGGACATTTTCGTCAAGAGTTAAAGCATCCTCCATCATTTCTTTAAGCTTGATCACATCAATTTTACTCTACTGAGGAGATTGGGGAGCACCTTCCACCTCCTAGGAAGAATTACCCACATGCACAGTATCCCCCAACAATGAAGAACAT
>CM035437.1:42124401-42131901 GCA_020310875.1 Ceratopteris richardii
TGGTGGGACGCGCTATTTCCCGTCTACAGCATGGAAGGGCCCATGACCTTTTCGGTTTACAGGCTGAGCACCTCGTCTACGGAGGCACGACCCTTGGACCGCTCATTGCTCACCTCGTCAACCATGCACTGGTTAAAGGGTTCCCTGACTCATGGACTGAGCACACCATAGTGCCCATTCATAAGTCAGGAGATACTATCGATCCAGCTACATACCGGACGATCATGATTGGCCCTATATTGGCCAAGTTATATGGGGCGGTACTGGAGACAGAGTTGAGTACTCTCGCTAAGAGGAAGGGTATCGGGGCTCCAGGACAGGCCGGCTTCAGACGAGATTACTCTACCATTGACCACATCTTTACTCTGAGATGCCTGATCGACCAGGCAAGGGTGAGGAAGAGGAGATTATATTGCTGCTTTGTGGACTTCCGCAAAGCATTTGACACTGTTCCCAGGGGACGACTCTTCAGACGACTACTTGATATGGGAGCTCCAGAGGAGATGATATGGGGGATCTATGCCTTATACGAGAGAGTATCTGGCAGAGTAAGATGTCGGGGGGGCTTATCTCATCCACTTGCTAGCACTATCGGGGTGAAGCAAGGATACCCTCTTTTACCCACCCTCATTGGTCTCTACATTGATGAGATAGTGGACTACATACAGGAGCAAGGGGGTGATGGCATTGAGGTACACGGGTCCACTGTCCATATTCGTTTATACGCAGTACATGGCCTAGATGACTTTTGCACACACAGAGGGTTATCTGTGAACCTTGGTAAAACCAAGGTCATGATCTTTCATACATCAGCACAGGTACGAAGACATAGTTTATTCACAGCAGCGGGTGGACCGATTGAGGTGGTCGGATCATATGTTTACTTTGGAGTGACATTTACAACAGCATCAGGGGTCTTCTCTATGTCTACGGCTGCACGTGACCGCATCACACGTGTTGAAGCTAAATGTACAAGCTCATTTTTATATGCGCCATGATTGGATACATTTACCAAATATAAAGATAAAGAAAAAGTAGAGGAAAAAAGGAAAAAAATAATAAAAGAAAAAGTCTAGTCAAAATTCATGATGAGTAAGAGATACAATATCTTGTCTTGTAGTTAGTAGCATGTAGTGGAGAAAGTGGTGAGTTTAAAAGAAGGCACAAACTTCTTCACATGCTCATTGGTTATAAAAGTGAAGTGAGAGCACATTCAAAACAAGGAGAGAAAGAGGAAAGAGCTCCCAGTAGTCAGATCTAGCCATTTTGTCATTTTGGTTTTCCCTTAGACTCCTTGCAGCCGCACGTCAGTTTGTACACAGCTCTGTTGCAGAGCTCATATCTAAGTGCATATGTAACCATTTTGTGCATTTAAACATTCATTGGAAAGCTTATCTCGTGTACTTTTTGCATATCAAATATCTCTTTGAAAGCTTATGTAGTTTGTGAGATATCAACGAAAGAGTGAAGTCCAGTTTTTTAGTATACCTGTGTAGATAGGTAGTCTATTTTGGTCGGTTTAGTTTCCCGACCAAAACATATCCAAATTGCGTGATTTTTGTCTTGTTGCAAAGCCCTTGGAATCTACTTTCACTGTCTCAAATATCTCATTCAGATCCTTCATACTCTGTGAGATATCTGTCAGAGAGTAAAGTCCAGTTTTACAGTGTACTTATGTGTGCAGGTGGTCTATCTTGATGAGTTGAGTTTCCTGATCAAAACTTATCCAAATTACTTGATTTTTAGCTTTTTGGAAAGCTATTTGTGTCTACTTTCACTGTACCAAATATATTTCTCAAAGGATATATATTCAGAGAGCTATGAGTCTAAGAGTGAAGCTCAATTCTTCAGCATACCTGTGTGGACAGCAAGCTACCTAAGGTGCAGATGTTTGTCCAAGTGCTGGACATACAAGGGTTCACTACACACTTCCGTTGCACATAGGAGAACTCATTCTCCACAGTTGGTATCAGAGCAAACTTGGTGCTGAAGCTTCATCAACAGAGCTAGAGATAAAGAAAAGCAAAAGAGGAGCTATAAAACAAGGAGGAGCTTCACAAACGCAAGAGCAAAGGACTATAACTATTCGAGGTAACTCTCAAAGTCTTTGATACTCTTCAATGGCTGACTTGGGTCAACAAGTAGAGAAGTTGGACAAGGATAACTATCCCGTGTCGAAGTTTAGAATGACCAACTACCTAATGGGCAAAGGCTTATGGGGTATTGTGAGCGGCGATGATGCTCAACCTCAAATCAATCAAGCTATGACCACCGAAGTCCAAAGGAGGCAAGCAAAAGAATGGGAAGAGAGGAATAGGAGAGTCATGTTCCTTATTTCGCAAGTCATTACTAATGCCATGGTAGGTCATATTCAACATCTAGAGAAAGCTAAGGATGCTTGGGAAGCTCTTGAAAGGATGTATTCAACAAATACCAAAGCTAGGAGACTTCAACTCAAGAATGAGTTGAACACAATCAAGAAAAGTTCGAGTCAATCCATAGCTGAATATACCTTGAAGATTAAGGAGCTAAGGGACGCTTTAGCTTCTATTGGCACAACGGTTGAAGACGAAGATCTTGTGTGTTATACTCTCAATGGCTTGAGAGAAGATGAAAGATCGAAACCTTTTATAACTTCCATTAACTTGAAAGATGTATATCCAGGTTTTGAACAACTAATCCCTCATCTTGTCACAGAAGAGCTTAGCTTTGGTGGTCCCAAAGGAAAGGACAACCACAACCAAATGTTATATGCAGGTCGAAGTAAAGGAAGAAACTCAAGAGGAGGCTCAAGAGGAAAAGGAAGAGGTCACAACCACTCCAACTACAATCAAAACAATTCGGAAGACAACAAGGATGCATCAAATGCCAACACACAAGGAAGAGGTCGAGGTAGAAGTAGAGGAAGAGGTGGAAGCTCCTACAATTCTCATAAAGGTATAACATGCTATCATTGTGGTAAAGTAGGACACTATGCTAGTGATTGTTGGCTGAAGAATGGAAGACCAAATGGAGGTAATCAAAGGAACCAAAGCAACTATGCAAGCACCTCAAGTGAAGGAAGCAAGGACACACTACTTGCAATGAGACATGAGTATAGAAGCTCTTGTGAAGATGACAAAAAATGGTACATTGATTCAGGTTGTAGTAACCATATGTCATGCCACGGAAGTTTGTTCACTAATCTACAGGTACCAAGTGGAAAAGGATGTGTTGAAACAGGTCATAATACTCAACACATGATTGAACACATTAGAGATATAAGGCTTGGAGATACAAGCGGAGCAAAGGTACTATCTAATGTTCTTCATGTTCCTATAATTTCAAAGAACTTGATTTCAGTAGGACAAATGGTAGAGAAGGGTTATCATGTCATATTCAATGAGAATGGGTGCTTCATAAAGAATCCAAAGGAAGGCTTCAAGGTCATTGCTCGAGGTAGAAGAGAAGGAAGGATGTTCACTTTGGATGTCCAACATCCACATGGAAAGGTCATATACATTCAATGTGGGAACAAGAAGATTTCAGAGTTGGACTTATGGCACAAAAGAATAGGACACATCAACATTGCTGAAGGACATGAGCAAACATGAAGTGGTAAGAGGTCTTCCAAAATTTAATAGCATTGGACTACATGAGTTATGTGAAGCTTGTCAACTAGGAAAGCAAACAAGGCAGCCATTCAAGAGGAGCAATTATGTGGCTCCAAATGTCTTGGACTTGATACATACGGATGTATGGGGGCCAACCCAAGAGGCATCAATGTCTGGTAATAGATTTTTTGTCACCTTCATTGATGATCACTCAAGAAAGGTATGGCTGTTTTGTATGAAGCAAAAATCAGAGGTGTTTTCTATATTCAAAAGATTCAAAGTTGAAGTTGAAAAGGAAACAAGAAGGTCTATCAAAACCTTAAGGTCCGATGGTGGAGGAGAATACTTCTCCAAAGAATTTTCAGATTTTCTACAAGAGAATGGAATCAAAAGGAAGTTCACTTGTAGGTACACACCACAACAAAATGGAGTAGCTGAGAGGAAAAATAGGCAAATTGTTGAAATTGCAATATGCATGCTCAACAAGATGAAGGTACCATTGTACTATTGGGCTAAAGCTACCACAACCGCCATTTACTTGATGAATAGGTGCACAACATCGGGAATACATCACTTGACTCCAGAAGAGGTATATTCCGGTAAGAAACCTTATCTTACACACCTCAAAGTTTTTGGATGTGTTTGCTTTGTTCACATTCCACAAGAAGTTAGAACAAAGATGCAACCAAGATCCGAAAAATGCATTTTCATCGGCTACTCGACGGAGCAAAAAGGATACAAGTGTTACAACCCTAGAGCAAAGGAATTAAGAGTCTCGCGAGATGTGGTCTTTGATGAACTAAGACCGTGGTATGATGATAAAGGAAAGGAAAAGATTCTTGAAGAAGATTGTGATGATTATGCAGGAACACATCAAAGAGAAGTTCAACAATCAAGCACAAAGGCTTCAGGTCCAGAGGCATCTACATCAAATGAAGAATGTTCAACATGGAGGGCGAGCCATCCTTTGTCTCCAAATTCAGCTCATAGTAGAGCCAAAGATGCAAGTGCTACTCCAAACAGTGAGGTAGATGCAAGTGAAGAAGAATATGAAGAGGTAATCACTCCGATGGTAAAGCTAAATAGGTTAAAGAAGCAACTCTCTAAAGGCAATGAAAGAAGTGTAAGACAATAGTTACGCAATATAACACAGGAGCAATAGCAGAGAAGATAACAGATATAGGAGAATCTCAACAATTTTCTACTAGCAGCAAGTACAAAGATGATGGCGTTGTCCACCCGTGCGCTCTCAAGGTAGAGCTTAAATGGTGATCTAGACAACTCTAGATAGGGAGATACAAGGTAGAGGTATGCTGGCTCAACTCAATGTCTTAGGTAGTGCAGAAGTCATGTATATATAGGATCATGGGTGGCCTGCCATGGACGGCTATACATGGGCGGTAGAGCGTGGGCGGCCACCGCCCGCGTAATTGCCATACACGGCTTAGACTGGTTGAACCGACCTAACAAATATTAATGATTTCTGACTCCGACAGGGAATATTCCATGGAATATTCCCTTTACCGTCGCGCCGGGGGCGCTGCCCCCAGACCCCCACCAGGGGGCCCGCTGGCCCCCTGGGACCCCCCAGCCAGGGGGCCCGCTGGCCCCCTTGGACCCCCCAGCCGGGGCTGCTCACCGCTGCCCCGGACCCCACAATTGGGGACCCTGGTAACTCCCTTTCCTTATAATATCTTACATGGTCCAATATGACCTTCATCCAACATTCAAGTTGGGATTCCCATCAATTGGGTAATGCACGCTTGGCTTCTCCTCATAAAGGGGGCCTTACAAAATGTGCATACAATCATGAGGGGTAGACATTGATCATATACTAACAGGTTAAAGCTAAATAGGTAGATGCAAGTGAAGAAGAATATGAAGAGGTAATCACTCCGATGGTAAAGCTAAATAGGTTAAAGAAGCAACTCTCTAAAGGCAATGAAAGAAGATCTTCAAGGACAAGGTATCCAACTCAAAGGTTGAGTTATGATAGTTTTATGGAGACACATTTTGCATACATGATGCAGGTTATCAAAGACAAAGAGTCTGAGACATACGAAGAAGCTTGCACACAAAAGGAATGGAAGCAAGCTATGAAAGAGGAGATCAAAGCTCTCAAATGCTGATGGTTCACTAGCTAGATATAAAGCTAGATTAGTTGCCAAAGGATTTAAACAAACACAAGGGAGAGATTATGATAAAGTTTTCAGACCCGTTGCAAAGATGGGAACTATCCGAACCTTAATAGCAATTGGTGCTTCAAGGAGATGGCCATTATATCACCTCGACATCAAAAATGCCTTTCTCAATGGAGAACTACAAGAAGAGGTATACATGAGTCAACCGGTTGGATTTGAAGATGAAAACCATCCAGATTTTGTTTGCAGGTTGAAGAAGGCACTTTATGGCTTGAAGCAAGCACCAAGAGCATCGAATCAGAGATTGGTAGAGTATCTAACTAAGTGTGGATACAACCCAAGTAGTGCAGATCCTTCGTTGTACATGAAGAAGGAAGAAAATAGAGAGGTATATATTTGCATATATGTCGATGACCTCATCATAACAGGAAACGATGTTACAGGGATTAAAGATATCAAAAGGAAGCTTGGTAAGGAGTTTAAAATTTCAGATCTTGGGGAGCTAAAATATTTTTTAGGAATTGAAGTTGTTTATGGAAAGAGTGGCATCTACTTGATGCAAAGGAATTACTTGTTGGATGTTCTTTTCAAATTTGGAATGAGTGAATGCAAACCACTCACTCAACCCATGGACACAAATACAAAGATTTGTTCAAATGATGGAGAACCATTGGAAGATGTAACGACATACAGAAGCATTGTAGGATCATTGATCTATGCAAACATTACAAGACCTGATTTGTCTTATGTTGTTGGTGTACTTTCTCAGTTTATGCAAGCCCCAACAATTGAACACTTAAATTCAGCCAAGTGAGTGTTGAGATACATAAAGCATACAGTTAATCATGCTTTGTTTTACAAGTTTGATGAAGAATTGCAAGTCAAAGGCTTTAGTGATGCTGATTGAGCAGGCTCAAAAGAAGATAGAAGATCAACTTCAGGTTATGTGTTCATGATAGGAAGCAAACCTATCACGTGGAGCTCAAAGAAACAACCTACTGTTGCACTTTCATCTATGGAGGCTGAATACAAAGGATTAGCATTTGCCACATGTGAAGCAATGTGGATTAAAAAGCTTTTGGCTGATCTTGGAGTGCAAGTTGGAACCATCCCTATATATGGTGATAACATGTCAAGTATTTACTTGGCAAGCAATCCTATGTTTCATGCAAGGAGCAAGCACATAGAGGTCCACTACCATTATGTAAGGGAGAAGGTGTTGAGCACAGATGTGGAGATAAAGTTCATTAGAACCAAAGAGAATGTTGCATATACTTTTACAAAGTTCTTGAATGCTTCTAAACTCAAAGGCTTCAAGGATGTGATAAATTTGCAGGACATGGATGAAGATAACTCCCAAATAAGCTTGAGGGGAGTGTTGAAGTTAAATATACAAGCTCATTTTCATATGAGCCATGCTTGGATAAATTTACCAAATATAAAGATAAAGAAAAAGTAGAGGAAAAAAGGAAAAAAATAATAATAAAAGAAAAAGTCTAGTCAAAATTCATGATGAGTAAGAGATACAATATCTTGCCTTGTAGATAGTAGCATGTAGTGGAAAAAGTGGTGAGTTAAGAAGAAGGCACAAACTTCTTCACATGCTCATTGGTTATAAAACTGAAGTGAGAGCACATTCAAAACAAGGAGAGAAAGAGGAAAGAGCTCCCAGTAGTCGGATCCAGCCATTCTGTCATTTTGGTTTTCCCTTAGACTCCTTCAAGCCGCACGTCAGTTTGTACATAGCTCTGTTGCAGAGCTCATAT
>CM035437.1:42136901-42146901 GCA_020310875.1 Ceratopteris richardii
TACCTTAAGCATATCCACAAGCCAATATGGGAGGTCCATCAATCTATCAACCGTCAACAAGGCTTCTGCAACGGTTACTGGTAGGTGTGGATGTAGCTTTCCATATTTTTCCTGTATAAGAAGCACCAGCAAAGTCGACCCATCAGCCATCATGCATTTACCAGCAAGACTACATGGAATATTTCTTCTTGCAATTAAGTACTAGAGTCTATTGTAAAGTGCTGTATCATGCTGTTTTCCTTCTACTCCTGAGAATTCTCCTTCATGCATGCATATTATGCCTTAGTTTCTGTCTAAACCTGGTATCAGCAGGCTCAGATTTTTTTTTTTTTTTTTTTTTTTTTTTTTTTTTGGGGCAATTAATTATAAGCTGAAAAGTTATTTCTGCTCCTTTCTAACTTACAGGAAATAAAATCAGAAAACCCAGAGGATGCACTATCCTGCAATGTCATGAGGGCCATATCTAATAATAATATGTTCAGGTTCAACTGCTATAAGACATTACTATATTACGAAAGAAACCCATGTATCACAGAACTGATCATGATGCCAGTTTCCAGATCATACAATAGAGGAAAGAGATATAGCTTCAGGCACTCATGCTGCTTTAAATAGTATTTCACCCATTTCAATGACATTATTTGTAGAAATGTAGATCATGTAGGGAGAAGCAAGTCTCTCGATCACATAGCCAATATCATGAAGTACAAAAACATAGTATGAGAAACGTAAAGCATACATAATTAGTCTGTCTTATTGTAGATTTATGACATGCCTAAATGACATGCACATGCATAAGGGTCATCATAATAAAATCTGACACTTTCTTGAAATGGTCTATCTATATCCTAAGATAGACACAAGGCAAAACATGGTCCATTGTTGTTTCTCGGATATCCATGTATGATGTTATATATGTGTGGTCTACCGCTTCTATGTCAAGCCTCAGTAAATGCATGCACAATGATCTTCACAGTAGAATAAAGCAAAAGTTCACCTGACCATAACAGCTTCCTATTCTGTCTCTTCAAAAAAGACATATTGTCATCTTATCAAGCCATGTCTGAAGTGTCCAGCCAGTGTGAAGTGTGCACTAACTTAAGTGAGGCTATAAATAGGATTCCTTGCCTCATTTGTTATTCATTCCTCGTATGAGACACCAGGACTCTAAGTCCTTCATGGACTCGCCCTTACACCTCTTGGGTGTGGGTGTCATCTATGGCATGAACGCACGTCTCTAGTGATAGACATAATTATAGGCATCCCAGCTCAAATGTCAGCCCATTTGACCCTACGACGAGGAAGTGAGTTTGCTCTCCGTATTCTACTATTTCATGACTATAGAATCTCTTTTGTCTAGTTAGCAAGGAGGACCTTTGCTAACATCAATATCAAAACATCTCTCTAGTCAAGGAGTGAGGCAAGCAATATGCAAAAACCCATTAGAGCTCATCAGACTGAGTTGGTTCTACCTAACAAGTTCTATATTGTATAGTATAGGGTGGTAAGGGACATAACAAGCAAAGAGGAGAGCAAAAGGAACTTGCTGCTGACAATCAAGGCCAAGAATTAACATGGGAAGAAGCCTGATGTCTTTAACTACACATGCATGTAGGCCAAAGCCTTCATCTACCCACGAGTCTACTATGAAGGCGAAGGGTCCCTTTCACAAGTCTAAGACTCATACTAATGACCAAAAGCAAACTTTTATGGACAAGATTGAGAAGACATTCTCTTGCAAGTTTCGTGATAAACCAAGACATTTCAAGAAATTATATTATAAAAGAACCACTCTCAACTAAGAAGTCCAATAAACCATTTTCTCATAAATCTTGTTGCTCAAGTGAAGACCTGTCATCACCCCTGACAAAAATGCTTTAGTAACATTGAGTTCATCACACGATTCGGTCTTTGATATTGGTGCCACATCCCATATATTCTAACATCGAGACTCTTTTCAAGGACTCGAGGAAGATTCAGGTCAAATAAACTTATGCAATAATAGAGTAACGCCGGGGGGGGGGGGGGAAGGGAGGGAAATGGAAGAGAGTTCATGTGTGACAAGAATAGGAGGGAGAAATTTGAACTGCATTTGAATTGAGCCTTCATGCTCGTATGTATCCTCTTGTGTCTTCCAACTTCCCATGTTCCATGGCCTTTCATATATTGGCCAATCCCGTTAAAGCATATAAGGGTTCAAGTTTGAATTTACAATGAGCTTGTTTCTAACAATATAGTCTTAAACCACATTGTTTGTTTTATGGAGGGTGACTTAGGTTGACATAAAGGAGGGTACTTCATAAAAAAAATAAAAATCTCTTTGAGTGAATAAAAACTTCGATTTCTTTTTCGGGGCTGAACGATTTAAACGATTAAATCTCGATTTAAATCATGTGATTTAAATCTCTTGGTCTCACTATGGATATGGGTACACCTCACAGCTTCCAAAAATATCATCATCCCCACTTATCAAAGTTATGGCCAAGATAAATCAAGTAAAAGACTTTTGCAAAGCATGCACACAAGGTAAACAACATAAAACACATGCTACCGAGGAGCAACAACTCGAGACTCTTGCTCTACATGGATCTTTGCACCCCTATGAATACATCATCTCTTAGTGGATCTCTCTATTTTTATCTTTTAGTAGATGGCCACACTAGATATATCTGGGTGTATTTTCTCAAGTCTGAATATGAGACCTTTTCCAAATCAAAAATATATATATATGTATCAAGTGGAGAATGGGTCATCCCCCTCGTTGAACACTATATGTCTCATGCTGGTGGAGAGTTCTTTTATTCATGAGTTTGATAACTTTCTCAAGCAAAAGGGAATTATTTGTAAAGTCAAAGAGCATCATGCTCCATCTCAACTCCATCGCCATATAGAGTTGCAAAAAGAAAGACACAAAGTGTTATGGAAATAGCATGGAGCATATTACATAAGAAGAATCTACCCTTCAGGTTTTAGGTTGAAGTTGTACACACTTCCATGCACATTCTTATAAGGGGCTTTACAAGTGCACGTCATAATATGATAACTTTTGAGGCATACTTTGGAAGGAAGCCCAATGTCAATTACTTCACTGTATTTTCCAATGATGCATATCTGCTTGTGCCAAAAGAAGATCGGCAAAAACTTCTCTCTAAGGCAAAGAAGCAACATAATGAGCAACCAAAGCCTATTGATTGTATAATCTCAAACATCACCAATCTCAACAGGATGTCATCTTTGATGAACATCTGAATTATTCAAAGGATCAACCGCTTGACCCTAGTCCATCTATCAAGGGTCCAGAGAAGAATAGAACTATCTCTAAAAACATTTCAAAGGCTAGCATTTCTCAACAGCCAAGAAGATCTTGACGAATTCTTGAAAGGCAACATAAAGAGCAAAGTTAGTTCATCAATTATGCACTTATGCATAGAATTCAAAAAAAATTACATGAACCATTGACCTACAAAGAAGCGCAAGGCCACCCTAAATGGAAAGAAACAACATAAACTCATATCCAAGTTATTCAAGATAGTAAGAATTGGACACTTACACCTAGGCCATCTAACCATGAAGTCATTGGAATTAAGTGGATCTAAAATGCCAAATACAAACTAGATGACACATTAGACAAACACAAAGCTCGCTTAGTTTCCAAAGATTACAAGCAACATCACCGGATCAACTACAAAGAAACATTTGCTCCTACTCCATGGTTTACTATGATCAACATTGACCTGACTATCAGTTAGATGTGAAGTATGCCTTTCTCAATCGTGATCTTCAAGAAGAGGTATATGTTGAACAATCCAAATGTTCCAAAGTTAAAGACAAAAGATGGAATTCTATAAACTTCATAACCAACTCTATGGTCTATAGCAAGCAGCTCGAGCATGGTATGAAAAGATACACTCCATGGGGGCAAATGGATTTCATCCAAGTCGAATAGACGTCAATGTCTATGTATATAAGCAAAATTATTTACTTACCTTTGTCATATTGTATATTGATAATATGATCCTGAATGATTCTCATACTCATCGTACCCAACTTCTCATGATCCACCTTCATCAAGAATACTCCATGACTCATCGTGGTCCGTGGACTACTTCACTATTTTTTAGCCATGGAGGTATGGCAACCACATGAATGTATATTTCTTTGTTGAAACAAATATCCCTTTGATCCCCTTTCGGGCTATGCATAGAGTAGTATCGCTTGGTTTATACAACTCTAGACCCCAACATCAAGCTAACTTTAAAGAACCCTATCAATAGCTTGTTGGCTAGAAGTGAAACTCCACTGACTTCGCCTTCTCTCATAGAAGGCTTGAGCGAGCCCTAGTCACTCTCTTGTCAATGCTCTCAAGCTCTCAATGTAGCATACGATATATATCATCTTGTTCATCTCTGATGCGAGCTTCCATACCTTTATGAGTGTCTATACTCCAATCAAATATAGTAGGTCACAATTGCAATGGAATCATGAAATGGAGAAAAGAACCAATGGATTCAACTGTCAACTTTCAAGTGACAAGAATTAAACTACAATTTTTATTGGATATTGAAATTATAAATTAATTTACTTGCTTTGGACCATCCAGTTTCTTCAAGTCCTGTATAAGTATTAAGGCATAGGTTCTCCTTGCAAAAGACAACACGCTCCAATTGTGTGCCACTCATATGATTTTGTGGTTTGGTGTGCAAAACCATGTGTGTGTGTGAGAGAGAAAGAGAGAGAAAGAGAGAGAGAGAGAGAGAGAGAGAGAGAAAGAGTGAAGCCGATGTCTACAACCCAATCTCAAGGATAGCGGTCTTTATGTGTTCAAAAATAAAGTCTCCAATGACACGAACCTTGTAGTACTAGCATCAATGGCTCATAGGAAATATATGCCTAGACACTTAGATATAAATATATTGATGATGTGGAATTTCCTACTATCACTCCATCCATCGGATATAATAGAGAAACCATACGTTTTCCACCCCAATCTAATGGGCTCTAGTTGTACTTCTATTCAATCCTTCTCTTCATCTAACATGGGTCCACGAAGTTTATTATAATCTACCCCATGTCGATCATCATAAGGACCAACTTTGACTATTGCTTTCACCATTCTTCTCCAAGCATTTGCCCTCACTACATCATTCAATCTCTATTTCATCAACTTTTTTCCATTGCTTTTCCAACAAAGAGGACAATATAGAAGAATGTAGGCCCCCTTGCCTAGATCTATGTGTAGGCCGAGGATGACAAGAAGGGGATGTGGACACATACTCCATCTCACTGAGAGACTGTACGAGCTCTTTGTCTGGCTTGCCTAGGAGAAGGATCCACATCATCCATGAGCTCAACATATGAGGCTCCCATCTCACAACAACATGCTTCCTTTCCTTGTTTGGCAAGACGATGCTCATTTTTCAAAGCCTCTGCTATTTCAAGAGGAACCTTCTCACATGCAGAGATGCCTCCTCCTCCTCCTAAGCCAGATACATGACTTATGAGGCACTTGTGGTAGTGAAAAAGTTCCTAACAATACTTGCATGTCCATTTCTGAGTATCGAACCCGGATGTATTTTAACCACTAGCCAAAGCATGGCTAACCGTATGCGCATCCCAAACACTAGACATAGCACAAGGCATAAATAGAGATTAGTGATGAGTTGAAGTCTTAAAGCAATATGAAAGGCTAATGACACACACTCAATGAGAAGAAGCTCAATGCAATACTCAATACACACGCTTATGACACTCTCGCTGAAACTTCAAGGTATGCTGAAACTTGAGTGCTCTCAGGATGAGGCTTTAAGGCATCAAAGTTCAATTCCAAACCTTAAACCTTCTTGCCTTAAAGGCTTCAAGGAAGGTGTGGCAATGGGCATGTTCCCTCAGGATGACGTTTCAAGCTTCAAGGAAGGTGTGGCAATGGGCATGTGCTCTTGGCATGGGCATATGTTGCAGCTGTATGGGGTAAGGCTTCACCTAGTACTCATGAGTCGCCTGTTGAAGAATAACCACGAACGGGAAAGTGGCTCGCACATCCAAAAAAAAAACCTAAAAACTAACCTTGCCGCCTCAGTACCGGAGGCTTACGAACCAGAAATCTCGTTCGTTGTTGAATTGAACAGAACCACTAGATAGAACCTTAATTTCCGGTTCGTGTACCAAGGCTATCCTGCTTACTCCACAAGAAGACGTCATCCGAAGACATCACTTTAGAGCAATGTACTTCTAGTTGACAAGGGATTTAACTTTAATTCCGCTCCAATGCTTGGTGAACCTCTCCAATACCAAAACTCTCTAAAATGAGGTTATAGAGGGGGTGTTGAAGAAATAATCCTCTTTTCCATTCCACCATTGTATTTCAAGTTCATTTATATGAGTGCATCGCCATTTTGTACTACTCTAGTTGTATTTGGAGGATTGGGCATTTCGCTCCTTTCTTGTATTCATTCTCCTTTCATGAGATTTATCCCACATTGGATGTATTGTGAGATGCCTCTCTTCAAATCTAGCCTCTCCAAATCTATATAAGAAGGTACTCGCTTCAATTTATAGTTGGTTAGAAGCTTCAAGCTTGAGAAGTCACTCTATACTCTTAGCAAGTTAAGTATAATCCATATCTGAGTTTCCCCATTTCATGGTCCATCCACTCTTTTTTTTTTCTCTCTCATTTTTTTTCTCATTTGTGAGAGCATATTTTAGTTTGTTCTTCTGCATGTGGAGTCTTGACATGAGCCTCTCCACGCGCATATCATCCATTATGTTGGACACCTCGATTCAACTCTTATGAAGCTACCTATTCCGCACGTTACAAAATCACAGCTAGGAGGGTGTAACTTTCAATGCCCTTGTGCACAAACACTTCTTCTCCCTCATCTCCTAGATCCACTCCACCAATCACTATCTCATATCAAAGGATACCACTATCCTTGCGATCATGCATGAGTGCAATGAGATGTGTATCCTTGCCACCATCTTCGCATAAGAAGGTACTTGAAAGCATTTCGTTCTCGTCAATCCGAGCTCTTCTACAAATTTCCAAATCCTGCACTCCCAACATCATCACATGTACTTGCAAATTCTAAATTACCATTAACTCCTAACATCAATTACCATTAACTCCTAATATGTTGTTCTTCATCCAATTATCAAGTGAAAATATAAAACGTGTGCCTATCAATCAATCGAATGAGCTTAAGAAAGTCAAAACAAGGATAAAAGAGGGTATTAAAGGTCATGATGTAGAATGTGCTCAAGAGCCCATTGTAACAATCTAAATCTTCACTTCCAAAATAGCAAGGATAAAAGAGGGATCTTAAAGTCATGATGTCAAAGGGGTAAAAATGTGCTCAAAAGCCCAATAAAAAGAGATTCTTCAAGCAATCCACTGCAAATGCAAAGGGTTATCTTGCATATTCAGCATTATTCTCCAAACACAATAGAGGATAAACAAGCATGCTTCGAATGAGTGTGATCCCTTGATCCCTTGAGGAGTGCTCCACAAACTACAAGAAAAAGCACTTTAGTATGAGGAATGCAATGTGAAGTATATGTTCTAAAAATTAATGAGATATGAGTGTCTCGCACTCGGGACATGATCTCCCTATCATAAGAAGCCCAAGAGCTTTACTATCCTAAACTTCATGAGGACATCCTACATTGTTTGGATGAATAAAGGAAATTCCAAGTCAATAAAAATGAAAACTTATTCATCATATATCCTTTTTATTAGTTGCACCTACCTTAGTGTCATCATATATCCTTCTTATTAGTTGCACCTACCTTAGTGAGAGAACCAAAAATCCCTAGAGCTTTATGTTGTCAAGCTCCAAGCATCAAGAAAACACAAACATTTATGGAATGCTAACTATTGAGCTACATGATATTTGCATATGAACATGAATTAAGATGTCCTTTGTGACCTATCCATTTTGTTACGTAGAGTATGAGCTTTGCTCAAAAATGAGGTCATAAGAAATCTTGTCATGTCTCACCTATTTTTGTGAAGTGGCATTTACAAGTAGTGTAGGAGGCATGGGCCTTTCTAGATGCATGTGATGTCCTTTCCACATATGTAGGCTGGTCAATTTACATGCTCACACATGGTCACATGGCATATTGTCAAGAAAGTCCACAAGGCATATTTGCAAATGTACTTAGTATGTTTGATTGTAATTCTTACTTGTAAAGGCATATGAGCAACCTCAATGTTCAGCAACACATTCTCCTCGCAATCTTCGGACAAAGCCAAGGAACAAGGAGATTCTATCAAGCTCAATACCATGACGGGATCTTGGGCTGCAAGGAGGGCCCATGCCCAAGTAGCTTATGGTTCATCATCGACATAAAATGTTGGAGAGATCCCTCACAAGCTACAAGGTTGCATTGGCATGTGTCATGATCCTCATCGCTCATCATATTCATCATCCTCATCTTTGCACCACTTGTAGCCCATCATTATCTTTGCCTAGGTTGTAGACAGGGCTAGGCACTCTCATCAATGTTGCCATGCTTGTAGCTTCCATGGCAAGTAATCTCATTAGTTTGTTGTTTGACGTGGTTGGTTTTCTAACATCCTCTTTCTTATTTTGTGATTCCCTCTCAGCAATGTCAATCTCTTAACTATTCTTGTATAAGCTTGTACGGTTAAGAAGGGAAAAGAAGATAAGCTTGTATCTTCCCTTCTATCAATATTGTGTGCTCTCTTCTTCTTTTGTGAATCCACCTCACTCACAATAGCATTCGACCAAAAGTTCCCCCTACCCTCAACAACAAGATGACTTGGCAAGAAGTATCCTCCCAATTCCTAAGCACAAAAGCAATTGCATCATTAAATGCAAGTTTAAAGGTAATCAAAGGAATTCTTTAGCTAACCAATCACTATTAATCATAGATATTGATATAATAACTACTAAGGATAGCCTGCATAAACCTTTGCACACATCTAACATCAATGTGCCATTAATCTATACAATAATTCTTGATCCCCAACCAAGCTCCATATTGAAAAAGTGCATGGATAGGTCTCATGTATTAAAATTCATTTTTTGGGGGACATATTAACAAGTGCAAAACAAAACAAAAAAATTTTACCACAAGACAAAAAAATCTGACATAAGTTTAAGCTTAGCAATCTTTTGAAAAAGGGTTTTTAAAGAGGGGTTCTTTTTTCCCTTTTTACATATTTAAGTCGAGTATGTACTAGAGTATTCAAACTAAGCATCATGTGAACTGAGTTCAATGTAAGACTAGTACTGGTGTGAATCATCTTCCTATTCAGATATCTAAAAACATTTCTCATATGTCATGAGAAACAATCCAAGAAGACATGCATTAAACCATGGATATTAAATGACCTTTTATGTGTCAATCATAACTCAGCCAACAGCAAAAGGAAATTGATCTCCTCGCCCAAAAAAGATCAATTTAATTGCACTTTGAACCAGTCAACAAAATTTGTGAATGCATACACTACCTTATTATTGGATAACCTGTACTGTATACACTTGTGCAAAGGTGTACACAAAAGAAAAATTCATTCACTTCTTGCTTTCCCAACTGTAACACAACAATCAATGAGAATTTGTACCCACTGAAGTTCGAAATCAGTACCTAAAATGGACCTTTCATCCATATACCTTTGATTCTCCATACGCACCTCATAAAATTGACAATGATACGAAAGCATTGCAAACACGTACACTGATACAACATGCAGATATTTCATTACTTACGAGACAGGACTGAAGACTGTTGATATTGTCTTTGGTCATGATCTCTTTTGTAGATATGTTCTCCCCTCTTTTTGCACCTTCAGCTGAATCCTCTTCATTGGATGATGTTAGAAGTAGCAGCTTTTGCTCAGAACCGATCAGTGCATTAGGGCTGTAGGAAACAATGAATTTGAGTTGTCCATAGAGACAAAAGTCACCCTCAAAACATCAACTACCAAAATATTTATCTTCACAAAATCATTGTATGAATGTGAATGGAACATTGT
>CM035437.1:42154401-42158213 GCA_020310875.1 Ceratopteris richardii
CTTACATGTAGATGCAAACAACTTAATCACCACTAGAAGCCTCAAGATCCCTTTCAAACCCTTCTTTCTTTTTCACGAAAAAAGAAACCAATGAAAATAATCATGTGTTTCTTAATGTATGTTAGCTTCTCTCAAAGGATGAATGCATGCACAATATCAACAAATTTATTCAGTCGATCATCAATACTTAATACTTTCATCTCCTACCTATTTCAAAAGGTTTAGCAATTCCGACCACATTTATTGTTCTCTTTATAATCCATTTGCCTTCACCAATCCGAGTCATCACATGAGTAAATGAGTTTGAAAGGAGCTCATTTTCTAAGAGTGTAGTGGGATCTAGTGGGATGAAGACTCTAAACCTTCCCAGCACCATGATGGTGGCCCCTTCTCGAGATCACTCCATTTTGTTGTGCAACCACCCCTTGGGATAGCCCTACCCTTGGGCAGCCACCTCTTAAAGGTGATACCTCTTGAAGTGGGTTTACTCATCTCATGCAATGCAAGGAAAGGTGATCAAAAGTCATGCTAAAGGGGAGATATCAATTTTATGCCAAAATTAGGTCCGTTAGATTGATTGTCCACTCGATTGGTCGTCAAGGAGGATCATCACACAACTTCTAATCAAGAGTATCACAAGCCAACGAGAGAGGAGTAAGTCCAAAGGTGGTTACCTTGCCACGGGTGATGGCCCATCTCCCCCTACAAGTACCCACCTCTTGCTAGGCCATTTCTTGCTGTGTAGCCCATGCGAGGGGGTACTTTTGCTCCCTTCAAACTTCAAAGGACCACTTCTCCTCGTGGAGAGCCACTCATGTGGTCATCTTATATCTATATGAGTGTAACTATTAGAACCACTATGATTGGGAGTACTATTGTTTTGTTCCTATGGAGCTCTTGTGCTTTGTAGAAGGATTCTACCCCTTGGACTGCTAAATTCTAGTGCTTGCGCTACTAACTCCTATGTGTTGGGCTAGTCCTATATCCTTTCAAGTCTTGGGCTAGACTTTGGGCAAGCCTTATTGTGAATTGCAAAGTCTTTTGCAAGCATTGGGACAATGTTGTGTGATGCCTAATTTTGCTTCCCTATAGCTTGTTGGTCTATTTAGCAAAGTGTGTTGAAGTGTTCTTTGTGTGTCTTATCATCTGTTACTTAGGCCCAATTCAAGCTGAGCTCTGATACTCATATGCCACACGCTCAATCCAACTAGAGCACTCCAAGACTTTCAATTCCTTGCCAAGCTCTTCACATTGAGCAACGGTACATGCGCAGACCATGGTCAACATGGCCGTATGCATTCTCGTGCAGAATTTCGATCCCCATGCGGCCCTAATGCCCTAGAGTTGCTTATTTTTCCAATAAATTAATAAACAATACTTTCGTATAAAAAAATCATTTACCACGTTTCATTCAAACGGTCCATTCCCAAAATAAACGAGTTCTTCAACGTTCTATTCCAACATTTAAAACTAGCAATGGATAATATCAATTCCTCCATAAAGTGATGGGTGATTTCTTCACACATTTTGAGACAAGAGAGTAGAAAGGAAAGCTAGTTTACAAGATCTTCAAGTACAACAGCAAGTACATTATGCAATTTTTTTTCTCATCATACATTTTCATCCTACTCATTTCATTACTTCATATTGCTTTTGATTATGTATATTTTGTAGATACTAGAAAGACTTCATCAACTTCTAAAACTAATTAATATTTATGGATATGTTTTACCATAGTCTTATATGTTATATTAAGAGTTCTTTGTTTTTTAGGTAATATGGATCCTCATGCTTCTCAAGGAATGGATCCTCAAAGTCACAATGATTGCTTTCTCAAGCTTCTTTCTCACTCATCTTACTATCCTTATTCTAATGCACCATTTCATATGCCTTCACATAGCTTCATAGTGTGACCAAATCGCGATCTTTTGTTTAAAATAAAAACCTTTTAAATCATTATCGATTTAAATCTCTCTCAAAGAATTTTATTATGATTTTTTTTAATTATACATACTCAAGGTAACCTTGGGATATGTGCATTTCTTATGCTCGTTTGTTGACAATTTTATTTACATACTATATAGAGTTTTAATTTCATTTTATAATGTTGTATATATTACTATATGTGATTTACATATGTGAAATATATACATTTATGTGTTGTAAAAATAAACTTCTCTTCGAAGGAATAAAAACCTCGATTTTTATTTTGGGTTTGAACGATCTAAACGATTTGAACGATTAAATCTCGATTTAAATCTTGCGATTTAAATCTCTCGATCATACTATGCATAGCTTTCAAGTTATGTTGAATGCTCCATTCTTATCTCCTCATTCTTTCCACATTCTTCCTCCTCCCTTTCATCCATCTCCAAACCATACTTCAACTTCTCTATCAAGTTGTAACCCTACATTACCTATGGAAACCATGGAAGCTCACATGCCAAAATCGATCCCACAACAAAAACAAAAAACCATGAAGGAAACACGAAGAGAGGTGGCCAACAAAGAACCTCATATGAAGAAAACGAGGAGCTCAAAGAAGAGGACATTTGTCAACTTGGAGAATGAAGAGGACGAAGACATCAACAAAAGCTCAAAGTGGAAGGACTTATGAGTGGATCAATTGACCTATGTACAGGGTGGTATGCACGATGAATTCAACGACCCCATCAAGCAAGGTGTAAATTTGTGATCAAAGATCGCAACCAAGCTCACATCAATTTACCCAAATTTCGATGAAGATAGTGAAAGTTTCTTAAAGAAATGGCAAAAGGTGTTATCACAATATAGATTGAATAAAGCACAAAATGTCATTTCGAGAAATGATCGCAAGTACACATGCAAATGGTTCGACATCATCAATGAATACTATCATTCAAGAGCAACGGTGGTAACGATTAGTCATGCATCATCCTCAAATGACAACATAAATCAAGACTCGACAGTTGCCAATGAAAAATTTGCCCAAATAGCCCTTCCCTTCCACTCATCGTCCTCCTCCCAAAATGAGGAGTCTCTAGCATTCATTGCGAGCAATGGGAAGGATCTTCTAGAGCATCAAAAGAACTCTCAAAAACAAGCCTTGGATTCTCGAGTTAACTCCAATTAAGTAGTACACTTGGCACACATGTAGTTACATGGCCGACACTTGGATGGTTAGTATCCACCTGCTATAATGGGTAGTCCCTTAGAGAGACCTATATATAGAGCATATGGTTGGGAAGAAAAAGAGACTCATCTCTTTGTGTGGTCTTCCTAATGCTTCATTGGTATCAGAGCACTTAGGTTAAGGATCCATGGAGACATTCATAAGATTTCACATCCTCATACTCATACTCCTCATACTCTTGTATGTAGTGTGTGGTATGCAATGTGTGTATTTGTGTCTATCTATCTATTTATCTCTCTCTCTCTCTCTTCCTCTCTCATCTCATCTCTCTCTCTCTCATCTCTCCTCTCTCTCATACTCTCTCTCATCTCTCTCTCTCTCTCTCTCTCTCTCTCTCTCTCTCTCTCCTCTCTCTCTCTCTCTCATCGTCGTCTCTCTCTCTTCTCATCTTTCTCTCTCTCCTCTCTATACACACCACACGCCCGGCAGACCAGGCACCACACACACACACACATATATATATATATATATATAGATATATATAATATATATATATATATAGATATATATATATATATATAAGTATATATATATATTATATCTATATATATACCCATATATATATATATATGTATATATATATATAATCTATATATATTATATATATATATAGATATATATATATATATATATATATATA
>CM035437.1:42168213-42208213 GCA_020310875.1 Ceratopteris richardii
CCCCTCCCCCCTCCCCCTCCCCCTCCCCCTCCCCTCCCCCTCCCCCTCCCCCTCCCCCTCCCCCTCCCCCTCCCCCTCCCCCTCCCCCTCCCCTCCCCTCCCTCCCCTCCCCTCCCCTCCCCTCGCTCTCTCTCTCTCTCTCTCTCTCTCTCTCTCTCTCTCTCTCTCTCTCTCTCTCTCTCTCTCTCTCTCTCTCTCTCTCTCTCTCTCTCTCTCTCTCTCTCTCTCCTCTCTCTCTCTCTCTCTCTCTCTCTCTCTCTCTCTCTCTCTCTCTCTCTCTCTCTCTCTCTCTCTCTCTCTCTCTCTCTCTCTCTCTCTCTCTCTCTCTCTCTGTGTGTGTGTGTGTGTGTGTGTGTGTGTGTGTGTGTGTGTGTGTGTGTGTGTGTGTGTATGAGAGAGAGACATATGTGTGCCTACATGCGTGCAGGTGTGAGCTGCTTTATACATCACTCCAAGACCTGAATTCAAGTTACAATCTATTTTCTCATGTCTTTATACAATGTGCATTAAGTACCGAATACTTAAATTATTCCATTGTTGATTGGAAGTCTCTTCACTTGCACTAAGTTGCTGAATTACTATAAGCAATTTTTGAGCATTATGTTCTACCATGGCTCAGCCAGCTAGACATTCCTAAATTGAGTGCCCAAAGCCGATTTGATAATAACAGATTTAGAGAGTTAATTTTTACTTATAAGAGTAATCTTTAACCAGAATTCACAAAATCCTTACTATACCTCAAAACTCTGCCTTCATGAGCACTCACTTGCCTATCCATGCACCACCTTTCAGCCATTATTTTAAATATTCGCTCCAGCTCACTGCAGATCATTTGTGACAACCATACAAGAGAAATCAAATTACGTTTGGAGAAACATCAGCAAATTTAAGATATTAAAAGTGAAAGATAGGAATACCAAGGGTCTCGCAATGGACTAATATTGACAATTCCACTTAATATTGGAAAATTCTCATTTAATGATGTTTTTCTTTGATTCATTTTCACAGGTCCTGATAAAGATACTGAGCATACTTTGATATAATGTATAGAACCTGATTGATAATTCCATCTGAAGGACCTATCCATATATAATCTTTCATGTGCTCATACTAGGAGGCTTGTTACTAGGTGCATTGACCACATGTTACATGACACTTTTGACTACTCTGCCTGCTTGAACATGAAATGCATATGAAAGTATTTCAGAGGAATTTGATGTATATAATATCTGTTAAAATTGTCTTCTTTTTGTATTCTTTTCATTGCATTATGTACAACAGAGCATGTTTCCTATTTTGCAGAAGTTCTATGAAGCGCTGTGCAGTAGCCTAAAATATAGAGTTACAAATATGCATCTGAATGTTTATGAGACATCAATACTGATGCAGAAAGAAGAAGGGGCTCCCTTACAAGGGGTAAAGGAATCCCATTAGAAAATATATGTTGATACTGATTAGCAAGTTTTTGGATTTCAATATGAGCAATAAAACCAATAATGTACATACATACACAGTGCACACACATGCATACATGTATGTATGTATGTACACACACAAGTCCCTCCCTCCCTCTCCCCCTCCCTCCCCTCCCTCCCCCTTCCCCCCCTCCCCCCCTCCCATTAGAAAATATATGTTGATGCTGATTAGCAAGCTTTTGGATTTCAATATGAGCAATAAAATCAATAATGTACATACATACACACACATACATACATGTATGTATGTACACATACAAGTCCCTCCCTCCCCCCTCCCCCTTCCCTCCCCCTTCCCTCCCTCCCTCCCCCTCCCCCCCCCCCCCCCCTTCCCTCCCTCCCTCCCTCCCTCCCTCCCTCCCTTGTCAGACAATGATCCACAGGTATCAGTTCACATTGATTCACAGGGATCATGGTCTCAGGCACTCATAGTTTTGATACTATGAAACAAGCTGTTTCAGAGGCTCCTATACTCAAAGTGGTAGATCAACACAAACCCTTTGAGTAAGAGACAGATGCTAGTGGCATAAGCCATAGGGACAGTTTTGAGCCAAGATGGAAGGCCAATGCATGAACAGGAGTTGTATGCAATGGTGAATGCACTTAAAGTCTAGAGACACTATCTATATGGTGCAGATTTTAAGGTATACACAAATCACCATACATTTAAGTATTTTTTGTAGTCAGCTAGATCTTCGAGGCAAATAGGCTCGATCTTCGAGGAAGATAGGCTCGTTGGGTTAAGCTCATGCAGGAGTCTCACATGGAAATCCTGTATAGAAGGGCAAAGAGAATATAGTTGTTGATGTATTATCACGGATGATGTATCAAATGAGCTTTATAGTTCTAGAAAGCTCATTGCTTCAAGAGATAAAGGAAGCACATGTGGAAGATCCACATTTGTTCGAGCCATCAGTGATGACTCTATTATAGGCAAAGTCACAAGGGGACGGGAACGGGTCCTGGGAACGGTGGTGTCCCCGGGACGGGGATGGAGCCTAGGGTGTCCCGGAGAAAGGTCCCCAAGACGGCATAAAAAAATGCTGATTAATTCAAAATAATGAGATGAAAGTCATGTACAAATAATTCCTCAACATATGAAATAACCAATAAGAAGAAAAACATAGAAAAAAGGTGTTTGTTAAGTATAAACAATGAGCACGTTGAGTCGTTGACAACTGAATATTCAAAGTTAGTAGTTAACTATTACTCTAAGAGTGGAAACTTACAAATGATAAGTCTCATGTATTTCCTCATGTCAAAAAATAGATTCTACATCATCATCATATCAGAAAGATGTTACATCAAGAAATAAAAAGATCTTACATCATACGATCGATGGAGAAATGTCAAAAAGACTACATATGATGGGAACATAAATGAGAAATGTAAAAGGCTACAACATAAATGTGATGACTATGGAGAATCAAAGTGGGGAGTCACAATGACAGACTCATTTTCACCAACACAATGAGTGGTTGCTGCATCTTCATGTTCTTCATTTACCACTTGGTCCGATCCATGCTCTACCTCCCATTCCTTGAAAGGATCTCCCTCCATGCATCGTGTCAACCGAAGCATCCTCAAATTTGCACTAACATACACAAGATCACTAGCACGCTGCACACCAAGCCTATTCCTCTTTTCAGAGGCTACATGTCCATACACACTCAATAGTTGCTCAAGGCAACTCGTGGTGCATGCCTGGCTAAGTATCGGAATGGCCAATTATTGAAGCTCTGGACCATCAAAACCAAAATCCTCCCACCATAGGGAGGCACCAACACGTAGCCTATCCTCTTGGGCACTTGCAAATGCATATGAAGATCTTTCCTTCTTCTATATTTGGATAACTGATCTCTAATAAGTCGCCTAGCTTCACTATCTGGGACAAATCTCTCTAATATGATCCTTCATCCATTAGCTACCTCTGGATCTGCATATTGCTTTTTATCTTGGAATTCTGGATCCAACATGTATGCTGCTGCGTGAAGTGGAGAGTAGTACGAATCCCATTTGCTAGCACAAATAGTTGAAAGTTCGTTATACCTATCATTATCATTCACCAATGTTTTTAGTGCTTCAATTGTGCGATCCATAGCTTCATACACTTTACCAATAAATGGCTCCATGGAATCCACAATTTTCCATAAGTGCACATGTGGATGAACAATATCTACGATGTGAGAGATGTTTTCCCTCCATGCTACATCATCAATAATCTTCTAAAATGCTTTCCTGCTGAAGTAGAAGCTACTGGCATCCTCTCGAATTCATCACTCAATAAAAGCCCTCTCAAGACACCACTACATTTTACTACTCAGGGTAACATAGTGGAATTATATGCAAACCTTGTGCCTGAGTACTTGAGCAAAGCAAGAGTAGATCTCTTACTAAACTCATTCTTAACGCGAGTATGGTTGTTGATGAAGCTAACCAATGAATTTGCCTCATTAATTGCAAGCAAGATCCAATCCAAATTCCCAATGTCTTTGAGAATATTATTCAACCAATGAGCCATGCAAAAACAAACAATAATGAAGGATACATATTTTCAATAACTGCACCTGAAGCTCTATTTGCAAGCTCCCAATCTCCTACGATGCAAACCACGTTTGATGGTCCCACAATCTCTATGGCACTTGCCCACTCTGCAACAAGTACATCACATGATTTTCCTGTCTCAGATACATCATCTGATGAGATTAAAGTACATCTCGCACGAGAATAAGCCACCACTCCATGGATAGAGCGTCGTTGCACATTACTCCATCCATCCACAACCAATGATACTCCATTTCTTTTCCATGATTTTTTGATGGTCACGCATGTGGCTTCGACAAGCTTCTTCTCTTTCTCCAACCCATCCCCGATTTGGTCTGTCACCGAAAATCATCCCCGAGACGTGTCCCGAGGACGGTATCATGTTTTGGAGGAGGCATCTTGGACGTCCCCAGTCCCCTATAACCTTCCCATAATTTCATGCTTGGGAAAAGAATCCCCGCATCCCTAGGACTCGGGGACACGTCCCCATGTTACTTTGATTATAGGAGACGGGACAGAGTATAGGAGTAGGACAGTTCAAGCCGTTTCTTCCTCTAGCAAAGCAAACAAGTCCATTCCATATTCCAATTTCTCACTGGAGAATGGAATAGTTAGACGAAAAGAAAAGGTTTGCATACCAGATTCCTGGGATTTGAGAAGAGAAGTCATGCATGATAACCATGACGTGCCTTGCGTAGAACGTCCAGGTATTGACTGTTGAGGTAAAGCCCTAAATGACCCCTTTATAGTGTATATATGTGTATAGGCCTATTTATAAAGGCTATGTCACTTATTCTTTATTTTTTGGGCCAAGTTCAACGTGAACTTGGCCAACCTTAAAAAGCGCTCTATATAACCTAACTTAATAACACTTTTGGCTCTCTCACTTTAGAGAAGCAACCTCCAAAGCTGGTCGACCCTCTCTCTATCTTCCATGCAGCTGCGCCTTCATTTCTACCCAACGCCTCCATTTCTGAGGCACATACACGCATTCTCTACTCGTCAACACCACTCATGAACCCTTTCAACTTGTATCAAAGTTGATTTAGAGTTTCAGAGCTACTGCACAGGTGCTGTACAACAAAGAAAACCCCACTTTCCCGATAATTTCATCACAAAAAACATTGCCCCAAGGCAAAGAGGAACACTTTGAGAGTCTCAACAGCTCATAACAAGCTAATTTCATGTGTTTTACAGGTATAAACAGGTGTTTCAAAAGTAATAACAGCAATACACAGTCTAGTACCTTATGTATTGATTTGTGGCAAAAGAAATTGCTTATGTACAACAAATTATGGTATTTTTTGAGAATTTCAAAAATTTCTAAAGCAAAATTTGGGGCTTGTGCTCCTATTTGGTTCTAAAGGCTGCGTTATAGCCTTATGCATGCATATTGAGGTCAAAAAGAGTCAAAATTGTTGATTTTTGGCACAAATTAGCTTACTGAGATTTTTTGCAAAAAATTCAGATTCTGATTTTGTACTCCGATCGGCTCGATTTTGCTCCACTTTGCTCCTACAGGTGTTTGAAGATGTTGTGCGTTACTTTTAGAGGTGGTATATTGATTTTGGTGTATTTTGCCCAAAACTTTCAGCACATTAACCTCTTATTTGTGCAACTATGGAATCGTCATCCTCGGATATAAAGAATCTTTTTGAGATTTGGTGTTTTAAGGGCATAGGATTTGATATTTAGAAGGAGCGAATTCAAGGAATTCTTTTCCTCAAAGATTGAGACAGGGTGTTGGAAGCAAGAAAGTAGGAAGACATGTTACATGATGCATTGCATAATCTGAATAGAAAAGCCGTCACTTACATAAAAATGGCCGTATCTGATGACATTCTTGTAGACCTCGAGGGCATTATTACAGCTTCACAGTTGTGGGCCAAGGTTAAGGCAACCTATGAGAACACCACGCCTGTTAATCAGGTACATACGATGAAGAAATTAGTTGGCATGCAATTGGATGAGTCAAAGAGTGCTGCATAGCACTTGTCTCATTTTTACAGGTGCTCTATCACAATTGCAGGACTCAGGGATGGCTCCCTTCGATGATAAGCTGAAAGTTATTTTTCTGTGTATGACACTTCCTTGGGAGACCTTGGTGGTCTCATTATCAAATAACCCCAATCTTACTTTTGATGGTGTGAGAGGTTCTCTTATTCACAGAGGAGTAAGAGCAAAAGCAAAGAAAAGGGAAGCTCCAGCAAGAGGCAGGGTACTGATGTGACATGTTATCAGTGTGGTAGGATACGCCATAAGAAGCCCGACTACCAATTCTATAAGGCAGAGTTTGAGAGGAAGAAGAATGATGGAGACAAAAGAAAGGACAAGAAGGAAGACAAGACGGATGGACAGGACAGCCAAAAAGAAAAAGAGAAGGCCAATGTGGCCTCTAGTGTTGTCATTGAGGAGCTTTCAGATATGGAAGATATTCTATGTGCTACTGTCAGCCGATGATGCTCATGCACATGATGTCTCTTGCAATGTTCATGTACAAGACATTCGATCAATAAAAGTGATCTAATTAATGCTTTATTGACTGTAAATGATGCATTGTCCCAAACATGGATTATTGATTCTGGTGCTTCGTTTCATGTGACTCATGTCAAGGAGTGTTTTGTTACTTTTCATGAGGGAAGCCATGGCCATGTATACCTAGGGAATAATCATGCATGACCCATTGAAGGTATTGGCATTGTGCATCTTTCAACAGATGGCCCAAATGAGTTGGTCCTAGATAATGTGAGATATGTACCAGGAATCAAGAAGAGTGTGCTCTCTGTTGGGCAAATGGATATGCATGGTTACAGCTCTTTATTTGAAAGAGGCTCATCGAAGATGACCAAATGGTCACGGTTGATTGTTAAAGGCATGAAAAGGGCATTGGCTGAGATTAATTCTCATATGGAATTATGGCATAAAACACTTGGCCATATGAGCCAAAAGGGTCTATGCAAACTTTGTAATTTGAAGAAGCTTGATGTTAAAGGCACCAAGCTAGATTTTTTGTAATGATTGTCAATATGGAAAGCAAGTGAAAAGTTCCTATTACTTTGGTGTGTTTCGTAAGTTTTGTATATTAGATAATAGAAGCATGCCCACCAAATCTATGGGAGGTGCTTTATATTTTATTTCTTTTGTTGATGACTTTTCCACGAAAATTTGGGTGGAGCTCCTCAAATCAAAAGATGAAGCGTTTGCTGCGCTTGAAAGATTTCATGCATTTGTGACTACCCAAACAGGTAGAAAGCTGAAATGCTTATGTATGGATAATGGGGGTGAGTTCAAAAGTGTTGAATTCAAAACTTCTTATGAAAATTTGGGCATAAAAAGGGAGCTTACTGTTCCATACAACCCCTCTTCTAATGGTGTGGCTGAAAGGTATAATCGGACTCTTTGTGAGAGGGTGAGATGCATATTGTCCAGAGCTAATCTCCCTCATGGTTTTTGGGGAGAGGCTCTTAAAACTACAGTACAAAAATGCAATCAATCCCCTCACACGTCCTTGAAAGGTGACATCCCCGAAGTGGTTTCGTCTCACAAACCTGCTTCATATGATCACTTACGCGTCTTTGGCTGTGAAGCTTCTGTACACATAAGACCTGAGTTGAGCAGTAAACTTGATGCCAAATCCATTAAAGGCCACTTCATGGGATATCGTGAAGATGGTGAAATGGGTTATAGAATATGGTTACCTGAGCTGAAAAGGATCATACGCAGCCTGGACGTTGTTTTTAATGAGGCAAGGCTGCCACAAAACAATGTTGCCTCGAAGCATGACCATAAAAAGTTCACATTTCAGCAAGACCAGCCACGTGTTAGGCCTATTTCAGACCCTCGGGATGCACCACATATGGCTGAAAATATAGATCATCCAGTGGTTTTTGAGACTGATGATGCTCGAAAGCAAGAAGAGGTTCTTGAAGGGCATATGCAGCCACCTATTCATGCTGAAAACAGGGCTGGAAATGATGTACAACAGCCCATTAACAATGAAGAAGTTGATGTACCTCATGTAGATCCATTACCGGGTAATGTCGATCATTCGGTATGACCCCTATATTATATTATAGGAGGCTAGTGAATAGATATGACCCCTCTATACACTATATTATGTTATCAGATGAGGGTGAGCCTCTCACTTATAAAGAGGCAAAGCTATGTGAGCACAAGAAGAAGTGGGAGTTAGCCATGCAGGAAGAGATAAAGGCCTTGCATGCAAATGATACTTCGGATTTGGTTGTATTGCCCAAAGGAAGGAAAGCCATTCCCAACAAGTGGGTGTACAAAATCAAAACTGTTAATGGCAAACCCAAGTACAAGGCAAGGCTGGTTGCTAAGGGATATGCCCAAAAAGAGGGCATTGATTACCAAGACGTGTTCTCTCCAATGGTTAAAATGACCACATTAAGTGTGTTGTTTGCTCTCTCAGCTGCATTGGATTTGGAACTATTCCAAATGGATGTTAAAACAGTCTTTTTGCATGGTGCTTTAGACGAAGAGCTGTACATGAAACAGCCATAAGGATATGCCATTCCTGGAAAAGAGTATCTACTATGTAAGCTGAAAAGGAGCTTATATGGGCTGAAACAGACCCCCAGACAATGGTATAAGAAGTTTGATGCATTTATGCTCAAACATGGGTTTAAAATAAGCCATGCAGATCACTGTTTGTACACCAAAAAGAATGAAGATGGAAGCCCATCATTCTTGTGCTGTATGTAGATGATATGCTGCTGGCTGGGAAGAAAAAGAGCACACTGAATGCTCTAAAACAGCAGCTGAACTCCGCATTATCAATGAAAGACCTTGGGGAAGCTGAGCATATTCTTGGTATGCGAATAAAAAGAGATAGGCAGCAGCATACTTTGCATGTATCCCAAGAAAAGTACATTGAAAAAGTGCTGGACAGATTTAATGTGGCTGATGCTAAGCCTCTTGGAATGCCATTGCAGCCACATGTTAAGTTTTCCAAGGATGACTGTCCCAAAGACGATGATGAAGCCAATTACATGAAGAGTGTTCCATATGCATCAGCTTGTGGTTCACTTATGTATGCTATGGTTGCCAATCGGCCACACATTGCTCATGCAGTGGGAGTTGTTAGCAGGTTCATGGCTAACCCTGGTAGCGCTCATTGGGAGGCAGTCAAATCTATCTTGAGATATTTGAAAGGAACTAAAAACAAATGCCTCAGTTATAGAAAGGACCCATTAGAGCTGAAGGGATTATTTGATTCAGACATAGAAAGTGATGTGGATACACGGAAAGGTGGTGTTGTATCATGGTGGAGCTGACTACAAAAGATTGTTGCTTTGTCTACTACTGAGGCTGAATATATTTCAGCCACTAAGAGTTCCAAGGAAGCAATATGGTTAGCATGTCTTTGTAATGAGTTTGGTTTGCCTAACAGAGCACCTATGCTTGCTTGTGATAGCGAGAGTGCCATATGTTTGACAAAGAATGCCATGTTCTGCACCCACAAAACATATTGATGAGCGATATCACTTCATTCAAGAGGTGCTTGAGGATGGCCTTATCACATTGGTTAAGGTCCATACATCACAGAACCTTGCAAATGTTCTCACTAAGTGCTTACCTAAAGCACAACATCAGTTATGTATACAGATGGTGGGAGTCATGTAGGTTAAAGGCATCATTTATACCTTTAAGTTTTTTGGGGCCAAGTTCAATGTGAACTTGACCAACCCTAAAAAGGGTTCTATATAACATAACTTAATAACACTTTTGGCTCTCTCACTTTAGAGAAGCCACCTTCAAAACCGGTGGACTCCCTCTCTCTTTCTTCCAAGCAACTAAGCCTTCATTTATTCCCAATGCCTCCATTTCTGAAGCACATTAACGCATTCTCTACCCCTCAGCACCACTCCTAAACCCTTTCATTGACAAGACAATATAGCTTGTTAGAAGAACATTTTGGTGGCCTCGATAGCCACATATGTCCACACTTATGTTTAACAGCCTTTATGTGTCAAGTCAACAAAGCAGAAAGGGTAAACACGTCAGGTCTTTTGTATCCCTTACAGGCTCAAGATCATAACTAAGATAGTGTATCCATGGACTTCATAGTCGGGTTACAGCGGACCCAAAGGAAGTGGGATACTATCTTAGTTGTGGTAGACAGATTCATGATCCACAAGGATCATGACGTTGGTCCATAGGGATCACTCAAGTTGATCCACAAGGATCAGAGTGTCAGACATTGCTCCACAGGCATCAATTCATACCCACGCAGGAGATGATACAAGCTCCATAAGTGGTGGAGTTGTTTATCCAGCATGTCTTCAGATTGCATGGGTAACCGACATCCATAGTTTCACATAGGGATGCCACATTCACAGGACACATCTGAAAGTTTGTATTTCACAAACTAAAGGTGTCATTAAAGATAAGTAGTGGTGATCATCCTCAGAAAGATGGTCACACTGAGAAGGTCAACCAAATGTTAGAGGACATGTTGAGGGCATATGTGTCTAAGAAACAGACAAATTGGGATACTTATTTGTCACTAGTTGATTTTGCTTATAACAATAGGCCTCACAAGGTGACAGGCATGTCTCCTTTTGAGATGAACTATGGCATAAATCCCAATTCTCCCAGTACCATAGGCATGCCAAGGAAGCTTTGGAACTCTTAGCGACAGTCCAAGCAAATTTAGAAATAACTAAAGCGAAGATAAGGCAAACCGCTCATAAGGCTAAAGAGTATGCTGATAGCACGAGATCTCCTAGATCCTTTGAGGAGGGAGACAAAGCCTTTCTTCAAGTACTAGCTAGATCTACTTCACTCTCCGGAGGGAAGTGTGGTAAGCTATCACCAACATTTTGTGGACCTTGGAAGATAGTTAAAAAGCTAAGTGAAGTTGCATACCGATTAGAGCTTCGTCCAACTTCTAGAGTGCTTCCACTGTTTTATGTCATTTCTAAGGAGGATGATCTAATAGAAGGTATTGTTTCTTTCCAGGAAAGTAATAGCACGGATTACATCGGAAAAAGCGATTGAGGAGTCATGTGATCTAGGAGTATCTAGTAGCATGGAGAGAATTGCCATTTAATGACTCTACTTGGGAATCAAAAGCTCTGGTTCGCAAGCACTTTCCCTCATTGATCATTGAAGACAATGATCCTTAGAAGGGGGAGAGAGTGTCAGACATTGATCCACAGGGATCAATCCATTTCATCCACACGGATCATTGATTCACAAGGATCAGTACATTTGATCCACAGGGATCAGTTCATCTCTGTAAGGGACAAGGACCAACTAGCCAAGGTCCCAAGCTCGAGGGATACCCTAAGGTACTTTGATAGTAATAGGAATTACTTAGGCAGTAATGCGAATAAGTGTTGCATGATGGCCATATGTTCACACTACACTATTCACGATCATTGCTATTTTTAGAGTATACCATTGCTATTTTTTGAGTAGAAGAGAGTATATATGGATGGAAGGAGAGTCACACACATCATTCAAGTGATTCTCTCTCTCTCTCTCTCTCTCTCTCTCTCTCTCTCTCTCTCTCTCTCTCTCTCTCTCTCTCTCTCTCTCTCTCTCTCTCTCTCTCTCTCTCTCTCTCTCTCTCTCTCTCTCTCTCTCTCTCTCTCTCTCTCTTTCTACACATGGTTACTACACTTGTACATGGCTTTTGTCTCATAGGCCAAGTTTGGCCTCCAGAAGACGTTAATATGACTTTCTTTCTTTCTTTCTTTCTTTCTTTCTTTCTTTCTTTCTTTCTCTCTCTCCCCCCCCTACACATACATTATACATACATACATATGAGCACGCATACATACATAAATATATACACACAACACACGCATATATAATCAAATATCATGCCTTATGATAATATATGCATAAGGTTCGATAATATGTATGTATGTATGTATGTATGTATGTATGTATGTATGTATGTATGTATGTATGTATGTATGTATGTAATATGTATGTATGTAATATGTATGTATGTATGTATGTATGTATGTATGTATGTATGTATGTATGTATGTATGTATGTATGTATGTATGTATGTTTGTATGTACGTATGTACGTACGTACATACGTACATACATACACCTAAATTTCATGCAGTTTCCAGTGTTGCACTGTTGTACTCATTGATTTGAATTTCTGTTGTACTCTTTGCTTTACATTTATGTGGCAAAGTGTTCAAACGCAACATAGAGACTAACAAAGCAATGCTGCATTTTCCCACATTTGGTTCTGTGTATTACTACACCAATGTACATCCAATGAGCTTTATCTGCACCTTCAATCTCGGTTCTTGATAATTACAGTACTGGAACTTCTTTTAACCTTTAGCAAATGCTCATTTGATGTAGTAAAACTAAATTCTTCATTGAACAGGAACCTCAATGCATGATTGTGCAGAATCTCAAAGTGTGCACATTTCTCAGAATGCACAAGACGTGTTTGCTTGAGGTTCAGGGTGAGAAAATCAAACCAAATTACACACAATTAAGTTATCAAAACCAATTATTTCTGTCACCATATATGATAATACACAACATTGAGGAAAAACGAAAATATGCTTAATGCACTCTCAAAAACAGTGATGCCTTTCAGACCTTTTTACTGATGAATCCTTCCAGAAGTTAACAAGCACAGTGAATGCCATCTCATAATGTCCAGATTGGACAAGTAGCGTCACTAGATTTTCAGGTGATAAATCTTCTCCTGCTTGCCAAAAGACATAAGGTTGTTAAGATTGCCAAAAGAATGCAGGCCTCTGGTAAACAACAAAACAAGTTACCATCAATATTGAGCTGTATGCCAGCTTCAATCAGTAAAAGTGTTGCCAGCGAAAAGGTGTAGTCCTTCTTTAAGTCCACCATATCAACATGTGAGGACCTTTTCGTCATAAATGCATAGCCAACTGAATGAAAGAAAACCCTACTCAGTAACCAAATTTGCCCATTGCAAACTGAACATTTATAAGAGCATTCATACCATCATTACTGGCATAAATCCGCATACGCTTTGAGGATGGCTGCCTCTGTATAACTACAGAAGATACTGCCTCCACATCAAGCCATGCATCTCTTGCCTCTACTAGATGCAATGCATTTATAGCAGCAGCAAGGCTGTTCAACTGCTCTTGAAGAACAAACCGTACTGTTAAACCATTCTCTAAGCCCATTTCCTTCATCTTAAGGTAATAGATATACATGTATAAAGCTGCACGTCTCCAATTGCTTCTTTGCATGTGGAATGAGTAAAGAAGCTTAAATGGGTTTGGGTTGGCATTCAAGTCAGAATGTCGAGCCTGGTGTATCATGAAAGTGATCACATAGGGACCCAAAAATCACAGCTTGGACACTACATATTCTAATGGATCCAAGTTGACAGACATGTTACCTTCACCAAGAGCTCATGCTCCACTCTTTCCAGCATCCCTGTATATGGTAGATCTGATCCACAAAGTACCTTAACAAAATAGTAGGAATTGTCAGATTGAAGAACATTCTTCAGCTCATTTTAAAAGAAAACCCTTGCAGCTCTACCTCAGCAGCCTTCTGCTCACACAAAACAATAAGAAACCTTCTTAAGCAAACAAATTTGCTTTCATTATCTGGATTTGACATGATTGCACAATATGCTTCTTTGAACTTATTTCTATCCAGACAGAATTTGAAAACATTTGCCCATAGGCGTCCTTTGATTCCAAGTACTGCAGATGCCGATTCACTTAAATCCTCATTCATTCTACTTCTCACTGCCACATCAGCTTCTTGCAAAGCTGCATAAGCAAATTGGCAGGCACCTTCAAGCTCACGATTCTGCTCGAATATTTGCATGACCCATTCAAAATAGTGAAATTTTGTGGAAAAAATATCCTTGTGTGCTGCACCAACAAAGCACCAGAGTTACACTCCTAGAAATCATAGTCCGCTTCTAGCAATAGAGTACACTGTACATTGCGAATGATGAACCCACAGATCAATCAAATGTGAGTACTTGCATATCCATAGATACACAGGCATAGGCATACACACACAAACACACATGGGAACACTGTAGATCAGATTGAGGGACAAAACCCACATCAAATTGAAAGAAACTAAAGCAATTGGAACTAAGGCTTTCTGTCAAAAGAATTTCAAGGATGACTTGTTTGAAGGACAAAATCAGATAGGACTTCCTTTTAGTGTTCAACCATTTCAGTTCATTTAGACCCAAAAATCTTGGTAGAGGATAGAAATTACTTGATAGTTTTAAATGATAATAATTTAGTTTTCTCATTTCGACAAGAAATAGTAATTACTTCCTAAAGAATATTTAATATATAAGTTTGGAAGCAGAATATTTTGTTGGAAATACGAGTAAAGCAGATGATACTGATGACAACAAAAACCATAGTCATGATGATCATGATCATGATCATGACATTACTACACCTTTTTGTATTAAAAGAAAATTTTCACACGTCTGAATATCAAGATAATGAATTGTTACCATCGAGCAGGCACCTGCTGATGTGGGTCTCTTTCTCATGCTCCTTTATCCTCACAATAAACCTACCCACTACTAGCCCTTATCAATTCCATAACCCTTTTCTGCTGCCAATATTTCGTGCACCAGCTGTATTCTTGTCCTTGCTGGCCACCACTCAGCCATGCAACCTTGCCACCAACCAAATCCCTTTTTAATCTGCTTATTAACACCTCCATGGAACAAGTGCTTGATATTCTTGACAAGGAGTTGAACCTCAGCTCTTCAGTGCTGCCAATCAGGAGTAGACAGCAACTTCAAGCTTTGGGTTATGTGCTGAACATCTCAATCTGCAGTGGCCTATCAGGAAATGCTTCTTGCACTGTGGTTCAATGAGCTTGTTCTTTTTGACAAGCAGCACCAAGCCAGGACTTCTAATGAGTAGAAGTGTATAACTCAAATACAAAAGAAAGTGTATGAGGTGGACAAATAGGTATATATCACCGGAAAATGAAAAGTATAGCAAACGCCATCACCTATTAGTTTTCAAGGCTATTTGAAAGCTCAAGTATGTGAATGGACTCTGACAACTTTTGCCATGTCATCATACACTTGTAGGTGAGCCAAATCGAGTTGTGATATGAGTCTCAAATAACTGAAGCTCAACCAACTTTGAAATGAGCAAATTTAGTATCACTTTTAGGTGGAATTTACCATCGAGGATTGCAATATCAAATTCTAAGGAACTGCAGGTTCTTGCAGTGGATTAAGCTTGTCATTGGTGTGTCATTTGTATAAGCTACCCCCCTACTTACTTAACTCTGCATATTGGCAGAAAACTTCTCGTACACATATCTCTTTGTAGATGGCTATGATTGATAACCTGTTTTGTTTATGTGATTTGTACTAGTCCAAGGATCATTTCGATAATTCATTTATGCTTGTTTATATCCTCGCCTTGTGTCTATAGAGTATCATAGCTCTCGGGTTTTGCTTCTGCAACATTATGTGTAGCTTAAACGAACGTGTACACATATACCTACATGATCTATGTGGACAATACATCATCTGTCTTGGTAGACCTCCAAAATCTAATTGAAGTGATTCAAAGCTTGTTTGAAAGCTTATGTGGTCTAGTTTAAAAATCATCTTGAGCTCAAAGTTCGTTCAGTTATCTGCTCAAAAAACGGCCATCTGCTTTGCTATGTTATTTACTGTGATATATTGCTTGTTATTTCTTTAGGTTTGAACATATGAAAAATCAAAAACGCCAACAAGAGCACAAATTTTGCCATTATAGAAGGCATATGTCACTCGCACATTCCTGATCGAGGATGAAATATCAGAAGAACTTGCCTAAATAGCTCATTTCCATCCCAATCTTTGAGAAGAATTGTGAGAGATCCTCTGTTTCCTGGCCTACAACAAATGCTACCCTGGAAGGGAGAAGAAAATGTTAGAGTTATGAAGAAACAAAAAATTAGAAAATCATCCAGATATGAAGGTCGAATGGAACAAAAGCAGAGGAACACAGAAAGAGAGAGAGAGAGAGAGAAGGCAAAAGAAGGAAAGACGGGACGGGGAGGACCAGTAAGACCAAAATTCACCCAAAAAGAATAGGGCAGTTAAAAACTCAAGGCAATGAAGTATAAAACTGCATAACCATCAGTTTCATAAATTGTAGTTGCCACTATTGGCAAAATGTCATCATTGGTGCCGAATTCATGTTATCTTAATGCAAACATAGATAACATACTTAAAAAAGTAGTGAACTGCTTTCGCCACCCTCTTTCTTATAACAGACTCTTTGAGGCCACTTTGAGACTGTCCTAGCAAACCACAGCCCAAAAGATGAAGGCGTGCACACCAATCTCCTTTGGAGCTTCTGGATTCATGCAATTCTGGCTCATTGCAAAATTTATCTGCAAGTTCTAGAAATTTCTGCCCAAACAATTATATAATCATTAACTGGAAACATTGCCAAGATTGACAACCAAAAGAAGATCCACAATAATGAAGAGCCACCTGAAGAGCTGCATATTGACCATGCTGTAGAAGTACTACAGCCAAAGTTACAGAATGGTGGGTAAGAGATCGATTTTCATGGTTATCTGCACCCCACATCAGCCAGGAGGCAACATATTTTGTTGCATACAAAAGATGGTCAGATGACAAAATCCCCCCTGGAACTGAGAAAGGCCCTTTTGAAAGATCGTTGTGACATGCAGATAAGATTATCTCTGATAATGTCACCTCATGTATAACATGTTGACTGTCAATCCTGCTGGAAGGCCCACTATCTGTCAATAACCAGGACTGATGAATGTGCCATGTCCAATCAAACCCATAACTTTTTTTTGATATTGAAGATTGAAATATAGAGCAGATTTCAGCACTCCAGAGAGTTGAGTTCCACCTTACCTAGATGTAAAGTTGATAAGTGTAAGCTGAAATCCTCCGGGGGCATCACTTCTGCAAAATTTATACTAAGCCAGTGCACTAGAAGACTACGGAAAAATATATCTTTGACATGAACAATTAAATTCATCTGAATTCTCGACACCTCCTTATTGCTAATACCTATCTGAAAATTTCATAAGCACAGATTAGAATGGATTTCTGAAGTCGAATTGGAGAGCAAAAACAGAAAGCTTGAAAGACGACCTGCCCTTTTATCTTAATCAGGTAGCTGAGAAAAATAAGAAGGTCTCTGGCAGCTTCAAAGAAAGTCCATGAGAGCTGGGAAGTTGATTTGAGAACTAGCCTTTTGCTGATGAATCCATAATCAAGGACCTCAGAAAAATTTCCATTTCGAAATAGTTGGATATCCTGCTCAAACTGATTGATATATCTTTCAATGTTATCCAAGACATTACTCCATCCACCCCCAGAATCCCTTAATTTGTGTAAACTGAGAATCAATTGCAGCTCCAGCCTCTGATGCTGTTGACGATATTCATATGCTTTTCTTCTTTCAATATCCACACCAATATCACTGACCTCGTTTTCTATGTTCCACTGGACATAACCCACATCTAAATAGTGCAAGAAAATTGAACATAAATGTGATAAAGTGATCAGTGGGTTCCCCACTAAGACCTGCCCAAATACTGCACAAGGGATCTTTCCTATTTGCCTTACAATGGTTGACATGCACTTGAAAAGCAAGTCTAGGAACTCAGACTGACTGAAAAATCCTGCCAAAAAAAACAAAGATATGAAATGGAATGAAATGATATATTAACATCTTTAGACCAGAACGACATATGAGACCAAAGGCTCACAACATGATGTATCTGATAGAATGTCTGGATATAAAAAGATAAAAGATGTACTAATAGGAGCTGATGTGCAAAAGGGCTATGAACGCTTAACTGCTGGATGGCTATATCAGTGAATCCTAAAGTGACATGGCTGAAGGCAAATGTGCCAAAAAGCCATTAATGATAGAGGGATCAAAATTCGAATGAATGTAATGACCCAGATGTTTGATTAATTTGACATGACAGGAAGAAAAGCCAGAAGAGCTCTTTCCATGCACATCCTTTATTTGACAAGGTTTCCATACATCATTTTACATGAATTGACAAAGTCAGAATAAATCATTAAAAAAGATGCATTTGGTTCAAATATAAACTTCATTTATGATTAATTTTTTCTTTTAAACCTTGAAGAAAAGCCAGAAGAACACTTTCGTAAATATCTTGAATTGGACAAAGTTTCCAAATATCCTTTGACATGAAGTCTTCTTATTCACCAAGAGAAATCAAAAACATGCTAATATCTCAAATACAGTCTTCGTTACTCATAAATTTCTCTAGAAGCTCTTGAGAATGTGATCAAGAATTCACCTAAAGAAAAAAATTGATTCTTATCAACGAATTCATCGAACTTTTGTGCCTTGGAATAATACTTAATCGCATACCACAGATTGACACCACTCAAACAAGTGCATTGAGTTCTCCAAAATAGGTTCTACAAAAAGAGTTCAGCACACTATACTCAGAATACATGGTTCACCCAATTTCCTTGATGAAGCCATCATTTATCCTGACTCGCTCAAATACATATAAGAAATCCACGAAATAATATCTCCAGGTATCTACAAATGAGTACAGAAAATCATGCAATTCAAGTGGACTCTCACAATTTTGATGCATGATATTCCCGTGGCCACAAATAAGAATCAGGATCACCTTGACAAATGCGCTCAAAGTTAGTCAATGACCGTCTGAAAGAGACACCGTGCCTTCTTATCAAGCCAATACTTGTCTGAGAGCTGTGAACCAATGTGTAAGGTACATTGTTACTTTTCCATGAGCTCATATAATCCCTACAAAAGTCTCTCCACTTGCTGAGTTGCTCCAACTTGCTATTTCCTCCAACCTAAACACCAGAACAGGCCAGAAAAAATTCAAACATCCATTGCAGCATACAAAACTCATGGCTGCACAGGTAAGGCGGCCTACTTGCGTTTCTACAATTGTCAAAATCTCTGTCTCTAATCCTTCTCTTAGAAGAGAACCCAAATCTGTCTCCGATATGTTTCTTTTATACTTTTGCAACACTTCATGTAAAGAATGTTGTTGGTAAACTCCAGGTTGAAGGATTCTTGAGGTAAAAAGAGCAGAAACTGGAAGCTGCAAATCTGCCTGCAACAACAGTGTGATGCCCCAATAAACCCACAACCCAAGTGAAGAAAAAGTAAGTTCTGTGATAAAAAGTTGGATAAGCTTTGAATGAGTTATTTAACAGGCTGACCTTCGAGCTCAGACTGATGCTCTTTTGAAAATTCATAAGATCCTCCCAATTATCATCACAGCATTGAAAAAGTTGGCCTTCTAATTCAGCCTCCAAAAGTTCACAAGACTCCAAGACTTCTTCCCTGCATAATGTATCACTTCAGCTGAGTACAGAATATTCCTGATCCACTGCAACAAATTGCAGTATAAAACATTCAGCTATATAACTAGATTTTTTGGACAAGTTTACTCTTCGCATCCCAGGTACAAATAAGCTTTTCAGAAATGAATATCATTTACACCAGTTGATATGAATTTCAGATTAATTAAAGTCCAAGTGTTAGACCCTCTGTACTTCATTGGTAACCACCTGCTTCTCCATCCAACTTACTTACTCAGACTAGGCTCTCGACATAATCTAGTTATCTATAACAGGATGGCTCAGTGGCCTACCTCAGGAGGATTGACATGCATACCAGACTCAGTCACAGATGGCAAGGGAAGTTCAGTAGATTACGTCATGGGATCTAGAGAGTCCATTCACCTACTTACCTCATTCACCATCCCACCCATACCCATTGGGGCCGATCACGCATACCTCGCTCTCTCCCTCAAGGGAGACACCCCTACATGCACACCCAAAGCACACATCCCACACACCACCATCCACTTCACACACGAGCTAGCTCACATATATGCGGCCCAAGTCGAGAAGGGTCTTCTCTTGCTTCACCCTGACACTCCACTATCCCTACTCACCTCACAGATAGCATCAGTTCTTCAGACATCCGCCATCAGCTCCTTCCCACACACCATCAATTCTGGTCACACACCTCCTCCCGGGACTATGCCACAACATTGTTGGTATGATGAGGAATGAAGAGATACTTACCGCCGACTACGAGCTCAGCGAGCATTGGGAGAGATCACAGAGAGACAGGCCACGGGAAAGATGAAGACTCTCACACGTCGAAAGTGGCGAGCCTTTGAGGAGGCAGAGGTGCTTGAGCTATACCATCTCTTTATGAGTATGGACAGTGCCGCAGCATGGCGTACCCTACGAGAGCCACGCCCGACCACACCTATTGGGGACCTACACACATGGCATGATTATGCTCAGAGATTATATGAGGTGCCTGGGCAGCCTCCCATTCCCCAGCCACTTGAGCCTCGCCCTACTAGTTCTTCTCTTTTCACAGCAAAGATGGTTGAGAGGGCCATTGGACGACTGCGACATGGACGTTCGACAGACCATACGGGATTGCAAAGCGAGCATCTCATATATGCAGCCTCCACTGTAGCCCCGTTGATTACACATGCCTTCAACCGGGCTATAGGGGAGGGCTTCCCAGAGGAGTGGACTAGGCACACCATTGTGCCTATCCACAAATCTGGCAACACCCTGGATCCAGGGAATTACAGGACCATCATGATTGGCCACACCATGGCCAAACTATACGGTGCCATACTCGAGGCAAAGCCTCATATGCAGAGACTGAGGGGCTACGAGCACGAGGCCAGGCAGGTTTTCGGCGAGCTTTCTCTACTATTGATCACATCTTCATTTTGCGCTGCCTCATTGACGGGGCAAGGGTGCGGAAGAAGAGACTATATTGCTGCTTTGTGGACTTCCGCAAAGCTTTCGATACAATGCCACGAGAGAGGCTCTTCCAACGCCTTCAGAGCTTGGGAGTACCATCAGGGATGATTTGGGCCATCTATGCACTCTATGAGCAAGTGACTGGGAGAGTACAGTGTCAAGGAGGTATGTCTGAGGCCATTGCTAGCACCATCGGTGTTAAGCAAGGCTGCCCGCTCTCTCCCACTCTATTTGGTCTCTACATCGATGAGATTGAGGACTACATTCTCCGAGCTGGAGGGGATGGTGCAGACCTCGCAAGTACACCTGTCCACATTTTATTATATGCCGATGACATTGACTTGATTTCAAAGTCACCCGATGGATTACAGCGCCACTTGGATGCCCTCGATGAGTTTTGTACACAGAAGGGCTTGACAGTAAACCTTGGCAAGACCAAGGTCATGATCTTCCACACCTCCCCCTTGGTGAGGAATGGAGCAGAATTCACAGCCGGCGGTGGACAGATTGAGGTGGTCACTTCCTATGTCTACCTCGGAGTCACATTCACGAGCTTACCTGGCCCCTTCAACATGAGACAGGCAGCCACCGATAGACTCACACGAGGATATGCAGCTTTAGCCATGTTAGAGCGGAGATGTCACCAGGCACACTTCCAAGAGCCCCGCACGAATGGGTGGTTATTTGACACACTAGTCAGACCAGCTATGATGTATGCTGCGACAGTTTGGGCCCCAAGCCTCACAGTCACCCAGTGGAGTGCGATCGAAAGGCCCCAGGTACGTATGATCTCGCGACTATTTTGCGGGAAACAGTGACATCATCAGGGAAGAGCTAGCTGCACCACCCATGGTAGTAGATGCACTATTCCAGACTATCTACTTTATTCAGAGGATGAGGGAGCTCCTACAGACAGACTCACGCAGAGCTTTTGAGGCATCTATACATATATCAGAGTCAGGATATGAGAGAGCTTGGTACACAGGTTAGAGTATGGTTTGATAGTCATGGGCTTGATATGGACAGACTGCCGCCTTTTCAGTACGACCCAGACTCACCTCACATCCACCTCTCTCGTCATGAGAGGAATGTTGTGCTGAGACAAGATCTTTGGCAGCGCTACATTAGTCAGACATGGCACACACCCATAGTTCAACGAGAGTTTTTAAAACGAGTTTTAAAAATGGGTTTTAAAACGTTTAGTACGTAGAGTACTAAAAAATAGGAAATAAAAAAAGAGTATTATATTTCTTCGAAACATTTTTTAATTTTTGTTTTTAATAATCCATGAGTAATGCACATCTAACATTCCTTGACCTATGTAATGCTAAAAACACACAAAAAAAAAGGATTTAAAGACTACTACCTTATAAAAGATAATACATGTTGCAGCCTATGGGTGTCGACCCGTAGGTATGCAATGTCATGGTTATAAGGTCTATAGACTTAGAAGACATGAGATTCAAAGCTAAAAACTTAAGATTGAATGATGAATTCCAATTTCAATATGTACCATGATTCATATGGGATAGTGATCACATACATGTGATTACATTAAAGGGGAAAAAGAAATAAATGATTATCCTGACATGTAAGTTGTTGCTCATTCAATAAGCTATAACATTGAAGTTCAAATATAATTTATTAATCCATGGACCATGAAACATCAATTAAATGAACCATAAAACATTGATATCAATGGTCCAAAGTGAAAAAAAAAAAGTATTTTTATGGCCCCAAAGTAGTAAAAAACGTTTTTATCATGCAAACTGTGATAAAAAACGTAAAAAAACGTTTAGTACGTTTTTAAGTACTAAACGTTTTTTATTTTTGATAAAAAACGCGTTTTTTTCAACTATGCACACACCACACATGGGATCGAGACTATTGCACTATCGAGACCAATTCTTAGACATCCTAGCATACAGTTTCATCCGGAAGCCATGTTACATGGATACTTACATGCCTCATAGCTCGAGGGTAGCGATTGGCCAATTGAGAGTCTAATCACATAGACTAGAGATTGAGACGGGAAGAGCCACAGACATTCCCAGAGAGGAGCGGATATGTAGGGTTTGCAGAGTAAAGATTGAGGATGAGGAGCACTTTGTATGCAGATGTAGCGCATATGATAGCATCAGAGGTAGATACAGGACTCTATTTACAGGGCAACCCACCCTCCGAGAGATCATGGACTCTAGAGACCAGCGATAGCTCGGGCGATTCCTACTAGAGATACAGAGTCATAGAGATTCCCTACTCCAGCCTATTGTAGCAGCCCATACAGGAGGGAGACAGAGTCAGCTCACTGAGTTCTTTATTCCATGACGTGCTGCAACCCTCCCCCCCTCAGCCCAAACACCGAGAGGGGTGACTCTTCAGCAGGCTCAGACTGCCCGAGCTAGGAGACGACCCCATACTAGAGGATATCGGGCCCCACGACATCACCGACATCAGATTGCAGAGATCCAGGCTCGTCACCATCGCGCCATGCAGGAGAGACGATTCCAGATGATGGCTGATCCCGCTACAGCTATCACAATGGCCCTGCCTCCACCTCCACCTATGTATCACATCTTACACCCGCCCACTAGCACAGGATGGAGCTAGTTAGTCATTTCAGATGCATTCCCATGCTTGTTGTACTACCCCTTTGCATATAGACTATCATAGATATCGCACTCCATAAATCCCCCCACTTTCATGGGTATCTCCACACGCATTTCACGAAGATATGTATCAGCTTTACCAGTTTCTTTTTCAGCACTTTTATCTTCTCTGATAGACAGAAGATACACCCATGTACATTGATTTGTCTCATAGGCCGAGTTCGGCCTCCTAATAGACGTAAAAACACTTTCTTTCTTTCTTTCTTCTCTCTCTCTCTCTCTCTCTCTCTCTCTCTCTCTCTCTCTCTCTCTCTCTCTCTCTCTCTCTCTCTCTCTCTCTCTCTCTCTCTCTCATCCACTTGCTAGCACTATAGGGGTGAAGCAAGGATGCCCTCTTTCACCCACCCTCTTTGGTCTCTATATTGATGAGATAGTAGACTACATACAGCAGCAGGGGGCTGATGGCATTGAGGTATGCGGGTCCACTGTCCATATTCTTTTATATGCTCATGATATTGTACTGGTTTCAGAGTCTGCAGAAGGTCTACAGCATCATCTACATGGCCTAGATGACTTTTGCACACACAGAGGGTTATCTGTGAACCTTGGTAAAACCAAGGTCATGATCTTTCATACATCAGCACATGTACGCAGACATAGTTTGTTCACGGCAGCGGGTGGACCGATTGAGGTGGTCGGATCATATGTTTACTTGGGAGTGACATTTACAGCAGCATCAGGGGTCTTCTCTATGTCTCTAGCAGCACGTGATCGCATCACACGTGGGTATGCAGCACTTGCCTTGATGAAGAGACAGTGCCACCAGGCATATTTTAAGGAGCCCTGCACAAAAGGGTGGCTCTTCGACACTTTGGTTACACCAACGCTCATGTATGGGGCAGCCATATGGGGACCAAGATTAACCACATAAGTATGGACAGCATTAGAGAGGCCACAGATCCTCATGATTTCTAGACTTATCCGGAGCAAGCCTTCAATACCACATGATATCATTAGAGCAGAGCTCGCTGCACCATCGATGCTAGTTGAGGCACTATTCCAGACAGTATGCCTATTACACAGACTCTGCAGCATGGATACAGAGCGCATTGCTTATCGGGCTTTCCAGGCATCACGAGACATGGCATTAGCCGGCGACACCTCCTCATGCTATGCACAGACACGAGAGTGGCTGGCCCACCATGGCTTTGACATAGATAGGCTACCACCACTACAGTACGACTCACATGCACCCACCTACTTGCTCTCTCATGAGGAGAGGAATAGGATCATTAGTCAGGAAATATGGCATACATGCATACAGAGGACATGGGTGAGCCCTAGGGGTACATTGCCACGAAAAATGCTCTATTACCGTGAGCATTTTCTACATATATCAAACGAGGGCTTCATCGAGATTCAAAGATACATGAAGACATATCTACCCCACCAGCTTCGAGTCGTCATTGGGAAGCTCCAGGTTTCATCACATGAGCTCGAGATTGAGAGGGGTAGATCCAAGGGAGTCCCCCGTGAGGAGAGGTGGTGCCCAGTATGCAAGACAGAGGTAGAGCATGAGGAGCATTTTGTTATCAGATGCCCAGCATATGTAGACCTACGAGCACAGTTCTAGATAGAGGAGTCACTCCAGTTATGCATGACTATGGGAGACCATCGACACTTGGGACGCTTCCTCGCAGAAGCATACGAGAGGCGAGATCGGTCACTCAAGCCCACACATCAGCCACGGGTGAGTACGCAAAAGACCATTACCCAGTTTTTTCAGCGAGCTGAGGTACATCAGAGAGGTCCATCTATAGGGATCACGCTCTACCAGGCAGCAGCACAGAGAGCACGGTGCCGACCACGCATGGGCAGATATCATCGACCACGACTATATCAGGAGGATATCTCATGCATAAGGACAGCCTATGACCACATGATGGTGCATAGGCGCACCACCACCCCATGGGTTATCTTCATTAAGGAGGCACTCAGACCACCCCCGATGTACCACATACTACACCCACCTCCACCTATTCACCGGTAGCTAGGGTGTTTTACTCACACTTTTACTCACATATCCCCCATGTATTAGGTGGCCACTATCGGCGGAGTCAAACCACATCTCCCCATCCTTTTCTAGCTTTATATATATCTTTGTGTCTCGATATACCTTTTATTTCATTTCATCCTCTACACAGGGTTACTACACTTGTACATGGTTTTTGTCTCATAGGCCAAGTTTGGCCTCAAGAAGACGTTAATCTCTCTCTCTCTCTCTCTCTCTCTCTCTCTCTCTCTCTCTCTCTCTCTCTCTCTCTCTCTCTCTCTCTCTCTCTCTCTCTCTCTCTCTCTCTCTCTCTCTCTCTCTAAGACCACCCCCAATGTACCACATACTACACCCACCTCCACCCATTCACCAGTAGCTAAGGTGTTTTACTCACACTTTTACTCACATGTCCCCATGTATTAGGTGGCCACTATCTGCAGAGTCAGAGCCACGTCTTGCGATCCTTTTCCAACCTTATATATCTTTGTGTCGCAATATAGCTTTTATTTCATTTCATCCTCTACACAGGGTTACTACACTTGTACATGGTTCTTGTCTCATAGGCCAAGTTTGGCCTTCAGAAGACGTTAATATGACTTTCTCTTTCTCTCTCTCTCTCTCTCTCTCTCTCTCTCTCTCTCTCTCTCTCTCTCTCTCTCTCTCTCTCTCTCTCTCTCTCTCTCTCTCTCTCTCTCTCTCTCTCTCTCTCTCTCTCTCTCCCCCTCTCTCTCTCTCTCTCCCCCTCCCCAGCCTTTTACAAACCCTTGATAGCTTTGTGTTTATTTCATTTCATTTTCTACACATGGTTACTACACTTGTACATGGCTTTTGTCTCATAGGCCAAATTTGGCCTCCAGAAGACGTTAATATGACTTTCTTTCTTTCTTTCTTTCTTTCTCTCTCTCTCTCTCTCTCTCTCTCTCTCTCTCTCTCTCTCTCTCTCTCTCTCTCTCTCTCTCTCTCTCTCTCTCTCTCTCTCTCTCTCTCTCTGCGTCAGGTCGGATATTCCTCAGAGCACGTAAGTTAGCATTAGGTCAGATCTGTGTCTGAACGCGTCAGATCTGCATCGGAACAATTCAGGTGCCTCCAGTTCTTGAGTCAGATCTGCGTCAGATCTGTGCCTCTCTCACTTCAGTGAACTGAACTGCTGGTTTGAGTTTGAAGAAGACACGAGCTTGAATAGCACGACATGGCAAAGAAGGAGGACCTACTCAAGTTAGAAGACAAACTCCAGAGCAGCTTGAAGGACAACAAGAAGCTTATGGACTCCACCATTAACAACATCATTGCCTGCCTATCTAAGCTCGAAAAAGAGACCAAGACATTCCATAAAGAACAAGATCAATGGAAGAAAGAGAAAGAGGAGTGGGAGAAGAGGAGGATAACAGAAAAAGAAACTTGGGAAGCAGCACAAGAGGAATGGAGGAAGGAACGAGATATCTTGAAGAGAGAAATAGCTCTCCTCAATACAACAGTGGCATCACTCTCCCCAGAGGAAGGTGAGATTCATACCATCACCAAAGAAGCCCTCAAAGCTGAAATCACAAAGCATATGGAAGACAAACTCGAAGCCACCAAAGAGGGTTGGGTGGAAATAGTAAAAAAAAAACATTAAAAAAGAGGCCCGTGAAGAAGCACATAAAGAAGAGACTCTCCTCGTACACAACACTATCGAGGAAGAGAGGATGAGGCAAGCTAGACGCCTCAATGTATGAGTCACTGGAATGGGAGAGAGGGAGGGATCCACTCCGGAAGAAGATGGAAGGATGTTATGCGCCAAACTCGGATATACGGAGGGGGAAACAGCTCCTTTCACTAAAGCTTGGAGAGTCGGCAAAGATGCCACTAAAAACCGAGCCCTCATCCTCCACTTCCCCGATGGGGAGTCACGATCTACTTTCCTTCGCAAGAGGATAATCCTACGAGGACTCGAAGGCCCACCCGTCTATCTGGATGATGACCTAACCAAAATGAAAGTCGCACATGGGCGTTCATGTATGCCTAGGGTGCACCAAGCCCGCAAAGAGGGGAAACGAGCATCCTATAGAGATGGTTGGGTCATCATAGATGGCAAGGTCATCGCATAGGGACTCGAGGCCTGTGGGACACGAGAAGAGATCCATTTGGCAGTCTGGAACTCCAACGGAGATCTATGGACACACCCAGAGAGACTGGAGGAGGTGATGAGAGGCCATGACATCATCCTACTTACAAAGACACATGAGAGTCAAGAGAGAGGACTTCCTCGGATACATGGATTCCAGTGGGAGTCTCTACACCGAGGATGCACACGAAAGCACACATCTCGTGGATCAGGAGGGGTGGCCATACTTTTTCAACAGAGACTACAGAGTAGATTACAGATCATGGCCCACGACCCAAAGGCCCGATACATGTGGACCCGCCTTGAGCTATCACATGACAGTTTCATCTACATAGCCATATGCTATTTCGCCCCCACAGGCTCTCGCTTCGCCTCCACTGAGCATGACTCTTCATCAGGGGAGGCCTCACCTTATGCATGTCTATCAGATGAGATCATGGAGTACTCCACGCTTGGTGAAGTCTTCCTCATGGGAGACTTCAATGCTCGCACACGCAGTGAGCAATGCGAGACGTATGACGAGGAGGATCCACAAGCACTACATGCCCTACGGAAGGAGACTATCATGAGACACTCCGCAGACAGAGCTCCTCCTATCACACCATATGGACAACATCTACTTAGGCTTGGATCTAAGCACCGTCTCCTCATCTATAACGGGATGGCTCAGTGGCATACTTCAGGAGGCTTGACTTGCATGCCACATGGGTCTCTCGAGGGAGGGAGCACAGTTGACTATATCTTGGGATCGAGGGAGGCCACCCACCTCATTACATCGCTTACCATCCCACCTATACCCATCGGAGCCGATAACAGATACCTCTCTCTTTCCATCGCTGGGGATAGAACTCCACTTAGACCTATCACATGTACCTCATACACCACCATTCACTTCACACGTGAGCTAGCCCCTCTATACTCATATGAGGTCGAGCCTGGCCTATGCCTACTACATCCATCCACCCCCCTCTCAGTCCTCACCTCACATATCTCATCCATCTTACATACCTGAGCTATCAGCTCCTTCCCTCACACTCATACAGGACGTATCCCTCCCACTGGGACTAGACCCCATAACAATTGGTACGATGATGAGTGTAGAGCACTTTATAGACACCTACATGCGACGACCCTTGGGAGAGATTACAGAGAGAGAGAGGCAAGTAGACAGATGAAGACACTGACCCGTCGAAAGCGACGGGCATTCAAGGAGGCACAGGAGCTTGAGCTATACCGTCTAAGCTTGAGCTATACCGTCTATTCATAAGCATGGATAGTGCGACAACATGGCGCTCTCTCCGCGAGCCTTGTTCGACTACACCCATTGAGGACCCACAGATCTGGCGAAGGCAAGGAAGAAGAGGCTTTATTGTTGCTTTGTAGACTTCCGCAAGGCTTTTGATACAGTTCCACGTGAGAAGCTGTTCCAGCGCCTACTGAGCCTTTGGATCCCGACAAAGATGATATGGGCCATCTACTCTCTCTATGAGAAGGTGTTTGGTCGAGTCCGATGCCCCGGAGGTTTATCATAGCCCATTGCTAGCACCATTGGTGTTAAGCAAGGTTGTCCCCTCTCCCTGACTCTTTTTGGGCTTCACATTGATGAGATCTCCGATTACATACTACGAGCAGGCGGAGAGGGGAGAGACCTCGGAGGTACTCCAGTTCACATTCTTTTATATGCCGATGATATTGTTTTGATTTCAGAGTCACATGAGGGGCTCCAATGCCACCTCGGAGCCTTGGATGATTTTTGCTCACATAGAGGATTGGTTGTGAACCTTGGCAAGACCAAGGTCATGATCTTTCATACATCCAGTGCAGTGAGGAGTGCAGCCATCTTCACCATTGCAGGAGGGCACATCGAGGTGGTTACTTCATATGTCTACTTGGGAGTTACTTTCACCAGTCTACCAGGACCTTTCACCATGAGGCAGGAAGCTATTGACACACTCATCCCAGGGTATGCAGCCCTAGCAATGCTAGAGCGGAGGTGTCACCAAGCACACTTCAAGGAACCCTGCACGAAGGGGTGGCTTTCCGACACACTAGTCACCCCCACCTTGATGTATTCAGCGACAGTATGGGCACCAAGCTTGACGGTCGATCAATGGGCACAGATTGAGAGGCCCCAGGTATGTATGATCTCACGCTTGTTCCATAGCAAGCAAACCATACCACATGACATCATTCGAGCAGAGCTCTCAGCACCACCCATGGTCCTCGAGGCGCTGTTCCAGACACTGAGTTTCATACAAAGGGTTAGGGAGTTACCAAGCAACAGACTCACTCGTAGAGCTTTTGAGGCAGCTATACAGTTATCTCAGAGCGGACATGATAGAGCCTTGTACTCACATGTCAAAGCTTGGTTCGCGACACATGGGCTCGATATGGAGAGTTTGCCACCTTTTCAGTACGGCTCAGACTCACCTTACTATCAGCTCTCTCGCAGCGAGAGGAATCTGGTGATCAGACAGGACTTATGGAGGCTCTACATCAGGAGAGTATGGAGCTCACCCAGTTTAGAGGGGAGGATGTCATACTACAGGGATCAGTTTCTCACCATTATGTCAGATGGGTTCATACAAAGACCACGCTATATGGACATCTATATGCCACAGAGTTCACGAGTAGAGATTGGACAACTCAGGGTCGCATCACACAGATTAGAGATCGAGAGTGGGAGACACAATGGGGTCCCGAGAGAAGAGCGGAGGTGGAGAGTGAGGAGCATTTCGTATGTCCATGCAAAGCATACACTCAGATTAGAGACAGATATGAGACTTTGTTCAGAGGGCAGCCCACCCTACGAGAGATTATGGACTCCCGAGATAAGAGACAGTTAGGGCGTTTCTTGATAGAGATTCAGAGGCATAGAGATGCACTCATACCACTGAGACACACAGCTACACAGGTGGAGAGGAGACAGCTACAGCTCACTAATTTTTTCCAGAGGTCTAGAGTCCCCTCCCCACTTGATTCCAGCGAGGAGTGACACTACAGCAAGCTGAGGTGAGTCTAGCTAGACGACGACCACGAGTCACAGCGCTCAGAGGAGATAGGCTATACCATCGCCAGATAGAGGAGATTCAAGCCCGACATCTCGAGGCGACTGCACAGTGAGTAGCCATGATGAGAGCAGATCCTATAGCTTTCATACAGAAAGCTCTAGCACCGACTCCACCTATGTATCACATCCTCCACCCCTCCATTACCACTGGATGGAGCTAGTAGACAGATGCATCTTCATGATTGTATTGCCCTCAGCATATAGACATGCATACCCCCAGGGAAAGGGCTCCATCAGCCTTAGTATTCTACCACACATGTTGGAGACTAGATTGTATTAGCTTTTTATGATCTTACTTTAGTTTTGTGACAGCCGGATGACATCCGTGGACCGTATCATGTATCTTATGTTTTGTCTCATAGGCCGACTTTGGCATGTCATAGACGTAAAAACTCTCTCTCTCTCTCTCTCTCTCTCTCTCTCTCTCTCTCTCTCTCTCTCTCTCTCTCTCTCTCTCTCTCTCTCTCTCTCTCTCTCTCTCTCTCTCTCTCTCTCTCTCTCTCTCTCTCTCTCTCTCTCTCTCTCTCTCTCTCTCTCTCTCTCTCTCTCTCTCTCTCTCTCTCTCTCTCTCTCTCTCTCTCTCTCTCTCTCTCTCCCCCTCCCCCCCTCCCCCCCTCCCCCCCTCCCTCCCTCCCTCCCTCCCTCCCTCCCTCCCTCTCTCTCTCTCTCTCTCTCTCTCTCTCTCTCTCTCTCTCTCTCTCTCTCTCTCTCTCTCTCTCTCTCTCTCTCTCTCTCTCTCTCTCTCTCTCTCTCTCTCTCTCTCTCTCTCTCTCTCTCTCTCCGGTCTCTACATAGACGAGATCACGGAGTATATACAGCGCGCAGGAGGGAGAGGAGGAGACCTCGGAGGTACGCAAGTATATCCTATTATATGCTGATGACATTGTCCTGCTCTCAGAGTCAAAGGAGGGGTTGCAGTCACATTTACAGGCGCTCGATACCTTTTGCATGGAGAGAGGACTCACAATGAACCTTGGCAAGACCAAGGTCATGATCTTCCATACCTCCATGAAAGTACGACATCGCGCCTCTTTCACAGCAGCTGGAGGACAGATAGAGGTAGTGGACTCCTACGTCTACCTAGGTATCACCTTCTCGGGGAGCACAGGGGTATTCTCCATGGCACAGGCTTCGAGAGATAGATTGACGCGAGGTTATGCGGCACTTGCAGGATTGGAGAGACGCTGCTTTCAAACACATTTTCAGGAGCCCCGGACTAAGGGGTGGCTCTTTGACACTCTAGTGACACCCACATTGATGTACGCAGCAGCAGTATGGGCACCAGGGATCACAGAGGCGATGTGGACGCAGATTGAGAGGCCCCAGATCACCATGATATCACGATTGGTGCGCAGCAAGCCCTCCGTTCCACATGACATTATACGAGCTGAGCTTGGCACACCACCGATGCTAGTGGAGGCCCTCTTCCAGTTGGTGACCTTTATTCTGAGAGTCAGAGAGCTCCCCACTAGCCGACTCACCAGGCTTGCATTTGAGAGCTCTAGACATTTGGCAGAGACAGGGCATGAGAGAGTATGGCATGCACAGACTTACCGATGGTTAGCAGACCATGGCATGGGCACTACGGATCTCCCCCCTTTTCAATATGACCTCTCTTCCCCCCACATTACCCTCTCTCGTTCGGAGAGGAATAGGATCATCCGTCAGGACCTACTACAGATACACGTCAGGGGGACATGGATAGCACCACGGGAGCCTCTTCCCACAAAGAGGCAACACTACAGAGAGCACTTCCTGACTGTGACAGCGGATGGTTTCATTCAGAGACCACGATACATGGATACATATATCGCACCAACTGAGAGAGTGGCCATTGGGAAGCTCAGAGTATCATCACACAAGCTCGAGATTGAGATTGGGCGAGCCACACATACCCCCAGGGATGAGCGACTATGCAGGATATGTAGAGAGGAGGTGGAGGACGAGGAGCACTACACATGTAGATGCCAGGAATATGAGGACATCAGAGACCGCTACCCACAACTCTTCAGGGGGCCTAGAGAGATCAGGGCTTTATTGGGGACGACCAGCGCCCTCTAGGTAGTTTCCTAGTAGAGCTCCAGCACCGCCACGCATCACTCCTCCAGCAGCAGATGGGGGAGTGATACACCTGCCCCCCCCCCCCTCAGACTTATATTACAGATTGTTTCAGACCCACATACACTCGTGGGCCCAGCTCGATGCGGGGTGTCACATTACACAGAGCAGAGGAGCTTAGACGACAGCGTCGACGACCGAGACCCCTTGTCCGGAGAGCTTGTCCACATCAGAGAGAGATTCAGGAGATTCACGCACGCCATGACATGGAGATACAGAGACGTCAGCAACGCACCCCTATCGATTTGGACGCCCATAGCATTTTGAGGATCGGCATGATGCCTTACCCACCGATGCATTATATCCTACACCCACTCCAGGCATTTAGGGGGTTGTGATACCATCGAGCCTCCCCTCCCTATGCATATCATATTTGTATCTCACCCATTGAGCATATAGAGTGCATACCCATAGCACCCCACACCCTTGATGCAAGCTACTATCCCTCCTTTTATACCCGTTTGCAATACTCACACTTTATTTTCGTTTTGGATCACAGTGGATTGGATCATACTGATGTATATGTTTTGTCTCATAGGCCGATTTTGGCCTCTAATAGAGGTTAAAAAGTCTTTCTCTCTCTCTCTCTCTCTCTCTCTCTCTCTCTCTCTCTCTCTCTCTCTCTCTCTCTCTCTCTCTCTCTCTCTCTCTCTCTCTCTCTCTCTCTCTCTCTCTCTCTCTCTCTCTCTCTCTCTCTCTCTCTCTCTCTCTCTCTCTCTCTCTCTCTCTCTCTCTCTCTCTCTCTCTCTCTCTCTCCCCTTCTCTCTCTCTCTCTCTCTCCCCCCCCCGCAACAGATGGAGATACACATGTCCTCCCCCCCTCAGACTTATATTACAGATTTTTTCAGACCCATAGCCACTCGAGGACCCGGCTCGATGCAGGGTGTCACATTACACATAGCAAAGGAGCTTAGACGACAGCGTCGACGACCGAGACCCCCACTCCGGAGAGCCCATCCACACCAGAGAGAGATTCACGCGATTCAGGCATATGCCATGACATGGAGATATGGAGACGTCGACAGCGCACCCCTGTCGATTTGGACGTTCAGAGCATTTTGAGGATCGCCATGATGCCTTACCCACCGATGCATTATATCCTACACCCACTCCAAGCATCTAGAGGGTTGTGATACCATCGAGCCTCCCCTCCCTATGCATACCATATTTGTATCTCACCCATTGAGTATATAGAGTGCATACCCATAGCACCCCACACCCTTGATGCAAGTTATTATCCACTCCTTTTATAGCCATTTTTTGTACTCACACTTTATTTTCCTTTTTGGATCACAGTGGATTGGATCATGCTCATGTATATGTTTTGTCTCATAGGCCAATTTTGGCCTCTAACAGACATTAAAAAGTCTCTCTCTCTCTCTCTCTCTCTCTCTCTCTCTCTCTCTCTCTCTCTCTCTCTCTCTCTCTCTCTCTCTCTCTCTCTCTCTCTCTCTCTCTCTCTCTCTCTCTCTCTCTCTCTCTCTCTCTCTCTCTCTCTCTCTCTCTCTCTCTCTCTCTCTCTCTCTCTCTCTCTCTCTCGAAGATTGAGCCTACACAGGAGTTGGGTACGAAGATGGCTTTCTATAGAGAGCATCTTCTACACCTCACAATGGATGGGTTTGTGACTCGCCCTAGCTATATGGATACACACCTTTCCCATGCTTTGCATTGTGCCATTGGCTAGTTGCGCACATCCTCACATCAGCTTGAAATTGAGACTGGCAAATTCAGAGGGGTACGAGCAAATAGTAGGATATGCCGTCTATGTCACCTAGAGCCAGAGACAGAGCTACATTACATATGTCATTGCACGGTATACTATGAGATACAGGGCAGTTTTCATTCTCTATTCAAAGAGGGTTTTGGGCCTCTATCTAGAGTCATGAGTTTTGAGGATCAGAGATGTTTTGGACTATATCTACTAGAGGTACACAGACATAGAGACACTCTACTGAGGAGAGCTCGAGGGAGACAGTCCAAGAGACAGATTACGGATTTCTTTACACAAGACACTGGGCAGCTAGAGGAGCAGTCAGTAGAGCATCTAGTACAGAGCTCTGTCCACACTCATACAGCCACTACTGGCACTCTCATAGACCGAGCAGTGGAGCTAGGGAGATCTAGACGACCGAGAGTGAGAGGTGCTACATAGTATCGACGGAGACTACAGTGGAGGATTCGAGCTGTACTTTTCAGACACCCACAATGCAGATGAGGATAGATCTCCACCCTCCTATATCAGCACATCCCTCCTATGTATCAACCCTTTGTTGTATTAGTCTTGGTGTTAGCCTTTTCCCAGCTATTTTACATCTTTCATTTTCAATACCACTTCATTTGGTACTCAGATTTTGTATCAGATTCACCAGTTTTATACCTTTTGGTCTCATAGGTCATTTTGGCCTTCTGAAGACGTAAATATATCATTTCATCTCTCTCTCTCTCTCTCTCTCTCTCTCTCTCTCTCTCTCTCTCTCTCTCTCTCTCTCTCTCTCTCTCTCTCTCTCTCTCTCTCTCTCTCTCTCTCTCTCTCTCTCTCTCTCTCTCTCTCTGTGTGCATGTGTGTGATTACTAGATAACACTACCTCCTTATCCATTATGCTAATCTCCTACTTATCCACTTCATCTTAGGGGACTCCTAAAATTCTCAATCTCCTCTCAAATTGGGAGACTCCAATTATCCTCTAAAATTGGGCAACTCCGCAACTTGGGCTCCAAACACTTTGGCAACTCTTCATTCTCACTCTTCTCAAGTTGGGCGACTTATTGACTTGGGAGACTTATCATGCACACTGCCAAGCCATATTCCAACCTACTAGGGGGACTCACCAACTCTTTCCTCAATCTCTCCTCTAGTTGGGAGACTTCACTTTCTGGATTAGACTTATAGCTTTTGTTCAAAACATTATCCTCACTCAAAGTGGAAACCTCACCAAAATGGTCCATGACATGCACTAGAACCTTTAAGGAGAGTCGGTTGAGTCCTCAGAAAACACCTATCAAGACCTACCACAGAAGGCGATAAGACTCTTATTCAACAATAATCAAAAGCTTATCCACATCTCAAAGATTGGGAGTAGTCTTCCATCTAGAAGATGAGATTAAAACTCAAGAAACCCGTACAGAGAGGCTCTCTCTTTTTTACAAAGAACATGGTACTACACAAGACAACATGGAAGAGGAGCTCTCCACCTTATTATCTAGGATCAACAACGATTCTCCTCATTGCACTAAGGTGCCCAGAAAGACAACATGGAAGAGGAGCTCTCCGCCTTATTATCTAGGCTCAAGAGTAGATTCTCCTCATTCCACTAAGGTGCCCACAAAGACCCTTAAGACAAGGTGCAAACATTTCTTTCAACATGCAAAAGCAAAGATCCATAGCAAAGGCGACCGAACAGCACTTTAAGAGATTTGAAGTGGAAGCCACAAGGATAGAGGAAGCAAGAGTTCATTTTGGAACTCACCAATGTATGGGCTCTCCCTCCAATGAAGATATTGTATTAGAATTATGAAGAGAACCAGAAGCTCTAAAACTTCAAAAGGGCTTGGGAGAAGAGTAAAGCACCTCAAATGGTCTTGCACAAATATGACAAGAGCGGGAAGAATTGAGATCATTGAAAGAGGTAAGTGGACTTTGGTGTACTATGTGCACAAATTAAGGACACACCTCCCAAGACTTCCTAGATGGTGACCTTCTAGTTTTCTGGAAAAGGAGGCCATGATGTCAAGGACAGCGGCTTTCTAAAGGGTCTAGGAACTCAAAATCTAAGGCAAGGACAGCCACCAACTGTATAGTGAGTAGGAGAAATTAAGACTTGACTCTTAGGGAAATCTCCTACCAAAACATCATCTCTTGCACGAACATCTTGAATCATCACCTTCTATACCAACCACAGATAACAGCCACCAAGCGGAAGACCTCTTTCGTTGCAAGAAAATGGCCCTTTTCGGAGCAAGTGCTCGTTACCTAAAGATGCACCACCATGTCGTGACACAAAGGATCACTACCTTCAAGATTGTCCAAGATCAGCCCCATCTACCAATAACCAATGAAACTCCTCTTTGTTGCACATGAACAAGGTAACTATTGATGGAAAGACCACTGAGTCCCCAAGTGCTCAAGTGTTCCAACTTGAAGAGCTTCCTGGTTTTATGATGCATGCAAAAAAGGAAAAGGCAGCAACAGAGGACACAACAAATGGAACCTCGGATCGAGTCGATTCAAGTGAAGGAAGGAAGAAAGGTATGAAGGTGCACGCACAATCTAAAGAACAAAGTTCAAAAGGAGAGATCTAAATCACGATTTAAAATTGAGTCTTAAACGGTTCAATCATTTTAATCGTGAGGTTTAAAAATAAAAATCACGATTTATGTTTTTTTTACTTTTATGATTTTTCTTTTGGGAAACTTTTGCACATACACACATAGATGTATATAGTATACACTAGAGTTTACATATATAGCATATATTTCTATAACATATATAAAACTCTTGATGATATCTCACAACAGAGCCATATTAGTAAAAACCTTTTTCAAACCATCATAAAAATAAAAATCACAAATAAATTGTTTAAATCATTCTATGATTAAAACGTTTTTTATTTTGCAAAAAAGAAAAAAAAATTGAACTATGCTAAAGAAGAGTTGCGACAATTCCATGTTGGGTCTACTTCCGAAGCCACCCTGGTCCGCTCATTGCCACCAAGGTTCTACAAAATATGTACCAACAAGTAACACTATATGACATATTGACCATGAGTCCTAGTTTGAAGGGGAAAGTAGTGGAAGCCATCAACAACTTAAGCCCAAGTTTCACATTAGGTGATGGGCAAGACCCAATTCCCATCTCTTCGCATATGCCCATGCCCTCAACTTATAGTTCGGAACTAGCCCCTTTAGTACCTCTTACTGACTATAAGAGCCCAAGGTTAGCCATCAACATTAATGGTATCAAATTGGCAAGGGTAATAGTAGATGGAGGATCCAACATTAATCTCATGCCAGAATATAAAATGTCACTGATTAACCTCAAGCCATCTCTAAGTCTACTCATTTCACCACTACCTTGGCATACCAAAGCAAAGTGAACCCCCTAAGCATAGTAGAAACCGTGAAAGTAACGGTGCAAGGATTTATCTTTGTATTGGATTTTGTGATTATTGCTCTTCCTAAAGTAAAGGACAGATTTCCCTCATAGAAAAACCATGGATGGGGCATAGTCAACAATACATGATTGAGGTAGTGACACCCTATGGGTCGCAATTCGAGACTCATCCATGATGAAGCTTTATTTGGAGGGAGGCGTTGATGAAGCCTTGAGAACCTCACAAGTAGTCCTCCACCAAGAACAACATGGCCAGCCCACCGAGGAAATTGGCATACACAATCCCAAATCGGAGTACGAAAACAATACATTAGAGTAAGGAGTCAATAGAAAGTCCATGAAGATAGCTAACGAGGAAGATCGTGATGGAGCTACCATATATGCGATTTCTCCAACCCCCATGGACCAAAAAAGGTTGGACCACTCCACCTACCTCGGGACTGAAAATTGGGTGAATCGTGAAGCCCCGAGGCCATTCTTGGCAAGTGGACCACCCAGGTGGGCACTTTCTTGGGCACCTATCCACCAGTCACAGCAATTGTTATACCTAGTCAGGCAATTCAATGGGAGTCTCGAGGAATCAATCCAGAAGTATTTCATGCCTCAAAAATCAAGTAGTCGCAAGAGGTGAAGGTTGAAACTCAAGAATACATTAACACCACAGAAGAGTTAACCATGAATGATCTAGAAGAGATTATGGAATAGATAGATGATACTCCACATGTTGTTGAAAATACAACCTTCCACAAGAGGGATTGTACATGTTCTCAATTTTGTTTAGTTTTATACAAAGTCAACCACGGTCAAACCAAGGTCAAAGATGGTCAAAATTTTACAAGAAAAAATATTATAGATATGGAAGCTCAAGAGCTATTGAATGATCTATAATATGTTCAATTTGGAGCACATTTGTAGGTTCAAAAGTCAAACCCTAAATTTGGTCAAAGTCAAATATCAATTTGAAAAGCAAGTTTTCTAGCTAAAAAGCAAGATATTTTTATATTTCATATTTTCCATAATAAAATAATGATTAAAATATCAAACATATATTTGAACAATCTCAAAAACTTCGAAAAAATTTCCATCAAGATTTACAAGATCTTTTTTTAGTATTTTTATGTTTTTTTACATGCTTTTCATCATGGAGCAACAACTATACAAACACAAGGTCCCAGAGCAATTAGTCATCATCTTTTGGAGGCTTGATCGGAGCTAGACTCTAGAGGAGGTCTTCTTCCAACCTTGGAGTAGTTGAAGTTTTGGTTTCTTTATCTACAATAAGGAGGGAAGTAGCTAGGGTTTGTGCTTCTTCTTCTTCTACATCAAGGAGGACATGAGCTTGGAGCCTATCTATACTTGGAGGAGATCATCTTCAAATCATGGAGATTGTGAAGTTATGAAGATATGCTTTAGGCTTGCGCATTTATATGCAAACTATATGATTCTTTGTACTTCAACTTTTGCAACGTGTGGCATATAAGTGGAGCTTTGCTCGATCTCTCTATTGTCTTGCTTATTCTCTCTCATGTCTCTATTTCACTTTTGTCTTTGTATTAATTGTGGGTCTTAAAAACCAACAATTGGTATCAGCCCAAGTGGAAATATAGCACATACAGCATGTTGAGAAGTACATATTATAGAAAGATAAGAGCATTATGGAAGACACAATTCAAGCTCAGTTCATTATTCATGGATACATCATTGCTACCAAAAAATTGTTGATTATACATTCAAATGTTAATGGACCCATGTAAGCATATTCTATTCGAGGTTTCAAGTATTTCTTCACATTTATTGACGATCTAAAAGCAAAATCACAAGTCTTTCCTACTTGAAAGTCAATCTAAGATTCAGATTTTGAGAAGTGATAGAGGAGGGGAGTATTTGCTTAAAGACTTCAAGCCTTTTCTTGAAGATAAAGGTATCTCTTATCAGCTCATTATAGCTTATACGTCCGAACATAATAACGTTGCGGACAGAAAGAATAGGACACTTATTGAAATGATCCATAGTATGATGTCCTCTAAGAAACTTTCACCCAAGTTTTAGCTTGATGCACCAGATACAACTAATCACATTCTTGATAGTTCCTCCACAAAAG
>CM035437.1:42215713-42235713 GCA_020310875.1 Ceratopteris richardii
CTTCAAATGATATTTCTCTCTCTCTCGTAGAGAGAGAAAAAGAAGTAACAAAAGAACAATATGTAGATGGAAGTGAATTTATGAAGAGATTCACAATCTCATCATCATCATCATCATATATAGTGAAACCAACATTGAGTAGTTGATCTCGTAAGTCCTTAAGTTTCAAAATGTGTGACCGAATAGACTCACCAACCTTCATCCTTATGTTTGCCAATTGTCTTCTAAAATGAACTTTCCTAGCGAGGTTTCTACTCTGATAGAGATTCTCTAATTCCATTCAAGCCTAATGAGAGGTTTTGCATGACCTTATCTCATGAATAATACGCCCCTTGACTCTCGTAGCAATAAATGAGAGTGCTTGTGAATCTCTAGAATCCCATATGGACTCCTCTTATGTAGGTGGAATCTGCATTTGTCTCCCTCTGTTTGTGGCTGAAGATATAATCTCCTCTTCTTCCTCTTTAATCTCCTAGGCAAAAATTGGGATAGCAACCTTCTTGGATGAAGAAGCAACATCTTTCTTTGCTTGTCTTGGTCTATAACACTTTCCATTGATAATATTCCACAAGTCTTTGGAAACTAGCAAATTTATCGTCATAAAACTCCACATTAGATAGTTGAACATTCCATCAAGCTTGTCTTCTTGTTCCAATCTATCTCGATAGTCACTATCTTGAGTACAAAGGTGTACATCAACTATGCTCCGATACCGAATGTTGAAAGTGTGGTAGGCCAAAGCAATAATTATAGGTTAAATCTAATATCTTTCCAACACTTGACATTAGCACATAACACATCTTGACTTGATCAAGAGGGATAAATGATAATATAGAGATATAAGAAGCTAATTATTAAAAGTGCAATGGCATATAGCTACTACACAAACTAATAAATGCAAAATGTCAATATACAATGTATGTATCATAGTTGCATCGCAACGCGTTGCAAACAATCCACAACTTCACAACGTTGTGACGTTTGCAACGCGTCGCTTTGCCTTCATTTTTTTTTCTATCCAAAATATATCAAAATATATATTTCTCTTAGGAGGGATAAGAAATTACCTAGAATCTTATCCGAAATCTTCATTACATGCAATCCAAAAAAAATGTGGAGAACGAGGAAGATATAGAAAGCTTTAGAAGAGCAAAGATTCGTTTATGTACAATTTTCTTTTTGGGCCTTATCATCTTCAAATAGATTGATACTTTGGATTTCCCATGTTCTTGTAATGCACTTTCACATCTTGGACAAAAGTTTCATCTTTGGCCTTCAAAGCTAAGGGTACTCTTCTATGATGATTAATCTGATTATTGACATTACTGTAAATGGTGAATCATGTAGTGACTAGTATAGAGTCAATAATCTATGCTATGTATGTCTTATACTACAATTTATGGTATATCTAGTCATATCCCACCTTACATATATCAAAATATCCAAAATATTAGAAAAAATATATATACAAATTTTGAAAAATCAATCACTTTATCGCAATGCCTAGCTCTAAATGTTGCCCTTGTTGCTAACATGTTGCTAACCCGTTGTCATTGCCATTGCTAAAATGTTTCTTTCACTATGATATGTATGATACAAAAATCTGAAATTCAGCTGGATCGAAAGGTTCTAGATACAAAAAATAGTGTGAGTGTCTTTTAGGTATCATGTGAGTGAATATGTGCAAAAAGAAGAAAATGAACCGGTCAAATCAATTATTACAACAAACCCTAATTCTGAAATTAGGTCTTCTTTGATGTAGAGAAGCAACAATGGTCACTTCTCATGATGAAGTAATAGGCAAGAGCTTCGAACAACAACCACACGTGAAGAAACCCTAAATTGGATGCCACAACTCTCCAAAATCAGCATGCACGCCAAGATGTGTGAAGAAAAAACAGGGTTAGCTTCCAAAAACTCCTCCAAAGCTGCATATACATCTCCAAGAGTCCTCCTAGCTCTTAACCCTAGAGCTTGTAGCTTGGGAATAGCTAAGATTGATGATCAATGAAGCCTCCAAGGTTATATTTATATAGCCATAAGCTGCTGGCGAAAAAATCATGCAAAAAATGCAAGAAATCAATTCGAAAAGCAAAATTTGGCATGAGTTTTTCTTAAAAATCTATACATGTAGCTTTTATATTTTGTGATTTGCTTTTAGGCTTCAAAAAACTAGTCTCCCTGCTCTAATATTGCTTTTCATATGCTTTTATGCCAAAAATCTGAGCTCTAGCTTTTCAAATAGTGAAAAGCACATTAAAAAAGCAGAATTTAGCGGTTTTGATTTTAGAGAGCATTTTGATGTCAAATGCTGAAAATTATATGTCATTAGGAAGCTCTAACGGAGTACTTTCTAAATAAGCTAATTTTATCATCTTTGATCAAATTTTGACTAAGTCCCAACATTAGGGTTGCTGGAATTTTTGGCAAATTTGAGCATTTTGACATTATTTTTGAGTGAAGTCTTCTACAAGCAATGGAACAATCATTAACATCAACATGGAAGGTGAAATCTAAATCTCTCTTAAGATTGATTTAGGGATCTCAAGTAATCTCAAGGATGCTTTTTCACCTTCAAAGCTCATAGATATGGGACTTGACAAACTTGCAAAGGCAACTATGCCAAAATTGAATGATTCAAAAGAAGTAGGTACAAAGTTACTCACACTTTTTTAGAGTTTTCCATCATTGCCAAATGGAAGAATTACACAAGGCCTTCTCGCATCTATGATAGGGACAAATAGAATTGTAGACTCTGGACAAGTGGGCATATACTCAGGGAAATGTCACATCTATGATAGGGGCAAAGTCAGTTGTAGACTCTAGTCAAGTGGGTATATACTAAAGGAAGTCGACAAAAGAGACCCTACTGAATGTGCACATTTATTTTACAAATGTTGATATTGATCCACTCTTATTAGAGCAACTCGCATTGTTCAAGGCTTTTCTCTCATTAAAAGACAATCTCCATTTCACTAAGAGCAAGATTTGTGCTCCTTTATATTGTTTTGTCTATGCCAAACCCTTTCCCTATCATACAATTTTGAAGCAATCCTTGACAGAGAGAGAAAAGATATATGGAAAGTAGAAGAACAAAAAGGGGCTTACATTCCAAGTACTCAAAGCACATACGATGATGTGGATTCGTGGTCTACATTTATGCAAGACTCAAGCACCTGTTGCACCTGTTGCGCCTGTTGCTCCAAAAAAATTAGGGTACTTCATGAAAAGAGCTAGGACTCACGTGCAAAAAGATGCTCCTCAAGATTTGGCCATGTTACCAAAAGAACAAGGATATGTTTCCTCCTCAAGGTATGTACAACTGCTACCTCTTTCCCACCCATCTACCTAGTTCCCTCGAGATCACAAAAAAAACTTGTTACATCTGCTCATCATTCTTCCCGCTCAGCACAACAACCTTCTCTTCGATGTGTTCATGTCACCTCTCCTATGCCCACATCACATGTCTCAAACATCTTTAGAGAGACGGTCTCATACTTCCTCGATACCTAAACCAAAACCAAATTCATTAGCCACCAATGCCACTCCTTGAGAATCTATGACCAAAACACCTATCACTTCACATACACCAATTAACATCCCCACACACCACAAAAACCCAACCTACACCGTTTAGCTCACATACACAATCACCCAACTTCTATCCTACCTTCTCTTAGTGTAAACCTCCAACCTGTTCCACTTGCGCCTACAATACAATATACCTCACAAACGCATACTCCCCCCCTCTCACATGATTGTCACACTTAAGATCAATTTCGAGCCCACCCAGAAAGGATGGACATCTTGGTGTCATAGCTCATCATTTACTAAGGCCATTTCGACTAATCCTAAAAAACTACAATTATTGAGATTGCCACACATATTTTCCAAGAAATTCTAAAGAGAATTGGTGAAGATAGACAGTCGCTCATTGATATGGAATATCGAATGCAGAACCACATTAGAGTAATTTCCGATGAATACCTAAGAGTATGTCTAGTCACTAAAGAAATGAATTTACAAATCAAAGATTTTTCACAACAAAAGGAAGTAGGACAAACTTCAATCTTGAATATTAACTACGAACTGCCAAAGTACAGATTGAAGAACTTAAAGCCAAAAACAGAACATTAAAATGTCAAACAGATGCTTATAAATCAAGATTTAATCTATTTCGACCTCTGATTTAGGGAGATCCAATGGAGGAGGAAGAAGAAGTGCATCATCGGCAAGGAAAGGAACCAACAAAAGACTGAAGATGTTTTAATTCAACAATGTTCTAGATTCTTTTGTAGCAAAGTGTCTTAGTGGATCTATGTATCTCCTTTTGCAAACATATAATCATTATAGCTTCAATCTTTCTTTGACTTTTTGTAATATTTCATTTTATTTTTTGTCTGGGACGTGTATGTCCTTAGAACTCTCTCTCTCTCTCTCTCTCTCTCTCTCTCTCTCTCTCTCTCTCTCTCTCTCTCTCTCTCTCTCTCTCTCTCTCTCTCTCTCTCTCTCTCTCTCTCTCTCTCTCTCTCTCTCTCTCTCTCTCTCTCTCTCTCTCTAAGAGAGAGAGAGAGTAGTGTATGTCCTTATAGAGTAGCAAAAAAAATTGTATTAAGCTAAGGACACAAGACACCATTGGGAGGACCTCCTTGGGCGCCAACTTCCTTGGGCGCCATGACTCACCCAACTTCCTTGGGCGCCATGACTCACCCAACTTCCTTGAGCACAAAGACTCGCCCAACTTCCTTGGATGCAAGGACTCGCCCAACCTCCTTGGGCACTAACCTCCCTGGGTATCAAGGAAGTTGGAAGGCTCTGACAAGGCAATTGGAAGATTATAATTGGGCGATTCAAGCATGTGGAAGTCAAAGGCGAGTAGGGCCAAAGCAATTAAGAACCACTACTTGACAAATTCTAGTACCCGGCACCTTCACAATGGTAATTGTCAAGACAAAGATAAGTGTGACCTCCACTCTCCCATTATCATTGCAACAGACTCTTGTAATCTCTTATAACCTCGTTGTCTATAAAAGGGGAAGTTCTTCATAGTTCCAAGCAACATATAGAGGCATGTTAGAGAGACAAACTAGGAGAAATCTAGCTAGAGTTAGGCATATTTAGTTGGGAGACTCCATCCTTGTATTCTCCTAGTTAGTTGGGAGACTAACTACGAGAAATCTAGCTAGAGTTAGGCATACTTGTATTCTTGGGAGACTCCATCCCTTCTAGATTGTGCTAGCTTGAGGGTACCCTTGAAGCATAAGGGAAGAGCAAAGTGTGTAACTCTTCTCAATTATAAAATTGCCTATGTCTATGTGTTCTCAAGTATTTCTTACTGAATTACAAATGTAATTTCAAATGAATCTTAATTTGTAGCCCATAATCTAGGAGTAGTGCAATTGCATTCCATGCACCCGCACACAAATTCACCATTGACAACCACCTTGATGTGGACTAATACAAGTCGTTAGATCTATACATCAAGATTATATAGGATGTTGACAAGCGTTACTCCTGCTTTTCAATAATTCAATGTGCTTTTAACATAAAGTTTGAAAATTAGGGTTTTGGGTTTTGGCCTAGCAACACATGCCAAATACCCAAGTGTTAGATAGCAATAAATAGCTCTCAACAAGGTGGTTAGGTTCGTAAGGTTCGGTACGGGTAAGGTACGTGAACCGAATCTTACCTCCAAGGTAAGGTCCGTAAGGTACGTAGTAGGTTTTGTATATACATGTAAAAATTATATATACACATATACATACACATCTATATACATATATGTGTGTGTGCACTATGTATGAACACATGTATGTGTATGTACCCTGTAAATTGGCAACAATTTGGGTCGAGTATCAAGAAAAACATCATTTGAACCATACAAAAAAAATGGACGAACCGGATTATGGTACAGGAGTTTCCGGTACGCGAACCGATGCAACCTTGGCGCTCAATGAGTACTATCACAATATATCAAAAAAATAATAATCAAATTTTGACCATTTTAACCAGTTTGAATATCCTTCTGGCAAAGTTTTGACAATCCAAATTTAACCTATAAGTGGGGTCCCTAGTGCAAGGTTGCCCCTTTTAGTCATATTTTTTTACAACAAAGAAATGAAAGAAAAAATAAAATTGAATTTTTTTCAGCCAAGTTGATGATTACATCCACACTTTCATGCTCTTAGACATGGAAGGATCATCCAAGGGATGTTGATGAATCTCCTTACTAGTCTTACTTGTGGAAGCCACAATTAATTCTTTCCCTCAAAACTAGTGCTCCTTACTTCCATAAGAAAGGGATTATACGCTTGGGTCAATGTGTAGATGGTAAGGGACATAGGATAGCTTTTGCATGGATAAAACGCACATTCAACATTGGACTGCCATCCAGACACTCATGGTTACACACAAAAGGATGCTATGTAGACATGCAGCTTCCAGAATGAGTGATAGCTCAGTTCATAGATAATAACTGAAGTTGGATAAGGGTAAAAAATGGGCAGACACTCTTGTGTCAATGTGTAGATGGTAAGGGACATAGGATAGCTCTTGCATGGATAAAACACATATTCAACATTGGTCTGCCATCGAGACAGTCGTGTTTACACACAAACGGATGCTATGTAGACATGCAGCTTCCAGAATTAGTGATACCCCAGTTCATAGATAATGACTCAAGTTCGATCAGGTTATAAAATGGGCAGACACTCTTGTCGCAAAATTATTAGAACACTTTGATCCCTTTACTAGACTATAGTGCAAAGTGTGGTGAACAATGATCTCTTCACATGAGTATGAGCTGGTGGATGTAGATGTATGCTAATATGAAAAAAACAAATATGGGACTTTATCACAAAGATTTTCCATGGAGGCTAACTAACAATGGCCTGAGGGCAGGTGCTTTCTTGCAAAGGCTTTTCTATGGAGGCTAACTAATAATGGCTGCATGGCATGAGGGTTGGTGTTTTCTTGCAAAGACATAATTCGCAAGATATGCATTTTTCATGCCCAAAGTGTGGTGCACTAAATGAAACATTCAGGCATACAACTATGAATGAAAAATGCATCAAAGTGGGAAGGGATTATGACACCCTTGAAATCAGAAATGCCTTCAATCTCATCTTTCCATATTTATTTTTGTTCTGCTAAGCTCTGTGATCCTAACATCAAAGCATGTATAGAGATTGCATTCCTCCAGCTGAGCTAAGAGATTGTATGATGGAGGCAATGAAGAGCCTCCCTAACAACAGGCAAACAAGTCTCCTTTACACTACCACACAATTCACAATTCTTGAGAAATCGAAGAGCTCATCTTCACTTTGTTTCTTGAGGACATCATCCTCTATATGTAGTTTGAATTTCAAGCAGACATCACATTTTTAAAACATTGATGTATGTATGCATGCATGTGAACATATGTTCACGTAAATATGCACCTATGTATGTATGTACGTATGTACTTACAGATGCACATATGTATGTGTGTACATATATGCACTCTTCTTTCACCCCCAAAAATACTTCAGGTCTCTTTGTTCTCTCCTAATCTCATGAAGCAAACTATAATATCATCTGTGCATTAGGTTGAAAATCAGGAAATAAAAATGAGCATTGAATAGTTGAAATACAATCACCAAAAAACTTGCCATCACCAAAAATAATATGAGAACCATCATCCATAAGCTATATGAGAATCCAATATGGATGGAATCCAATTTTCAGCATCCAAGTAAAGCTTAATTTAAGGGTACCAGTCTTGAATGTCCACCTTTCCATAGAACAGCAATCAAGATGAAACATTCCATCCACCATCTCAAGTTTCCAGAGCCTGTCTGAGAGTATTTTGACATCTAGGACGGTCCCCTGCATGTATTCAAGGCAAATTTTTCTGAACAATTTCCAAAACATCATTAAGCATATTGACAAAGCCTGTGAATTACCTGGACAACCGGTGCTCGTAATTGTAACTGTAACCTAATTTGACAACCCGATCCACTAGTTTGATCAAGTTGTAAGTCATAAATATGAATTTCATCCTGGCTAGCTGCCTTGATTGGCATGATAAGTGAGGTTGTTAAGCAATGAGAACAAAATATAATTGCAGAATGTGAAATGTAGCAACGTAAGCAATGTACATTGTAACTCACCCCCTCTAGAAGAAAACCAACTTTTACTGACCTACTTTCTAAGTCCTGTTCTTGAAGCAATATCTTCCTTGGGACAAAACCTGGCAGATGCATCAAGAATCCATAGAGTTGAAAATAAAAAAGTAGCATACAAGTAAAATCCACAATGAACACGGCTTCAGACAACAGAAACTTAAGTTCCACCCCTTCTATAAGAGAAAACTGTGTGCTCATGGAAATAATCATAAAAGCTGCAGAGAAAGAACAACTGCCATCATTGCTTCAGCATCTTTTAGGCATCAACGTGATGCATGCATAGACAAAGCAGATTCAAACGACTGGATAGTTAAGATAAGAGGCTGTGCCTGAAGGTTCTCCTCTGTAAATATGAATATTTAGCAGACGAGAGCGGGAACGTAGATCCCACAACTTGAATGTTCCATCTTCATGCAATGCAAAAAGCAAAGGCTGGCCTTTATAATTTTGCAGCTTTAAGCATTGCACACCTGCAACAGTTTTTCCCCTATTGTGGAAACGGGAAGAAAACAAGAGGAATCAAACAAATTGTAATACAAAGCCATTCCCCATATGAATGAGAAGTAAATGACACCTCGCAACAAAACCCCATAACCTTCCTAGGATAGCGTCAGGGTCCTTCAGCTCAAAGTAGCATTCTGCAAACAGAAGAGCAATAGTAAATCAGCCTTGTACAAGTATATTACGAATCTCCTTGAAGTACCTTATGGGAATTTCCAGGTTACCTCTTTCACCATCCAGCATTCCATCATTATAGCAGAGAATTGAACCATTTTTTCCACCAATACAAACATTACCATCTAATCCAGCAAAAGCAGTGATCTGCTCAAGGTGGCCTATTTCATTGCTGAGGGAAAACTGCATCATATCCGACTTCGCTAATGTGAAAACATTTTTGTGCATGTAAGACCTTCTGATTCTCAATATATACAATATCCCAGAGATTGTGATGGCGCACACAAAAAGAACTCCATCTTCACCAACAGACTGAACCTGTTAACACAGAAACAGTTAAGTTAATTAATAACAAGCCAGCCATGGTTGGGAATATAGGCTCCCATCACAGAAGTTACAATAATATCAAAACCCCTCCAATCCAATGCAATGAGCGTAAAATATTGTGTACTATATTGTTAGCATGTTGAGGGTAAAACCCTAAATGACCCCTTTATAGTGTATACATGTGCATGGGCCTATTTATAAAGGCTAAGTCACCTATTCTTTATTTTTTGGCCCAAGTTCAATGTGAACTTGGCCAACCCTAAAAGGGTTCTACAAAACATAACTTAATAACACTTTTGGCTCTCTCACTTTTAGTGAAGCCACTTCCAAAGCTGATCAATGCTCTCTCTCTCCCCTCCTCTCAGCTGTGCCTCCATTTCTGCCCTGCGCCTCCACTTTTGAGGCACCACACGTCCTCTACCCCTCCAGCACCACATCTCAACCCTAACAACTGGTATCAAAACTGATTTAGGGTTTCAGAGCGGCTGCGCAGGTGCTATACAGCAAAGAAAACCCCACTTTTTGCGATAATCTTCGATTTCATCGCGAAGAAAGTTGCTCATGGGTCAAGAGGATCACTTTGGACATCTCAACAGCCCATAACAGGCTGTTTTCAGGTGTTTTGCGAGTCTAAACAGGTGTTTCACAGGTCATAGCAGCAATACACAAGTCTAGCACCTTATGTATTGAATTGTGGCATAAGAAATTGTTTATGTACAGCAATTTGTGGCATTTTTCTGAGAATTTCAGAAATTTCTGAAGCAAAATTTGGGTTTTTGCTATTATTTGGTTCTAAAGGCTGTGTTATAGCCTTATGTACGCACATTGAGGTCAAAAGAAGTCAAATTTGTTGATTTCAAACGCAAATTAGCTTGCTGGAATTTTCTGCAAAAATTTCAAAAAATTTCAGATTTTGATTTTGTGCTCCAATCGGCTCCATTTTGCTCCTACAGGTGTTTGAAGCTATTGTGCACTATTTTTAGAGGTGGTACCCTGATTTTAGTGCATCTTGCCCAAATTTCAGCACACTAACCTCTTCATTGTGCAGTTATGGCATCATCTTCCTAAGATGTGAAGAATCTATTTGAGATTCGACGATTTGAGGGAACAGGTTTTGACTTATGGAAGGAGAAAATGCAAGGTATTCTCTTTCTAAAGGATTGTGACAGGGCATTGGAGGCGGAAAAACCAGAGGACATGTCACAAGATGCATGGTTGATCTTGAACAAGAAGGCTGTTACATATATCAAGATGGTTGTCTCTGATGAGATCTTGGTAGATCTCAAAGGTTTGACCTCTGCTTCAGAAAAATGGGCAAAGCTGAAAGCAACTTATGAAAACACTACGCCTGTTAACCAAGTGCATCAAGCTTGTTGGCATGGCTAGATGAGTCCAAGAGTGCATCTGAACACACTTATCTCTCTTTACAGGTACTTTGTCACAGTTGCAGGATTCAGGTATGGCTCCTTTTGATGAGAAGCTTAAAGCCATTTTCTTGCTTATGACATTTCCTGATTCTTGGGAGACATTGGTAGTCTCATTGTCCAATAACCCTAACCTGACCTTTGATGGAGTTAGGGGTTCTATACTTAATGAAGACAATAGGAGAAGAGAAGGTGGTGAAGGTGGAAGCTCAGTCAACATGGTTAGAGGCAAGACAGATAAGAGGAATAATAATGCACAAAGAAACAAGAGTAAGAGCAAGGAAAGGGGTAATCGAAGCAAGGGTAAAAGCAATGATGTGACATGCTATCAGTGTGACATGCCATTACAAGGCACAGCTTGAAAGAAAGAAGAATGTTGGAGATAAGAAGAAGGAGAAGAAAGAAGACAAGACTGATGCACACGACAACCAAAAGGACAAGGAGAAGGCCAATGTGGCCTCTAATGTAGTCATAGAAGAGCTATCAGATATTGAGGATATTTTATGCACTACTTTATCATCTCATGATACTTATGCATTTGATTCCTCTCTAAATGTTCATTCACACGACATGTCGATCACCAAAAGTGATCTTATTGATGCTTTAGAGACCGTTAATGATGCATTGGCCCAGACATGGATTGTTGACTCTCGTGCTTCTTTTCATGTGACTCCTATCAAGGAGTGTTTTTCTACTTTTACTGCAGGCAACCATGGCCATGTATACCTTGAAAACAGTCATGCATGTTCCATTGAGGGTATTGGCACAATGCATTTCTCTACAAATGGCACTAATGAGCTGGTCTTGCATAATGTGCGTTATGTACCGGGGATCAAGAAAAGCTTGCTTTCTGTGGGTCAAATGAATATGCATGGTTATAGCATTCTTTTTGAGAGAGGATCATGGAAAATGACAAAGGGGTCAAGGCTGATTGTGCAAGGTACAAAGAAGGGAACTCTCTATTGCTTGCATGGAAAAGACTTATCAGGGAAGTTTATTGCTTGGCTTAAGTTCACTCGCATATGGAGTTGTGGCATAAGAGACTTGTCCATATGAGCCAAAAGGGTCCCACTAGGCTTAGTAACTTAAAGAAGCTTGATTCTAAAGGACAAAGCTTGATTTTTGTAATGAATGTCAATATGGAAAGCAAGTGAAATGTTCCTTTTACTCTCGTGTGTCTCGTAAGTCTTGTGTACTTGATCTTGTTCATTCTGATGTATGTAGCATGCCTACCAAATCTATGGGGAGTGCTTTGTATTGCATTTCTTTTGTTGATGATTTCTCAAGAAAAATTTGGGTTCAGTTGCTTAAGTCTAAGGATGAAGCATTTGCTGCGTTTAAGCATTTGCATGCATTTGTGACCACCCAAACAGGTAAAAGGCTGAAATGTCTACGTACAAATAATGGCGGTGAGTACACAAGTGCTGAATTTAAGAAATTTTGTGAAAATTTGGGCATTAAGAGGGAGCTTACTCTTCCATACAGCCCCTCTTCTAATGGTGTGGTTGAACGCTATAATAGGACACTTTGTGAGAGGGTGAGATGTATGATGTCCACAGCTAATCTCCCTTATGGATTTTGGGGAGAGGCACTCAAAACTGCAGTACATATATGCAATAGATCCCCTCACATGTCTTTGAAAGGTGACATCCCTGAAGAGGTTTGGTCGGGCAAACCTGTTTCATATGATTACTTACGTGTCTTTAGTTGCGAGGCTTTTGTGCATATAAGGCCTGAGTTGAGAAATAAACTTGATGCTAAGTCCATAAAAGGCCTCTTCATGGGATATGGTGAAGAAGGTGAGATTGGCTACAGAATTTGGATACCTCAGCTCAAGAAAGTTGTACGCAGTCGGGACATTGTTTTTAATGAGGCAAGGCTGCTTCAAAACAATTGTGCCTCAAGAGATGACCATAAAAGGGTCAGATTTCTGAATGACCAGCCACCTGTTAAGCCCAATTTTGACCCTCAGCATGCACCACAAAGGACTGAAAATATTGATGATCCAATGGTTTTTGAACCAGAAGATAATGGACAGCAAGATGAGGCTCCTAAAGGGCATATGCAGCCACCTATTCATGCTGAAAACTGGGCTGGAAATGATGTACAGCAGCCCATTAACAATGAAGAAGTTAATGTACCTCCTGATGTAGATCCATTGCCTGGTAATGTCGATCATTGGGTAAGAAGATCTACACGTCCTAGGAGGCAAGTGAATAGATATGATCCCTCTATACATTATATTATGTTATCAGATGAGGGTGAGCCTCTAACTTATACAGAGGCAAAGCTATGTGAGCACAAGAAGAAGTGGGAGTTAGCCATGCAAGAAGAGATAAAGGCCTTGCATGCAAATGATACTTGGGATTTGGTTGAGTTACCCAAAGGAAGGAAGGTCATTCCTAACAAGTGGGTGTTCAAAATCAAAACTGTTGATGGAAAACCCAAGTACAAGGCAAAGCTGGTTGCTAAGGGATATGCCCAAAAGGAGGGCATTGATTTCCAAGAAGTGTTCTCTCCAATGGTTAAAATGACCACATTACGTGTGTTGTTTGCTCTCACACCTGCCTTGGATTTGGAATTATTCCAAATGGATGTTAAGACAGCCTTTTTGCATGGTGATCTAGATGAAGAACTGTACATGAAACAGCCAGAAGGATATGCCATTCCTGGAAAAGAGCATCTGGTATGCAAACTGAAAAGGAGCTTATATGGGCTGAAACAGGCCCCCTGACAATGGTATAAGAAGTTTGATGCATTTATGCTCAAACATGAGTTTAAAAGAAGCCATGCAGATCATCCTTTGTACACCAAAAAGGATGAAGATGGAAGTCCAATCATTCTTGTACTGTATGTAGATGATATGCTGCTGGCTGGGAAGAAAAAGAGCACACTGAATGCTCTAAAACAGCAGCTAAACTCTGCATTCTCAATGAAAGACCTTGGGGAAGCAGCAAGCTGAGCATATTCTTGGTATGCGAATAAAAAGGGATAGGCAGCAGCATACTTTGCAGGTATCCCAAGAAAAGTACATTGAAAAAGTGCTGGACAGATTTAATGTGGCTGATGCTAAGCCTCTTGGAGTGCCATTGCAACCTCATGTTAAGCTTTCCAAGGATGACTGTCCCAAAGATGATGATGCAGCCAATTACATGAAGTGTGTTCCATATGCATCAGCTTGTGGTTCACTTATGTATGCTATGGTTGCTACTCGGCCAGACATTGCTCATGCAGTGGGAGCTGTGAGCAGATTCATGGCTAATCCTAGTAGAGCTCATTGGGAGGCAGTCAAATCTATCTTGAGATATTTGAAAGGAACTAGAAACAAATGCCTCAGTTATGGTAAGGACTCATTAAAGCTGAAGGGATTCTGTGATTTCGACATGGAAGGTGATGTGGATACACGGAAATCCACAAGTGGCTATATTTTCACTCTTGCAGGTGGTGTCATATCATGGTGCAGTAGATTGCAAAAGATCGTTGCTTTGTCTACTATTGAGGCTGAATATATTTCAACCACTGAGGCTTCCAAGGAAGCAATATGGTTAGCACGTCTTTGCAGTGAGTTTGATTTGCTTGACAAAGCACCTGTGCTTGGTTGTGATAGCCGGAGTGCCATATGTTTGGCAAATGATCCATGCACGCACAAAACATATTGATGTGCGATATCACTTCATTCGAGAGGTGCTTGAGGATGGCCTTATCACATTGGTTAAGGTCCATACATCACAAAACCCTACAGATGTTCTCACTAAGTGCTTACCCAAAGCACAACGTCAATTATGTATATAGATGGTGGGAGACACTTAGCTTAAAGGCATCATTTATGCCTTTAAGTCGGAGGTTGTTTGGGGTAAAGCCCTAAATGACACCTTTATAGTGTATACATGTGTATAGGCCTATTTATAAAGGCTAAGTCATTTATTCTTTATTTTTTGGCCCAAGTTCAATGTGAATTTGGCCAACCCTAAAAAGGTTCTATAAAACATAACTTAATAACACTTTTGGCACTCTCACTTTTAGAGCAACCACCTCCAGGCTGATCGATGCGCTCTCTCTCCTCCTCTCAGCTACGCCTCCATTTCTGCCCTGCACCTCCACTTTTGAGGCACTCACACGCGTCCTCTACCCCTCCAGCACCACATCTCAACCCTAACATAGCATTTATGTATTATACTATGCTGTGATGTGTTTTGTGGTAAAATATATTATCTGTGCATGTGTATCATAGCGCAAATATGAGATTTATATCAGGATTTGAACTGTTTAATTCGTAAAGGTTCAAAAAAAAACTAGAAATAAAACTCAAGCTTTTTGTTCACTTGAAAAGTTTTAATTTACTTAAACTATGTAAAATAATAATTAAGCATCCTCTAATTTATTTAGTGCTAAAAAAACATAAAGCTTACCTAGTTTACTATCTTGTCAACACTCCTAAACAGTGAGCACCTACTATCCATATAACTTGAATAGACTCACTCATAACATAGAAACGTAGTTGTTTGGGAACAATCCATATCATCGGTATGGTATAATAAGATATGATAATGTGAACGTAGCTTAACATTTGGGAATCTGCATATAGTATTCGTATAATCACAAGGTACAATGACGTTATACATATGTTTGTACACATATATATACACATGTATATCTACACACATATAACAAGCAGATATACACACATACATACAACTTTACATACATACATACATACATACATACATATATATATGTATATATAAATATATACACACACACACACACACACATATATATATATATATATATATATATATATATATATATATATATATATATATATATATATATATATATATATATATATATATATATATACATACACACATATACACACACATATAGAGAGAGAGAGATGGATAGACATACATACATACGTCTATGTCCGAAACCCATTTCGAATGTCTAAGTCCAAAACACATACATACATATATACGTACGCAAGTCTAGAACCCGGACGTCCAAAATGGGATAAAGGACATTAGGTCTCAAAGGCTTTGGTGTAGACAAGTACCCTAATGCACCCATTAACGCAGGGGACACATGCAAAAAATTACATGCCAAAACAAGTAGAGAAAGTAGTAGTGTGCCTACTACTAATAAGCATGACATCATTTCAATGATAGAAGAGGATGATGTACAATAAAATGTGGCATCCCATGCATCACGTCACTATGATGAGAATGATTTTGAGGAGAGTATGCAACATGGATCCGCCCCTAAAAAACAAAGAGAAGGCAAAGGGGTATTGCATAGAGAAAACTATGAAAGCATTGCGTGATTCTTTTTTGCAAAGGACATCCCCTTTTGGAAAGTCGGGAGTCAATATTTTTTGGAGATGGTCAATACAATTGGAAGGGCGGGTCCTTCTTTCAAGGGTCCTTCATATCCCAATTTGCGCACAAAGCAATTATAGGGTGAGGTTAGATGCATTGAAAATGAACTTGCAAAGTTACGAGAAAAATGGAAAGTTTATGGATGTACCATTGTATGTGATGGTTGGTCTGAGACTAGAAATAGACCAATCATCAATGTCATGGTTTGTTGCATTTCTGGTGCCATTTTCTTGAGATTTGTAGACACTTCTTGTGAGTATAGATCACAAGAATACATATTTAACATATTGAAAGATGCTATATTAGATGTGGCTCCTGGAAATGTTGTGCAATTGTGCATGGATAGTGCCACAAATTGCATAAAGGCTGGTAGTTTGATGGAGGTTGAATGGCCTCATATATTTTTTACTCATTACACATACCATTGTCTTGATTTGCTTTTTGAAGACATTGGGAACATTACATGGATAAAATCAATATTGGAAGACGCACAAAAAGAAATTGTATGTGTGACTTCTAAACCTACTATTCTTGTTTTATTTAGAAAATTCAGCAACAAGGATTTGGTATAGCCTCCACCCACACGTTTTGCATGCATGTTTATCATTCTCTCCAATATGCTTGATCAGAGGGTGCATAATGGCTTGCAGTCATTAATGATAAGCCCTAAATACACTAGAAAAAAAGTGCCTTGTACTCACAAAGAAGAATATGTGTCCAATGTTATTCTAAGTGCTTTCTTTTGTACGAACGTGAAACAAATCGTAGCAATTTGTGCTCCAATATTGAAAGTCTTGCATTTGAAAGATACAGAAGGTGCCACCATGAGCCTCATTTATGAGCTCACAGATAGAATGGTGGAAGAGGTATCAAAGCTGAATATAAGTATTTCTGAAAGGTTTGATGAGATAAAAGCTTTATGCATAACTAAATGGGATCCTTGGTCTGTTGTTACCTCTATTGGACATCCATACCTGCAAAAGATGTAATCATACAAGAAGGTGGCTACTGTTTGAGCAGTACATTCTTTACTGGCTATTACTTCAGCCCACTTAGTGGCATAATCCGTCGCCACTAGAAGATATTTTGAACCTAGAAAAATTGGGCCGACAAAGTCTATTCCCCAATGCTCAAAGGGTTACCAAGCGACAGAAATATTAAGTGGTTGGTTCCTTTGTCGTGTTGGTTTGGGTGCACATCGCTGACAAACATCACATGCTTTTGCAAATTTAGTGGCATCTCTTAAGAGATATGGCCACCATAGGCCACTGTGGAGTATCCTCAGTGCAGTGATATGTCAAGGAAAATAACCACTAGACTTACCTTCATGTGCCAATTGAAGAACAATTTCTGTTTCATGTGGTTGAAGACACTTTCTGTACATCCCATCAAGACCAACCTTATAGAGGGTGTCTTTTGCCATTATGAAATTCTTACTTTTCAAGAGGAGTCTACACCTTTCCAATGGAGTAGATCCAGTACGAAATTGACCCTTTCCTAGGAGGAGAGTCAAATCATCATACCATGTAGGTGCTACATTTACCTTGTATATTTGGCTGCCTGGGAAATCATCTTCTACTCCCTTTGTTGCTTGAGTTTGGTGTCTGATGCGAGAGAGGTGGTCTGCAATGACATGTTGCCTATCGCTTCTCTGTACAATTTCAAAGTCGAATTCTTGGAAGAGAAGCAACCATCTCCATACTCTTCTTGCAACTTGTGGCTTATTCAACAAATATTTCAAAGCTTGATGATCCGTAATCACTGTGAATGTAGTGCCTAATAAATAGTGCCTGGCTTGAGGGCAAATACAATAGCCAATGCTTCCCTTTCTGTAGTGCTATAGTTCTTCTCGACTTTTAAGAGGAGCCTACTCGCGTAACGAATGAGCTGGTCTAATTTGTGTGCTTCGCTTGGTTGAGTCAATATAGCTCCTACTGCATACAAGCTTGCGTCTACATGCACATGAAATGTCTTAGACCAATCGGGCGAGATGAGTATAGGTGCATATGCCAACCTTTGTTTTAGATAAGTAAATCAGATTCTTCTTCTTCAAACCATTGAAAGGAAAAACTTTTACTGGTAAGTCGTGAAAGTGGAGATGCTTCCTTTGCATACATGCGTATGAACTTGCGGTGATATCTTGTGTGCCCCAAGAAGCTCTGGACCTCTTTAGGATTTATAGATCTCGGAAGCTTAAAGATTTACATTACCTTATCTAGATCTGGAGTCATCCCTTTAACAGAGACCACATGTCCTAACAAGGTACCTTGGGTTACCAGAAAATGACATTTGTTAGGGTTTAGTTTCAAACCTGTCTCTCTGCAACGCTGGAATACTTGTTCTAATTGCTTCAAATGCTCTACATTTTCTACTGCAGTGGTGCAGGCTCCTCAAGAGAAGGCTGAAAAGTCATCCATGAAAATTCTTAAGAATTTTAGGAGCAACTTGTTGAAGATAAGATATACTATCCTATTGAAAGTGGCTGATGCATTTCTAAGGCCGAAAGCCATTTTGGTGTAGATATAGGTTCCCCAAGGAGTTACAAAGGCTGTTTTTGGTTGATCTTCACGATGGATTTCCAATTGATTGTATCCACTGAAACCATCCATGAAACTGTATAGCAAATGTCCTTCCGCATCTTCAATCACTTGTTCAAAAAAGGGGGTGGGAAACCCATCAAGGATGGTTACCTTATTTAATGCTCGGAAATCCTCACAAACCCTGATTTTATTAGGTTGCTTCTTTGGTGCGATGACCATGGAGGACAACCACTCTAAATGTTCTACAAGAATTATGATACCTGCTTCCTCCATTTTCTGGATTTCCTTCTTGACTGCTTCTGCATATTTGGGATTTAACCTATACATTTTCACTCTAATTGGCCGAGCTTCTGCCACTAGAGGAATAGTGTGTATTCCAAGCTCTTTTGGTATTCCTGTCAAATCCTTGTAACTCCATGCAAATACGTCTTTAAAATTATTCATGAATGTTATTACCTCTGTAAGAAGAAGAGGGTGGTCCCACAACCAACTTGTGAGTAGAAGATTTTGTGGATTTTCTTCTTCCCCTAAGTTGACTTCTTTAATTGGCTCCAGAATTGCCTCTTCCTTGTCCTTAAACAACATTTCCTTGGTGAATGCTGGACTATCAATGATGGTGATTTCCTGGGTCTTTTCATGCGTCCATCCCACTGGAACTTCCACCAATGTTCTTCCGTTTGGCTTCCTTCAATCCCTTTCCTTCCTTCAACCTCTTTCAAAACTTTACCCCTTCGGAAATCTTTAGCTGGTTCTCCTAATACCACAAACTCCACATTAAGTTCTTCTTCTTCTTTTTCCTTGATTGCTATTGTAAAGCATAAAACATTATTGGTCTCCTCAATCCAATTCATGATGTCACCTAGATCTTCATTAGATAATTCTTCTCCTATATCAACTTCTTCCTTAATATCAGGTGATTTTGTTTTATATGGCTTTGTGTGAGGCTTCCCGAATGCCCATTGGGCCACCCAACCAATTGTAGGGGTAGCCCAAGATGGGGGGATAAGCTGCCCATTCACGTGCCCAGTGTGGAGGGCCTTGAGCAGAGTATGGAGCCCAAGCCTATGGAGTGGCCAAGCTACTTGGAGGCGGAGGCACCCAGCTAGGACTAGGAGGTGGAGTCGCCGAGCTGCTTGGAGGTGGAGGAGGCGGAGTCGCCCAGCTACTTGGAGGTGGAGGCGCCCGATTGGGGCTAGGAGGTGGAGTCGTCCAACTTGAATTAGGAGGTGGAGACGCCAAGGGAGGTGAAAGCACCCTTTCTTGTCCTGATCTTTCTTCATTTTCCAGAACCCATGGTGGAGGAGGTGTGACCCAAATGCTTGCTCCTCCTTATCCAGTTCAACACAAATTTTAGCTTATGGATGACGACTTCGACCTTTTCCACTATGCCTAGTGGGCTTACCTTGCTTTGGTCTTCCAATGATACTGTAAAATGAGAAGCCTTAGTTGGTTTCAAATTTAGCAACGTCATTGTGTACTCAGGCATCATAT
>CM035437.1:42240713-42310713 GCA_020310875.1 Ceratopteris richardii
GCCACTTCATTGAAATAAGAAGTCTCAATAACTAGGTGGATCTGTACTTTTTGAGAAGAAGGTCAATTCACAAAAATAATGATCAAGATCTTTGATGGGGCCAATCTCATAAGTTTAAAGCAAAGAAATATTACATAAACATCATAGTAGAGTGACCTTGACAAGGGTGTTGGGAGGAGAAAAGCTCTTTTAATAACTTTTTCAGAATCAATTTATTTGACCCATGGAACCTAAATGTTAACTTTCAATCCATTGCATAAATACAAGAAAGGAAAATGATGATAAACCAAATATCTTCCCATGTGGTTGGATCAATTGACCACAAACTAGTAGTTGGTAGTGGAAAATAGAAGTCAAAATCATGAAAATTCCTTGTAATCCTAGTTTTTATCATTTTCATGCATCAATTTCATGTATATAGTGAAGAAGAGCTTCTCGGCTTCTTATGTGTGGAATATCTTTTTGGATCACGACACAACTGCCCTTGTACTTGTATGTGTAGACCTACAAAAAATACAAAAAAAATAGAGAACAGAGCACGAAGTTGTTGTATGCATGTTTCGCGAATGGATAGTCTCCATATAGTATGTTCTTGACCAAGCCACTATATGTTTTATTGGAAAGAACGTATACAACAGTGTAGCGTTCATTTGGCCTTTAACATAGACACTAATGGCAATAATATCTTACTATAGGCCAATATGGTTGAGGGAGAAAAATAAAGAATGACAAAGATTATAAGAGTATGAATATATGATATATCACTTCCACTCAATGGATTTGTTGCATACTATATGAACCTTCTCAATCAAAATATATTTAATGGTTAAGCAATCATGTGATAATGCACCTCAATGTGCTTTGTCTTTGCATGATAGATTAGATTCGTAGCCAATGCAGTATCACTTTGATTATCATTGAGTAAACAAGGTATATGTTGAGGTACTCCCACATCGCAATCCAATAAAGAAAGCCAAAATGCTTCCTTACATGCCTCACTAGATGCAACAAACTCTTCTTCTATAGTGGAAACAATTGTACATTCTTGAAACAAGACCTTAGAAAATGACACCACTTGTAAAGTGATAAACGTACCCTTATGTAGACTTTCTATTACCTAGACAACCATGATAATTGGATTTTCCTTAGTGTCACTCAAATATCTCAACCATTTCGACCATTTCCCAATGCTTATTGAAAGGATTACACATATATCTACTCACAATTCCCATTGCAAGTGCAATGTCTGGTTTGATAGCTACTATAGCATACATGAGACTATCAATAATAGATTGATAAGGAATTTAAACATCTCTTTGTCTAGAGACAATGATTTGGTAAAGCTTTCATTCACTTTGGCAAAGATACCAATTCCAAAGTATAATTCTTATGAATAGATTTGAGTTCATTTCTTCATGGCATACTCCCACTTGAGACGATCATTTGCATGCATCACTTATTTGTAAAAAGAATATTCACAAACATCTACCAAAATAAAAGAAAACATGTGAAGACTGTCTTAATGGTTGTTGATCATGACCACTAGTAATGTGTTGTTGAAAACTTTCATAAACACACTTATATGTAGATTATTTTGCACACTAGGAGAGGTTTGACATTTTCAAATATAAATCTTCTAATTTCAAACTCCTTTATGGGTTGTTTATGCATCTTAGACTTACTAAATACTTCTTATCATTGAGCATGTTTCATGATCCCATAAACATATCCAAATGACAACCTCTTTTTTTATTCTCTATCACAATAAGACATTTCTTGAATGTGGAAAAAAGACATTTGTCTATCGCAATAAGACACTTCTTGAAATGCCCATAATTTCCTAGTAGAAGCATCAATGAAAGTAACAAAATAGTGAGCTTCACTAGTGATCTACTAGACATAGGACCACACACATCCGTATGAATAAGATCCAATGGCTTATTGAAATAGTCGAAATACCTTTTGTGCACATTTCTAGTTTGTTTAGCATATTGAAAATGCTCACATTAAATAAATGAGAACATAGGCCCAAATGATCATTGTTTATATATATCAATAGTGATGTGTACGAACACACTTAGGACCATCGGAGCACTTTTTTCCCTCTTTAGGAGGTTTTCCCCCCGACTTGTATATACACATATAACCCTTACATGTCACTTATGTTTGAACATTCACTTGATAATACATTCTATATTTTGTTGTACTCCAAGCTTCTTCTTCATCCTTGTGTTGTTCATGTGCTAGAGGAGACCGTAAACTCCAACAAATGGTATTAGAGCATGTCATCACTTCATCTAGGTTGTCGTGGAAACCCCTCTAGTCACAATCTCATAATCACATGAAAATTGGCGAACATTTTAGGTAGTGGCTGCAAGAGCAGACAACTCATACAGGTTGTTCCTCCTTATGCCGGTCCCAACAACATCATCACTACTGTCCATAATCTTAGCTCTTGTCTTACTGAAAGATACTTGATGACCTTGATCAATTATAGAAGCTATTGAAAGTATATCTCATTTGATTTGTGGAACATACAACATATTTAAAATCTTTTCGACATGCCCATTCGAGTTAATGAAAGAAATCATACCTTTGCCCTCTGTAAGACAACTTGCATTATTGCCTATCTTTATTGTGATGGATTCCTTTAGACGCTATAAGGAACTGTAAAGGTCTTTTCAACTCGTCATGTGATGAGAGGCACCACTGTCCGACACTCATGAGTCATCTATTCCTAAATCTTCAACCGAGGAGCATACCTTCTCTACCATAACAAACAACTCAAGCTTTGTTTTTGTAGTGTTGGAAGACTCCTTGCCCGTGCCACCTTTTAAAGAGCCATTCTTCTCTTCAGCCTTCTTGATGCAATAGTCTTGGATTTTGTGGCCTTTCTTCTTGTAGTGGAAACAATCTCCCTTGAACTTCTTTTTGTCATTCTTCTTTTTGTCTCCATCTTTTGAAAAGTCCACTTTGCCTCCTTTGCCATTCGTTGTGAATGCAACATGTCAATTGTTGCTACCACTCCTTGCCTTGAGCCGCTCCTCCTCCTCCATGAGTAAGGACTGAATTCTTCAAAAGTTAGTGGTTGAGGTCAGATTTGAGTATTAAGAGCAGTTACCAAACCATCAAAGTTTGGTGGATAGTTTTGAAGACAACACTGAGGTAGTTCCTCACTTGACTTTTGTACGCTTGCACTCACCATTTGATCTCATAGATTCTTTATGCGATTGGTAATCACCTCTGCAATCTCCCCATCAACAAACCTTTCTGCTGCTTGTTGATTCTCCAAGTTCAGAATTCATATCTGCTTATGAGTCTCATATTGATTTCTTAATATGTTCCATGATCACACGACTTGGTAGTATGCAGAATGAGAGTCAGAACACTATCAATAGTACTTGTAACTAGAGAAAAAGGTGCATCTATGCTTCTAGGTTTCCAAGCAAGTAGAAGATCATCATTGGGAGGAATCATTCGACTAGGACTATTTGGATCATGTGTTGTAGAATGTCCAAATCGAACCATCATGGAGATGGCAAGGTGCATGTTGAAGGGAAAGGGTTTGCCTAATCAATTTTGGGTAGAGTTCAACATTGTTGTCTACATCTTGAATTGAAGCTACACCAAGGCACTTGATGGAAAGACTCCACAAGAGGCCTTCATTGGTAAAAATCCATATGTTTCCCATTTCAAAGTATTAAGAAGTGAATTTTATGTACATTTTCAAGATAGGGAGAGAAACAAGCTTCAACTAAAAAGCATCAAATGTATCTTCTAAGGGTATCGTGAAGATAAGAAGGTTTAGAAGCTTTATGACCCTGAGGCTAAGAAGGTCATGGCAAGTTGCAATGTGGCATTTCAGAAGAGAAGCTACATGCAGCAGAGGAGGAAAATAGATCTTCCATTTTATCATCAAGCAAAGGGGCAATCCACTATGAACCTGGCCTAAGAGCTATCCCTTCTCCACAAGAGAAGGAAGCATCATCTTCAGATGATGAGTCTGAAAGTCTCCAACTTGTCATCAGTCAAGCAGGAAAAAGCCATTGCCATGTTGGGTGAGGAAGCTCTATGATTCTACAAACCCCATCCCACATTCACTAGAATAGCTTGCAGATGGACCAAGGTAATAACAAAGAATAGAGGAACAGAGACAAGAAAGTGCCCATATTGTAAACACAGCCATGATGGCTGAGCTCATCCAAGAATAAGCAAAGGAACCAACCAATGTGGAAGAGGCACTCCATGTGTTTTCAGGATCTTGCTCACACGCATACAGAGGTTACGCAAACAAAAAAACACACAGAGAATAGACGCAACAAGAGACGAGACCGAACGCAAGATTGGGTGCAATCTCCCCCCATGCACTCTGTTTCGACAATCCACAGAGTGCATGTATTTATAGGATTTTTTTATTATGTCGAAAAGAGTGGTTACATGAGAGCGGCTTCGAAAAGCAAGCGTGAAACTAAAAGTTGGTAACTTTTACAAAAAGCCGTTGCTTTGAATAACAGCAACTACGGTCTACAATGGCCCTTATTCTAACCATTACTTTTCTAACAATAGAACCTTCTACGCAGGTTTATTTACAAGCTAAATAATAATTATTCGGATTATTAATATCCGCCCTTTCACGCCTTGCACGCTCCTCAGGAACCTTCAACTGCTATATCAGAAACATCAGACACACATTAATACATTAATAATATAACACTTTAAGAATGCATTGTTCAATAATATACAACATGCCTCTCAGTTGACAAGCAACTGACCTCAGTTGATAAAAAAATTTAACACTCTAACAATTACAATGCATTGTTCAACATATTCCATGTTACATTCCAACAATAACAATGCATTGTTCAACATATTCCATGTTACTGTTACAATCCAACAATGCATTGGCCAACATATTCCATGTTACAATCCAACAATGCATCGGCCAACATATTCCACGTTACAATCCAACAATGCATTGGCCAACGTATTCCATGTTACTATCCAACAATGCATTGGCCAACATATTCCATGTTACAATCCAACAATGCATTAGCCAACATATTCCATGTTACTATCCAACAATGCATTGGCCAACATATTCCATGTTACAATCCAACAATGCATTGGCCAACATATTCCATGTTACAATCCAACAATGCATTGGCCAACATATTCCATGTTACAATCCAACAATACATTGTTCAACATATTCCATAAGTTATAACATGCCCCTCAGTTGAAAAAGCAACTGACCTCAGTTGATAAAATAATAAATATGGATGGCCAGTCACATGTTTCATCATTGAATAAAAAGAATAGGCATGTGCCATGTAAAATCACATGCATGGAAATGTTCATGGAGCTGGTACATTAATGTGTTTGTGTACGATAAGCAATGGCAACTTTTCATCCCAGTTAGTAGGATTAACTAATGAATAACAACGCAATAAATCAAGAATAGTACTGTTGGTAGCCTCACTTTGTCCATTACTGTCAAGATGAAATGCAGAACTAAAATCTATTTTAGAACCAAAATGTTGAAATAAGGCAACCCAAAAATGATTACAAAATCTAACATCATGATCAGATAACATTACTTTAGGAAACCCATGATGTGGGAAAATGCATTTAATGAATAATTTTGCAGCTTGAGGTGCATGCAAAGTTTTTCTACATGGAATGAAATATGCATATTTACTAAACCTATCAACTATTGTCCAAATCATATCCTTATGTGATGAAATGATGGGAAAACCTGTGATAAAATCTAGGGAAATTTGTTCCCATGGTTCATTTGGAATGGAAAGTGGCATTAATAATCCAAATGGTTTATCATGATGATGTTTGACACGCTGACATACAATGCATTGAGAAACATAAGGTGCAATATCTTTTTCCATGTGTGGCCAAAAGAAGAAATCTTTGAAAGCAAAAATGGTGCTTTGTATGCCTCTATGACCCATGTAAGATGGTTCATGCATTTCTTTAATGATAAAATCTTTAAAAACTTTGGTTATGCACAATCTATGTTGAAAATAAAGAAAACAATTAGGAAATGTATAATGTTCATCAGATAAAGATGCACCATTGTTGAAGTCATGCCATGCACGTGAAAAATACAAATCAAATGCAGAAATGGAAACCATGTCTTGAACAGAATGAATTTGGATGGCAGAAATATCACAATAGAATGCGAAGGAAAATGGCTAAGAGCATCCGCTACAACATTAGCTTTACCATGATGATATTGTATCATGGGTTGGAAATTTTGAATGAATGATGCCCATTTAAGATGCCTATCTAAAATTAAGGGTTGATTTAATAAATGCTTAATTGCCTGTTGATCGATTTTGATTAAGACCTCAAAGCCCATAAGATAGTGTTTCCAAATTTGCAAAGCATGCACAACTACTAACAATTCTTTATCATACGTACTATAATTCTTTTATGAGGGCTTAAGCTTTCTACTCTCAAATGTGATAGGATGGTCATTTTGCATTAAAACAGCACCTATTCCTGAACCACTAGCATCAGTAACGACATGAAAGGGTTGTGAAAAATCAGGTAACTGTAAAACAGGTGCATGTGAAAGTGCTGGTTTAAGTTGTTCAAAAGACTGTTGTTGGGTAAGTCCCCATGCAAATTTTATTTTCTTTTTCAACAAGAAGGTAAGAGGCAATGCTAAATAAGAAAAAGTTCGAACAAACTTCCTATAGAAACTAGCCAACCCAAGGAAAAGAACGAACATCATTGACTGATTGTGGTGTAGGCCATTCTACTATAACTCTAATCTTTTTCGGATCCACATGCACACCTTCACTTGAAATAATTTGTCCTAAATATTCTAGCTTACACTGAAAGAAATAACTCTTTTCAGGATTAGCATAAAGTGTGTTCTCTCGTAACAAATGAAAAACTGTTTCAAGATGCTTTTCATGTTCACTATCATTCTTACTGTAAACAAGTAGATCATCAAAGAATACAAGAACAAAAGCTTGGTAATCAAGAAAAATATTGTTCATCATTCGTGCAAATGTCGCAGGGGCATTAGTAAGTCCAAAGGGCATTACCATAAATTCATAATGGCCAGTTTGAGTTCTAAATGCAGTCTTTAAAAATATCACTTTGTGTCATACGAATCTGATGGTAACCCGATTTAAGATCATTTTTACTAAAGACATGAGCTCCTCGTAACTCATCTAAGATCATCTATTCGAGGAATAGGGTATCTATTCTTGATGGTAATCTTGTTAAGGGCTCTATAATCAATGCACATTCAATAAGTTTTATTCTTCTTCTCTACTAAGAGAACTGGTGCTCCAAATGGGGAAGAACTAGGCCTTATAAGTCCTTTTTGTAGTAGGTCTTTTACTTGGTTTTCTATTTCCTTTTGATGTAGTGGGCCATGTCTATAAGATGCTTTAGGAGGAGGTGAACTACAAGGGACTAAATCTATGCTATGGTCAAAGGATCCTCAAGATGGTGGTAGTTCAAAGGGATACTCAAACATAAAACAATCCTTGTAAGTACTCATGAAAGGTTTATATGCATCAGGAATTGTATGAATATAATCATTGATGACATTGACAAAAACAATGCATGAGTTGAATCCTTTCCTAAATGCACGCTTTACTTGAGTGTGACTAATCAATGGAAACGGTTGGAAATCATGATGTGCAGACAAAGTAATGATTTGACCTTTGAATTCAAAGTTAAAGGTATGCGTATGGTAATCAATACGTGGGTTATAATGGTGACGAAAAGGCATACCTAGTATAACATCATAAGATTGCAAGGGTGCAATTAAAAATGTTCGTGAATCAACATATGGGCCTATGTTAATCATAACATCTTGCACTTCTCGTGTTACATTATAACGACTACCTTGAAATGCAGCTTTCACTTTATATAAGGACAAAAACATTTGTAATTTAAGGTCCTGTACTAATAAATGTGAAATGAAGTCATGTGAACTACCATACTCATGTAGAATTTTAACTAGTTTGTTATTTATTGTACCCTGCATGCAAAGTAGAGAGTGAAGAGAGATGTCGTTACCCAAGGTACTTAAGTCCTTCTCCAATGATTCCTCTGTCCAAACAGTAGTAATTTCTTCATTATGGACCTCCATGTTATGCAATTGAGCTGTAGCTGGTTTCATGTGAAGAGGTCGCAATCTGCACCTTATTTTTGTATATCCAGGTTTACCACAATTCCAGCAGGTGATTCGTGGTCGCTTTTGTTGGGCATCCACCGCTGAAGTTTGAAGGGTAGGTGGTTTGGTTGGTTGGAGAGATGAAGCAATAGGTGGAGTTGAGTAACTAGATTGTGGAGGACGAGGAGAAGTAGGGTAAGATGGGGCATTAAAAGTACGCTTCATAGGAATTGTAGGTTTAACATAAAGTGGTCGTAGGGTGTGAAGCTTAGCTTGGATTCCCACCTCCAAACCAACTACCGTCGTAAGGTTGTCTACCTCAGTTTGTATCTGTTGGAGGACTTCGTCACGTTGTCGGATCTCATTTTGAGCTCCTCGAAGCTCATGCCGCAAAAGCTCTAGTTGTTGTTCAAGTGTTGCCTCAGGTAGAGGTCAATTACTATAATCCTCCATGGTGCTCTTGGACCCTTAAGCTAGTGCTTTCCTCTCGAGATGTACCCTCAGGAAATGTACCCTAGCAGAAAAGTACCCTATCTGGATGTACCCTGATGTACCCTAAGAGGATGTACCCTGTCTAGATGTACCCTGGTGTACCCCGAGAAGTGTACCCTCAGAAGTGTACCCTAAGAAGTGCACCCTCCGAAGTGTACCCTCCGAAGTGTACCCTCCGAAGTGTACCCTCCGAAGTGTACCTCCGAAGTGTCGCACCGTGCCGCCTTCAAAAGAAAAAATTGAAAGTTATGTTAAATTTAAGGAGACAACTTGAGTAACAACTCCAAGAAAGAGTGTAGTGGTAAAATTATTTCCCTTGAAAGTAGGAGGTTGTGGGTTCAAATCCTCCTGCCTTAGGGAATCTAAACCACTCTATTGCCACTCAAAATTAAAATTGCCTCGCGCGTAGCCAACGATCGCCAAGGGAGCCTTGGGTGCCAATGTTGCCAATGTATTGCCTAAGTTATTGCCTAAGTTCTTTGCCTTAGTCGACGCCTTGGAGTAAGCCGAAGGAGTAAATGTTTAAACGTAGGTGTAAACGTAGGTGAAAACGTAGGTTTTGGTTCTAGAACTGGAACAGAAACTGAAGACGAAGACGAAGGCGAAGACGAAGACGGAATCGGAATCGGAATCGAAATTGCGAACAGAGAACAGAACCCTTTGTATTGATGCATGCAGAGCTCTGATACCACTGTTGTCAGGATATTGCTCACGTGCATACAGAGGTTATGCAAACAAAAAAACACACAGAGAATAGATGCAACAAGAGACGAGACCGAACGCAAGATTGGGTGCAATCTCCCCCCATGCACTCTATTTCGACAATCCACAGAGTGCTTGTATTTATAGGACTTTTTGATAACGTCGAAAAGAGTGGTTACATGAGAGCGGCTTCAAAAAGCAAGCGTGAAACTAAAAGTTGGTAACTTTTACAGAAAGTCGTTGCTTTGAATAACAGCAATTGCGATCTACAACGACCCTTATTCTAACCATTACTTTTCTAACAATAGAACCTTCTACGCAGGTTTATTTACAAGCTAAATAATAATTATTCGGATTATTGATATCCGCCCTTTCACGCCTTGCACGCTCCTCAGGAACCTTCAACTGCTATATCAGAAACATCAGACACACATTAATACATTAATAATATAACACTTTAAGAATGCATTGTTCAATAATATACAACACCATGATCTGAATTGGAGGGTTGCCATGCATGAAGAATGGAACTTGGGGGCTAGTGGATCAACCCCCTAAGCATAAAGTCATTAGCACCAAGTGGATCTGGAAGCTAAAGTACAAGGTTGATGGTACTCTGGAAAAGTAAAAAGCAAGACTTGTTGCATAGAGCTACTGACAAGTTGAAGGTTGAAGGCATTGACTTTTGTGAATCATTTGCCCCAGCTACGAGGATGAATAATATCTTAGTAGTACTAGTTGTGGCTACACATAAGCAATTTTTTATCTATCACATGGATGTCAAGTCAGTGTGAGACCTCAAGGCGGAGGCATATGTGTCTCAATCACCAGGGTTTGAGGCTCCGCATTCAGAGAACAAGATATGTAAGTTGAAAAAGGCATGATATGGGTTGAGACAAGCCCCTAGAGCATGGTGCTAGTGGATAGCTAAGTATCTCTTGGATCTAGGTTTTACAATGTGTGCTTTTGATGCTAACTTGTATGGTCCAAAGAGAGGAGGGAAGAAAATTGTGCTTGTACTCTATGTAGGTGACCTTGTGATTACAGGAAATGATGATGCTCTTCTTCAACAAATGAAAGATGCCATGAGTTCAGAATTTGAAATGACAAACTTGGCCTTAATGCATTATTGCTTAGGCCTTGAAGTTTTGAAGGAACCAAGGAAGATTTTCATCTCTCAACAAAAGTATGCAAGAGAGATAATGAAGGCATTCGATATGGAGGATTGCAAGGAAATTTCTACACCTATGGAGGTCAACACAAAATCATCTATTGAAGATACTTCACCTCCAATGGATATTGGAAGATACAAGAAATTAGTTGGAAGTCTCATCTACTTGTGTAGTAGTAGACCATATATCTCTTACGTTGTTGGACTAATAAGCAAGTTCTCAAATAAGCCTTGCCAAACTCATTGGAAGGCATGCATGCAGATACTCAAGTATGTGAAAGGAACCATTGATTATGGTATTTTTATGAAGAAGGATCATCTCTAGTTGGATACTATGACTCAAATTGGGAAGGAGATATTGAGGAGGATCCTATAGCACATAGGAATACAAAGACAGGAGGCTACAGGGTTGAAGTGTGACAACCAAAGTTGCATGGCCATCGCCAAGGATCTTATTTTCATAGAAATTCAGTATCACTATGTGCATGAGTAGATTGAGGATAGGGTTGTGAAGATAAATTGTTGTCCAACTGAAAAAAATGTAGTAGACATCTTCACCAAGGCTCTTGCGAGAGATCAACCTCATTGAAACCCTTTTTTATTTTGAGGGGGTCGATATACTCAATACTCCACCCTCAAGTGACCACAAATGATCCATGGCGCTCTAAGTTTTAAGGCCCCCGATAATGAGTAGAAGCCATTATGAGAGCCCGGACATTTGTGGAACCCTAACTTCCAAGTTAGATGAGTTCTATGTGTGATCGTTGATGGTAATATATGATCTTTGTGAGCCTAGCCATTAGGTTAAGTAGGGCATAAACTTTTGGGTTGTTGGGTATTCAAGGCAAAAATAAAGGCCTTGTTGCGGCACACAATTTCCCCATAGACGCTTAATGGGGGGAGTGCGGAGGGGGTTTCCCCCTACTGTGGGGTTTTGGGGACCTATCCTCGCAACTTGTAGGGCTGAGACAATAGGACTTCTGGTCTAGAGATATTTTCGTACGATATATTTTGCGGTCTATTTTGTATCTCCAGAATACATTTATCTATATTGAGTCTCCATGTAAAAGCTACATAAGCATGGCCGGTTTTGAACTTTATATAGCATTGCACAATAGTAAGACTTGCATCTAGAGTCTTTCTAGATGGCCGTCTAAGCTCGACTTTGGGAGTGCATAAGTGAAAAACACCATCATTGTAGCTGCATTATACTTGGCAATCTAAGAATTTGAGTTCTCTATCTCTCAGTCTACATCTATCTTTGTCTGTATTTTTCTCTCAACTATGTCTACTGTTCCGTTGTGTTGTTATTTTCTTACAGAAGCAACTATGCAAGCAATTTCATCCTTTTGTGCCAAACATATATACAGGGTTCTAGTTTGCCAGTGCAAGCCCTCAAAGTTTGCTACAAGTTTAGCAGAGCTCAACAAGGTGTTTTTGTTCAACTTTTTGATATACAATCAATTTTTTGCATCAAGCTAATTAGTAATTGGCCATGGTTGAAAGCACTGATATATTATGTATGTTGGTTGTTGAGGATAAGTTGGATGATACTAATTACCCATTGTAGGCACATATGATGTGTCATGTATTAGTAGCAAAAGGGTTATGAAATATTGCATAGGGTATTGGAAAACATCCTACTACACCTGCAAATATGGTTGTTGAAGACGATGATGCATATGGTGTTGAAGATGACGATCTTCAATTTCTTGGTCATGTTGTGGTTCCTACTTCACCAAAAACTTTGTTGGGATGGCAAAGATGCTTAGGCACGTGCATTGATAGCTTCATCTGTTGTGCCCACATTGGTAGTAGCTTATGTTGTTTGGAAACAAGTAATTGGATTTTTGGTGAAGGAATGTCATTATATGATGTCTCATCCTCTGCACAAGGTGAGTTATTTCTTTAGTAGATGAGATTGTGGGTTTACCTTTTTTATCCATTCGGTATGATCACTCATCAAATACCACATCAGGGTTGATAATGATCATGCTTTAGACTCTTCACTATATCCTAAGAAGACATATTTTTTTCTTTTTGATCCTAACTTTGTTCTTGTTGATTCCAATATATGTGCATAACAAAAACATCCAAAAATTTTGAAATGCACAATTGAAAGCTTTTTACCAAAGCATGCTTCTTGAGGATTAATGTCATGTAGTGCCTTCGTTTAACATCTATTCAAAATGTACATAGTCATATTAATTACTCTTCATCCATATCTAGAGCTTTCAACATGCAACAAGCCATTTCAACTACTAGCCTATTTCTTCTCTCAACGACACCATTTTCTTGAGATTTTTGGGCTATGGTAGTGTTTGGGTGTTACTGTTCAATGCAATTCAGAGTACCCAATTCTAGGTTCTGGATTTATGAATACACGGTACTCGTAAACATGTGTTTCTGTTCCTTGTAGTTTATTGAGATACTCATTACACACTACACTTCTTTACACCAACACAGTGTAGACAATATCATAACATCGCAACAAAAAGTAGAAATCTTTGATTATAGAAGTGTGTAACATTGTGATACAGTATCTTCTTACAATTGATCCCTTCGGATTCTATAGGCTTCACCACTATCCGCATTCTACATATCTGCATTTCTTTGTACTTGTCACTTTCGGAATATGCCCATACTAGACATCACCGTACTCTTCGTAATCGATACACACCGTTTCGAACTTCATAAAATACAAATCACCAAAATTACACCTCTGAAAACTCTTAGTATCTCCATAAATTCCCGTCCCATTACATTAGAATGATATGTTACAAAGGAAGTGGTCGCCCACACTGGCTGCTAACACTAGCACGTACAGTGGATCCAAACCCATTGATTACAAAGGAAAAAGGATCACAAATCATCATCTTGGTTTTGCATCTCCGGGAACATAATTCTCTCTATGTCATAACATAATTCATTAAACATTTCCCTAAGATTTTCCTCTGCTAATTGTATCTCTGCTTCAAAAAACTCTTTCGGATCTCAGAGTTGCTGACTAGAGCTTCTATAGCTAATTATAGAGTCTTCTAATTCAGGGATATGCTATTGAAATCCCTCTAATAATTTATCAAAAGCTATGGTAACATCTAATAGTTGGGTTATATATTCTGCCATTTTCTTCGCCGTTTCCTCTAACTTTACTTTACAAGTTAAATCCAAAAATGTGGCATCCTTTATCAGTTGCTCCACCTTCACTTCCTTGTCCGCCAAAACTACATTTATGTCACTACAGTGTTGCTTCCATTGGTTGACTTGCCTTTCCAGCTCTTTAATTCCAGCTACCTATGCCAATATGGTGTCTAAATTTTCTTGAACAATCTGTAGATTCTATTCTAAAGCCGTGAACTCCAAGTTCTGTACTGCCAATCTCTCTTCCACGTCCGTAGTCGATATACTTTAACGTTTTAGCTCACCACTCTACTCTTTGAATTTTTCCTTTAGCTTCTACATTTCTTGCTCTGTCTTTTGTAACTTAGCAGCTAACTCTTTGTTAGTTTTCTTCAATTTATGTTGGGCCTTCTCTGTCTTCCCTACTTTCACTTGTAATCTAGAAATAATTTTTTATTTTTCTTCAATTCTCACCTTCAAAGTGTTATTCTCCGTAACAGCTTCTTTTAGATCATCCATGATTTCTTCATGAACTATGCTCTCTCTAGCAACACTCTTTGATTTTGGTAGCTTTTGCCTCAATCCGGAGTCGGTTGATTTCTTCTAGCATCTAAGCCCTTTCCGTGAACCATATGTCCTTTTCCAAAATCATCAAGTTAATACTTATTCTGAAACTCCTCTAACTTCACCACACTCCATGACAATCATCTGACCAAGTCATCGAGTAGTTCCGGTATAATTGTTTCATTATTGTACATACATGGATAAATGAGGTCACTACACCAAATTGTGAGCAACTTTACTTTTCCCTCTTCGATCTTCCATTTGTCTGTAAGTCCTCATGAAGTAAATGTGTGTAACACCAGAATTTTATGGAATGATCCTCCCGATTCCTACATCTTTCCTCCTTAGCAGCCCTTTCTTCCCCTTCTCTTCTGTGGGTTTCATCTTCCTCCTACTGCTGGCGCCTTTCTTCTTCCTCCTGCTTTCATGCTGCCTCTTCCTCTCTTGCCTATGTCAAACGAAATATATTGACACATTATTGCAACGTTTTGGCCTTGAAGACTGTAAGCCTATTGCCACTCCTATGGAGACACGTTTACGATTGAGTCTTCATGATGTCGGAGATGCATTTGATGATGTTCTCTATCAGCAGGCTGTTGGATGCTTGATTTACTTATGCATTACTCGGCCATATATTCAGTTTGTTGTCTCACAGATGAGCAAGTTTATGCATTTCCCAGGAGTCAAGCATTGGCAGGCAGTTAAGCGTATCTTTCGCTACTTGAGTGGTACTCGGCTACTTGGGTAGCTTTATCCCAAGGGGGGATCACTACTGCCAGATTTGCATGCTTTTTCTGACTCTGATTGGGCTGGTTGCTATGACACTCGTGTGTCCACTAGTGGCTTTTGCTTCATGCTTGGTAGCTCATGTATATCTTGGTTGAGCAAGAAGCAGCCTACTGTGGCCACTTCTAGTTGTGAGGTTGAGTATAGGGTAGCTTTCACAACGAATGTTGAGTGTGTGTGGCTCAGATCCTTATGGCTGATTTGGGTGTTGGTCAGTCTTCTGCCACCACCATCTTCATTGACAGTCAGAGCGCATTGGCAGTTGCGAGGAACCCTGTGTTACATGCTCGCACTAAGCACATTGAGGTGCATTATCATTATGTCAGGGAGAGGTTCTCTGCTAGGGAGATCAGCTTGGCATATGTGCCCATGCAAGAGAACATTGCAGACCTTTTCACGAAGGCTCTGCCTAGGGAGAAGTTTGAAGCACTTTAGGACCGCCGGGGCACTTTTTTCCCTCTTTAAGAGGTTTTTTTCCCTCGGCTTGTATATTTGCCTATTGCCCTAATGGGCTACTTATCTTTGTACATTCTCTAGTAATACATTCAGTATTGTGTGTTGTGCTCCAAGCTTCTTCTTCTTCCTTGTGCTGTTCGCATGCTTCCGTAGACGTCTATCTCCAACAATCATGCATGGTGTAACTACTTGACATGCAATAGTATATGCAATCAATGAGCGGCAGCAACCACAATGTTTCAAATCTAATAAGTGTTCCTTATTTTGTGAGCTGAAAATAAGTGCAGATTCGAGAGTTAAGATTCCATAATTAGCAAAGCCATTTGATGTACATTCCAGAAAAGCTTTCTCAGGAGCAAAAGTACTACTTCGAATGCAAAGGCCTCTTATAGTGCGCCATGCTGGATTGGAGGAGCATACAACCTCGCCCGCAGGCAAAAGACATTGCAATGGAGATAGCCCGACAGACTAAGGGTAATGACATCAATACAGAAGAGATCAATATTAGAATCAAGCATGAGGTCTATCAGTTTTCTCCTGCGTTAATAGCCGAGCAGTTCAATGTTGCTAAAGATGGGATTACATCAAGCACGGACCATTCCACCATCAACGTGCATAAATCGAATGCCCAAATAATGATGCAAATGCCCCAAATTAGACATCTCAAATGAGGCATGCAAATCAGCCTTAAAATCAGCAATATGCTTCTCAATAGGACCAGTGAGATCTGCATCATCACATGAAACCTGCAAAGGCTGAGAAGTTGCCTCATTAGGACCAGCACTAGACTGTCCACCTATAAAAAGAGGCAGCAAAGTATCATACATGTCTTTAGAGCTAACATATGTCTCCTTAGTACATGAAAGTAATGGCTGAATAGCATCCTCCACAAAAACAACATCACGGCTAACCAGAATGTGTTTAGCCTGTGGATGATACAGACCATAGCCTTTACTTTTAGAACTGTACCCAACAAAAACACATCTTACTGTTTATCATCCAATTTTCTGCGATGTTGTTTAGGCACTAATGCATATGCCAAACAACCAAAAACACGCAGATGAGCAACAGATGGCTTGCGGTCATGCCAAGCCTCATATGGAGTGATAGATTGCAACACTTTAGTGGGACACCTGTTCAGTACATATGTTGCACACATGACAACCTCAAGCCAGAAACTATGTGATAAAGCCTGACTCTTGACCATACACCTCGCCATCTCCATGAGTGACATGTTCTTTCGTTCAGCAACTCCATTCTGTTGAGGTGTATACGGCACTGTACACTGGTGTTTTATCCCACGTTCAGCCAGAAATGCATTAAAATTAGAAGACATATATTCCCCCCCTCGATCAGAATGGAGGGTGCCCATTTTACATGATGACAGATTTTCAGCCAAAATAAAAAACTGTTTGAATCACATGAACACTTAAGACTTTGCCTTCAATGGATATACCCATGCACGCCTGGAAAAATCATCGATGAAAGTCATGAAGTAAAGATAATTCCCAAAAGAAGGTGTCTGCATAGGACCACAAACATCACTATGTACAAGCTGCAATTTCTGAGTAGCCCGAACCGAACCATCTTTTGGAAAGGACAATCGCTGCATTTTGCCTAAAATATAGGCTTCACAAACATGTTTTCCAAGTGCCTCAAGTTTGGGCAAAGAGGACACCATTTCAGATTTCTATAGGCGTAGCAAACTAGCAAAATTTAGATGACCAAAGCGTGCATGCCAAAGCTTTGCATCTGACATAGCCTGAGAATCATTTACTACACATGCCGAATCATTTACGGATCTTTCATAGTCTATGAGCTTATATAGCCCACGACATAAAATGCCAGAAGCAATAATCACATCGCCATTTGACAGATCATGAACTGTACACCTGTCATCAACAAATTTCACAACCAAGCCAATCTTGGCTAATGCAAACACTGATAACAGGTTCTTCTTGATCCGTGGCACAAATAAAGCATCTGACAAAGTGAAAGAACTACCATCACTAGTAGTCAAAATGATCTTACCAACTCCCATAAGAGGATAAGAGGAGTTGTTGGCGCATGTAACAGTATTCCCTGTAGGGGCAAGCTCGAGTGAAGAGAAGAAACTGCGCTGCAAGGTAATATGTTTGGTCACCCCACTATCAAAATATCAAACATCTGAGTCTACTGTAGACATGCACTGCTCATGAGAAGAGGGGTCAAAACTGCAGACAGTAGTAAACGCACAATCTTCTTCCTGCACAAGATTAGCAGACTTTGTTTTTGGTGTAGAGGCCTCTGCAACAACCATTCTAGCCTCTTTCTTCTTTGCCTCTTTAGCAGCCAGTTTTGGACAGTTCTTTATGATATGATCATTCCCTTTACAGTACTTGCAAAACAGTTTTTGCTTTTCTGATTTCTTCTCATCTTTATCTTCCTTCTTCGAATATGCAGAATTAGCAGATTTCTGCTTACTAGTTGAAGAGCTTCATTTTCCTTTGCCCTTTCGACTAGCCAGGAAAGCTTGATCTACAACTCGCATAATGGACTTGTTTTGCTTGGACTGATCTACCTACAACAGAACAGAGAGTAACTCCTCAAATGATAAGGCATTCGGATTGCCTTTCATCATCAACCAAAGAGTAGAAGCAAAACTCTGATATGAATCAGGAAGACCATTCAGAACGATCTGCACAAGTGAGCTATCTGGTATAACCTCATCAGCAAAAATCAATTATTCCTTCAAGTCTTTGATCTTCGTTAGGAAACTGTCCATAGAATCACCTTCATTCATGTGCTCACTCTCCAACTATTTTTAGAGGTAAGCAACACGATCCTCATTCCTAGCTTGGTACAATGTGTTAAGTGTATCCCAAGCATCCTTAGCTGTTCTGCGAGAGCGAATATGAGGAATAATGGCACGTTTGACAGACAAAGCTATCAATGCATGTGCCTGGGCATCTCTGCCATCCCAACAAATCTGCTCTGCAGTAGGTGCAACAGAAATCGCAGCACGAACAGGAATATGCAGAATGTCACCATCTTCGACACCTTCTTCATCAGCTTCAGTACCTGCAATTGCAACAGTTGTAGGTGTGATAGGACGTTTTTTGACACCCTACACAATGTTCCACAATCCTTTTGCAACCAACACATGTTGCATCATATAAGCCCATAATGGGTAGTTGGTAGCATCCAACTTATCCTCAATAGCCAACATACGGAATACATCACTGCTTTCAACAATGGCCAGTGACTAAAATACCTTGATGCAAAAAATTGACTCTATCTCAAAAAGTTGAATGGAACTGCCTAGACGAGTTCTGCTAAACCTGTAGAAGACTTTGAGATGCTTATACTGATGAATAGAAACAGGTATACCTTTGGCACAAAAAGATGAAAAGCCTGCACAAGCGCTGCGATAGTGCGTTCGGAGGCCGAAATGAGCTAAGATCACGATTTTGGCACCACAAAGCAAAGCAATTTTGATCTCGAAAACACCCTGAGTATGCTCACCAAAATTCGTACGATTCTGAGACTACAAGCGGAGGAGTGTCAATGGCGCCCTAGATGAAGCGACGACTTGCTCTGATACCAATTGTTCGAGATTGACGTCTACGGAAGCACGCGAACAACACAAGGAAGAAGAAGAAGCTTGGAGCACAACACACAATACTGAATGTATTACTAGAGAATGTACAAAGATAAGTAGCCCATTAGGGCAATAGGCATATATACAAGCCGGGGGAAAAAAACCTCCTAAAGAGGGAAAAAAGTGCCCCGACGGTCTTAGAGTGTTCACACACATCAATACCTAAATATATCAACAATGATTACTGATATTCCACGATCCTCATATTTTAAATTGGATATAATCTCCAGATTTTTTTTTGGCAATAGTGTCAACCCCCCGAAGTGTGATAAGGCCACAATTTGGACCCATTAATTATTGTCGGTAGAACTTTGCTAGTTAACATGGCAAGTCGAAAAGAACTTGGTCTGCACATCTCGTGAATCCGGAATGGACCAATCCACCATAATTTTAATTTACCCATTTTTCTCTTTATTTTTGAGTGAAAATACAACACCAAATCTCCAGGCAAAAAAATCTTTGTTTGTAGATTCCGGTCATGCACTTTTTCTGCCTACTCTGGACTTCCTGTAATAGTAAAAAGTTGTGATAGTGTTGTTCATCCAGTTGTTGCAACTGATCCATTCGGTAAGCAAATGACTTGTCGGAAACCAATCTCTTTCGCACCGCAATTCAGAGACTAGGTACTGCAAATTCAAATGGGAGGATAGCCTCCTGTCCATAGAGCAATTTAAAAGGTGTACTGCCAACAAAGACTTTGTATGAGGTCCTTATATGCCTAGAGTATAGTGGGGAGCTTTATTTCACACTGATATGTTGAATCCAGTAGCATCTTTTGTAACATATGTAGTAAAACTTTGTTAGTACTTTCCGCCAAACCGTTTGCTTGTGGGTAATAGGGGGAACTAAATTTATGGTTAATCTAATACTCCGAAGTAAGTTATGCAATTAATTGATTCCGCAAATGAGTTCCCCTATCTAAGACTAATTCCAAGGGTAAGCCATAGCATGGAAAAATTTCATTATGAAATTTCCTTGCGACTGTTCGTGTAGTAGCTTGCTTGGTTGCCCATGCTTTGGCCCATCATGTGCAATAATCCATGCAAGGCGAGAGGTACATGACTCCTGTGCAAGCTATAGGTGGTTTGATCAGACCTATAAAGTCCAAACCCCCATTTATGGAAAGGTTCTAGTGGAAGAATTGGTTGCAACAGAAAATGCTGACTATCGCAAGGTTTTCTAGTGCATTGGCACGGATCATAGTTCCGCACTGCATGTTGAACATTTGAGTACATAGTAGGCCACCATAATGCGGACCGTAATAAGATGACTGAAGTGCCCACCGACCTAACCTGCATGAGCTTTCAAAATCATTGTCGACACCTCGTGTGGAGGCATGCAACGCAACCAAATTCCGATCGAATCCTCATGCTATAGTTGTCCCATAATAACAGTAAACCTACAACTACGAAGTCCAAGTTTCTTTTATGTTGTGGACTGTAAATAGGATGGAGCTATAACATTTTCTAGAAAACTTAACATTTCCTTGTACCAACTAGGGTAGGTCTGAGGAGGATTCTCAACTTCTACTACCGAAAAGACTTCTGCATCCAGAAGAGTGTCGTTGACACCATCGGGGGGGTTCTCCATGGTCAATGTGCAATAAGAAATATGCGATAGCATGACTGGCGCCTAGGCGATGCACAATATCATACTGAGATTCTTGTAACAAAAGGACCCACCTGGCAAGATAGCCTACCAAGTTTTGATGTTTCACCAAATATAGGAAAGCACTGTGATTCACATGAAAAGTGAACGCTCAACCCAAAAAATAATGGTGAAACTTGTTTATTGAATAAATAAGACCTAAGCATTCCCTTTCTATAGTCAAATAATTATACTCTACAGTTGTTAGTCCGACTAGCATAGTAAACAAGACGAAACCAACTACGATCTTCCTTTTTGCATCAGGACACTTCCAATAGCTTTATCTGAAGCATCCACGAATAGATGGAACGGTTGCTTCTAGTATGGGGCTTTCAACACTGGTGTGGTAGCTAACATCTTTCGTAATCGTTCAAATGCAAGTTGGGCCTCGTCCGTCCACAAAAAGTCTATCGATTGAACATGTGCGAGTTTATTCAAGGGAATGGCAATATGAGCGAGCCCTCATAAATGTCGGCCATGCCACCAAACTTACCCGAAAAATTATAAAACTTCCTTCGGATTCTGGGGTGTTGGAGTCTCTTGGATCACTTTAACTTTATCTGGGTCCACTGCAATACCTTTTTCGGAAATAACGTGGCCCAATAACTTTTTGCATTTGATCACAAAAGTAGATTTATTTGGGTTCAAGCAAAGATGTACTTGTCTACAAGAATCGAAGCAGGCGTGTAGATGTTCCAGGTGTGCAACCATTGCGCCAAACTGAAAATTTATCAAGGAAAATGTGCATAAATGAGGTAAGGTATGGAGCAAATATTTGTTGCATGCACCGCTGGAAAGTACTCGGCACATTTTGTAATCCAAACCACATGAATCTGCAAGCAAAGACTCCCCAATTTGTGATAAATGGTGTTTTTGGTATGTCTGCTTCCACCATTCAAACTTGGTTGTATCCACAAAATCCATCGAGAAATGAATACATTTCCCTACATGCAACCTCATCAAGCATACTGTCCAAAAATGGTAAGGGAAAAGGATCCAGTATAGTAGCTCCATTTAATTCCTTGTAATCGACACATATCCATAATTGCTTATTTTTCTTTGGGACAATAACTATAGGCGAGACCCATTCCAGATTCTCCATAGGGAAAATGTATCCTACCCTTATCAATCGATCCAGCTCGTGTTTGACCTACCCTGCAAAGTTAGGGTTCATCCTGTACTGCTGCTGCATAAGTAGGGTGGCATCAGGCTTAAGCAAAATGCGATGATGATAAAGCTTCAGATCAAGGCCTTTCATGTGCACATATGTCCAAACAAAGACATCTTTGTACTATTGCAATAAAGCTATCAGTGCCATCCATAATTCTAGAGCAAGCTCCGAACAAATTCGGACTTTCTTTGGTTCTTCTGTAGTACCAAGGTTTACCACTTCCAAAGAATATTCTTCTACTCATATCTTTCCACTCTTCATGGGGTCTTTTATCACTGGGTTGACACTATCTTCATCTTGGAGTTCCAAAGGTTCCGTACAAATTGCGGCCGCCATATTGTCCCAACCTAGGCTAATGATTGAATTCACATCAACCACACCAAAAGAGAGGAAATCTCTATTCACCTCTAAAAATTGTTGTTCTTCGTCGTCTTTGAGCCCATCCAACATATGCGGAGGCTCTGCTAATACTGGTTTATGCTCAAGAAGGCAATGTTGCTGTTCCTCTAATGGAACACAAAATTTTGCATGCCCTCTTTGGAATGTAATTGTCCATTCATACCAATTCTATTGAACTTTAGCATTTTGTAACCACGGACGGCCCAAAGTTATAATCCAAATTCTGCCCCTTAAGCTCTAGCATAACAAATGTAATGCTGAATAGGACCTGAGAAATGTGAATAGGGATGCCCTTAACCAGCCAAACTGGCTACACCCGTGATTGATCTGCCATCCGAACAAAGAAGGGAGCTGGGTCTATCCTGTTCCATCCCATTTGCTTGCATGTGGTGATAGATGCAATTTGATGCTAGAACCTCCATCAATCAAAACCTTTGGAATGGCTTTATTTTTGTATTGCATTGTGATCATAGGGACCACATAATCTACTATCCTATCAGGAAGATCCCTTACCATTGAGACCGAGGGTTTCAGACTCAGAGAAGGTGAATATTTTTCTTGTAGCTGTCTTAAAAATTGCTTCCGAAAAGCTGGGACTAGCTCCAGTAAAACTCCCAATGACAGTTTGATATGTGAATCCTGTAAGAACTCATAATACTCATCATCCACTGATGTTCTGAGGTTTGTATCCCCTTGTTTCTGTTCCATCCAGAATTGCTAATTCTGAAATCTGCTAGTAGTCTCTTGATCTATGGGCAAAGTCTGCATCACTTTGGATACAGGTGAATCTGTTGATGGTCCAATATTCTCTTTTGCCTCCAAAATAATTTCATCAGTTTTCTTACCAACTGTGCTATGTCGCTTCTTTTTAAAGGGTTCCGTTGGGACTAACGAAGGCTCTAGATAGTGCAATGGATACTCTGTAGCCCACTCTACTGCTTTTTTAAGTGTTTTCTTTTGCTCCATAGGTGCTAAATAATCCACTTTCTGTCCACTCGGAGACTCTTTCTGGGACCTGGTAACCACTGATGCTAAAGGCTCTAAATACTCTAAGGTCACCACATTAGCCATGGGCCCTTTAAGCTTAGCTTCTTGTTTCTGCTGATCGTACTCTTTGACCTCCTCGCATTCCCATTATCTATCATCATATTGGAAATAGAACTACCATTGAATTGGTAGATTACCCAAAATACATGGCCCAGGTTGTTGAAACCTCCGACCTCTGCCAAATTTTGGCTTGTTTTGGCGAAAACCGCACCGCTAGTCCAAAAATTGTTGTGAACTCAGATACTGAGATGATCTTGAAAATCTAATGTCTTGACTATCTTGCCATTTTTTGGAAGAGACGTGGGGCTTATAACCGACTGCATTCCCTTTCCACGAAGGTACATCCACTTGTGAAGTAGCGTCTATTGTGTTTCTCGCATTAAAACGACATTCCTCTAAGCTATGATTAGTCTTGTTACAAATTGGGAAAAATACCTGGTACAATGTAGAGTCGACTGTGATATGGCCTGCATTCTTGCACCGTAAACAATACAACTGATTCTCTGGAGTTGTACCTTTCTTGAACACCAAATTAGTGTTCTCTGAGCCCAAGTTGGCAAATTGCATTTTTTGATCCATCTTTGTAGCTAGGTCAATGATCTGATCAAGTGTGGGAGATTGGTCAAATTTGTACATGTAAATATTTTCTTTGATAGGTGGCTGAAGTCCATCGACAAAAAAATCTGTTAATATTTCTTCGGAAGGACATTTGTCTATCGGGAACTACCGCATCATGGATTTGAAATCTGAGGCATATTGTTCAACCATTCCTTTCTGCATCATATACTGGAGTGAAGGGTATAGCTCTAAAATGCTCTTGGAGGTCCAAAATCACTCTAAGAAAGCCTCCTTCAACTCAGTATAGGTTGAAAAATAGTCTGAAGGGTACTCGATAAGCCATTTCACTGCATCACCGGCAAGTGTGGCTTGGAATACCTAGAACTTATGCCTATCATCATGTAAGTTACGATGATTACATATGTATTGATTTTCAAATGTGCGTACGTACATGCACATCTAGGTCCTTATCCACTCACCCATAGAAATGAGTATAATTCAGCTTTGCAATTGGTTTTTGTGCACCATCAGGTTTTCAAGTGTCTATAAGGTACCGAATTGAGTCAAAGGCACTAATACTAACGGCAACTCTGGTGGGGGTTCATTGCCATTGCTTTGGCCTAATTCAACAGGGTATTTTTCTTCCTGCAGGTGGCTTTGCTGGTCGATTCCACTGAATTCCCCTTGCCACAAGACTTTGGTTAGCTTGTGGTTCCTCCACTCAAAGAGTAAGTCCTTCAAAAGCTTGGGAGGTAAAACTCCAGTTTCCACCCAATACTGCACTTCCTCCTAAATGGTAATTGCATCTTCAAGAGGAATATTTTCAACTTCATACCGGCATCAATCCACTTTGTGCTGTGTTTTGTTACCCCGTCCCATAGTGGTCACCATAATGTTTGGGTGTTACTATTCAATGCAATTCACATTACCGAATGCTAGGTTCGAGAATGGGGATTTACGAATACATGGTACTTGTAAACATGCATTTTTGTTCCTTATAGTTTATTCAGATACTCATTACACACTACACTTTTTTACACCAATACAGTGTAGACAGAATCATAACATTGCAGCAGAAAGTAGAAATCTTTGATTATAGAAGTGTGCAACATTGCGATACCGTATCTTCTTACAATTGATTCCTTCAAATTCTACAGGCTTCACTAGTAATCCGGACTCTGCGTATCTGTGTTTCTTCGTACTTGTTACTTTCAAAATATGCCCGTACTAGACATCATCGTACTTCTTCATAATCGATACACACCATTCCGAACTTCTACAAATACAAAATCACCAAAATTACACTTCTCTGAAAACTCTTAGTATCTCTAGAAATTCCTGTCCCATTACATTAGAATGATATGTTACAAAGGAAGTGGTCGCCCACATCGGCTGCTAATAGTAGCTTGCCTCTTGATTCCATGAACATTGTAGTGGTTGTTGAATTATGTCCATAAGAATTCTTCTCCTCGATCAGTACAAAACTTCTTTATTTTTCTACATTTTCAACAACCTGGTGCCACATTTTAATTTTGTAAAATGCATTGACCTTCTTTCTACTATATTCATTGACTACCAACAAAAAGTAGAGAGATCCTCCCAAAGCATGAGTAGACATTTTACCACTGAGATCAAGATGTACCAACTCAAGAGGAGCTTGAGCTCGATTGTTGCTCTCTTTTGGAAATGCCTTCTTTTGTTGCTTGCCCATCATGCAAGTTTCACATGGTCCTTGCAAACCTAAAAATGCAGGTAAACATCCTACCATCATTTTTCTCTACATCGCTTTGAGAACAACAAATCCAAGCTGCCCAAAACATTGATGCCAAAGTCTACTTGTGCTTTTGTCTTTTGCAACAATGAGGGCACTTAACTCATACAAGTTATCTTTCTACAATCCTTTTCCTATAGTATTACCTATTCCATCCAAACTTTATGCACCATTCTTCTTTAAATGTACCTCAAGTCCATTATCTATTATGATAAAAACTGATAATAAATTTATTTTCAGTGTAAGAACATGCATCAAAGATTTTTCTCTCAACACTAATGGCAACAACAAAACACATGGTTATGATCCCTTCAACTCAACATTTGGAGTCATTTCAAAGCACTACGTTGATGGGTTGATGTAGAGGCATTAAGGAACTATACAAGTCCTTGTTGTCCATGTGGTGAGATGCTTCACTATCTAATATCCAAGGTTTATCCACACAAGTTTGTGAAATGCACATACCTCCTCTATGGATATCCATAATTCAAGTTTTATGTTATTTGTATATTCCCTAGTCTTTCATGTGGAATTGAGAGTATCGTTTCTCTCATTAGCTACTTCTCTCTACAATTCTTTATGACACGATCCTTCTTTTTGCAATAGAATTAGCTTTTGATGAACTTATCCTTCTTTGATTTCTTCTTTGAACTATCAGAAGAACCTTTACCCTTTGTGTTTGTTGACAATGGTTCATCATTTGAGCCTTGCATGTTTTTCAAGCATATTTATCTTCCAAAAGAATTGCAAAAAAATCTTCAAAGGTAAGAGGGGAGGGTCTTAACTTGAGTGTTAAGGGAACTTATCCGCCCATCATATTTTGTAGGAAGAATTCAAATACACCTATAAGGGAGTTCTTTAAGTGTTATCAAAACACCAAAAACAACCAATTGATCTTGTAAATGTTTGATTTGCTTGATGAAATCTTCAAACTTTTCTAACTCAAAGTGCTTCTCAAGATTTTTGAATCCGAGTATGATTCTTGGTCTCATATTTGCAAGCAAATATGCCCCAAGCTTCATGTGCTTTAATGGTGTGTTGAAATAGAGTAAGCATGAAATTACTTACACTCATGACAATAGCACATAACACATTTCCATTTGGCCTCTTCCAAGATTAAAGAAGATTTGGATCAAGATGTATTGTTGTTGATATATTTTGGTAGTGATATGTGTGAACACATTGAGGACCCCCAAGTCACTTTTCTCCCTCTTTGGGAGGTTTCCCCCCCTGGTTTGTATATACATTTGTAACCTTGACATATCACTTATCTTTATACATTCACTTGGTAACACATTCTATATTGCATTGCACCCCAAGATTATTCTTCTTCCTTGTGCTATTTGCATGATTCCATGGACCTTGAACTCAAGCAATTGGTGTTAGAGTAGGTCCTTGCTTCATCTAGGGCATCATTGACACCCCTTTGTTCATATTATCAGAATTGCATGAAAATTGGTGAGCATACTGTTGACAGTATACGGGAAGAAGCAAGTACGGACACACATGCAGATCTAGCACTAAGGCAACCCTTCATTTTTTTTCAAAACCCTTACATCATTTTTAAGTGATTCTCATCACTAAAAACCCTTGTAAATATCATTTCACCTTTTTGTAGCTCCATTTTGTACAAGCCGAGGAGTCCTCGAGCTTGGGGAGCCTTAGAAGTAGTTGCGTGCCAATTTTCATAATTTTTAGATCTCGTTTGAGCCCTCAAATAAGCCCTGGAACCTAATTTTTAACTAGGCCGGACACTAGATCTGGACAGGGCCAAAGCTAGTCAAAAACTATAAATAGAGCTACAGAGCTCATTTTTGGGCTAGCTTCTTGTAGCTTGAGCTTGTATGAGAACTTGGTTGCAATAGAAGTGATTCCATTGTCTTACTCTCTTTGTTCTTGCCGTGTGTGCGCGTGTGCGTGTATGTGTGTGCATGCTTGTGTGCTTCTCACTCACGCACTTGTGCTTCCACTTGCTCGTGGTCTTCATACCATCCTCACGTCTTCCCGGATTGACATTAAAGGAGGTGCTACTCATCACTGAGCTACACCAAATTTTGGCGCCGTTGCCGGGGATCGAGCTTTGAGGACGAGCGTGTGATGGTAAGACGTAGAGAGGACGCGTTGGAATGGTAAGTAGTAGGTAAATTTCTGATTTTCCTCCATCTCCATCTTCATCTTCACCTCCTTCTCCATCTCCACCTCCACCTCCTTCTCCACTACATATTCCCTCTTCCTTATCATTCCCTCAATTGTTGTGTGCGAGTTTGAGAGAGAGCGAGTGTGTGTGCTTGTCTTTGTGTGTTTTTTGCATGTTTCTTGCAGGTGGCAGCTCCATCATCATCTCCAGCAAGCTCAGCAGGTACAGAATTTGTCTGCACAGTCCCCGAGGCATTGAGCTCGAGCTATCGCGACACTCCGAAAATTTCACCCAATCACGATTCTGAGTGCACCACGACACTGCGCAGGCCTAGAGCTCCCAGGATCACTAGACATAACAGAAAAATTCACCATATCCCGAGCTATCGCGACACCTCACGACCTATCGCGACACCTCACGACCTATCGCGACACCTCGCGACCTATCGCGACACCTCACGACCTATCGCGACACCTCGCGACCTATCACGACACCTCGCGACCTATCGCGACACCTCGCGACCTATCGCGACACCTCACGAGCTATCGCGACACCTCGCGACCTATCGCGACACCTCACGACCTATCGCGACACCTCACCACCTATCACGACACCTCACGAGCTATCGCGACACCTCACGACCTATCGCGACACCTCACGAGCTATCGCGACACTTCGACCTATCGCGACACCTCGACCCGACCTATCGCGATACACGGCCTTTAACGCATGAAAAGTTAGGGTTAATTTTGAGTGAATTGAAGGGTAGTTGAGCTTAATTTTAGGCACCTTGGTATAACTTTAGAACCTTGGAAGTGGGCAAAAGGCCTAGAAACCAGAGAGAGATCTCCTGAACCCTGAGAGCCTGTTTTGACCCTTTAGTGCCTGAATGGTCATAACTTGACCATACGAACTCCGATTGATGAGATTTTGGTCTTGTTGGAAAGCTCATTGAGAATCCTACGTGGACCTCGACTAGTTTTTGTAAGAATCATACGCGGAGTTTTAGAACATGCATTTTTAAGTTGACCTTTAGGTGGAACTAAGTGGTCCTCAGATTCAGGGGGTACAGTGAACTACTCCAGGGGGACTAAAATTATTGATGTGTGTCTTTCAATTACTTGTGGCAATAGAGCTATACTAACGGGTGAGCTTTTGCAGGAACTTTGTGTGCACTCAAGGCAATCCAAAGCAAGCTAGCAAGGGTGAGTACCAAGCTTGGGAGAAGGCTTCCTGGGCTTGTGTAGCAGTCTGGTCAACCAGCTAAATGAGGTTGGAAGATCTCTCAATCCTCCTTTGTCAATTCCTAGCCTAGGCTAAGTACGACTTAGGTGTGGTAATTAATTAGGGCAACGTTAGGCACGAATCAAATCCAAGAGTATTAATCAACCAAGTGCAAGAAGTAAATAGGTCTTAAGTGCGAAAACCCTAAGGGACAAAAGGTAAACGGGAATCGATCACTTATCAAGTGCGGAAATTCACTTAAGTACTCCTGACGACGCGATTTCAGACAAGACCATAAACATAATATTCAACTCAAAAGAACAAAGTGATTGGTGCAAATTAACTTGCAACGAGAGTGTGCTTGAGTCCAAGGGGGTAGATAAATCAAGCATATGAACCTTAGATCAGGCAGACACTTAGGCCGAGACAGACAAAGCCTCAGATCTTCTGAAGCTAGTGTCAATCACACTGCCAGGTCTTGGGCCCAGCAGTTGAGTGATTACCCATACACTCCCAGATCAGAAACAAGTGATTCTGAGATGTCCTATCACATGGAAAGACCAGTAGGTAGTTCAGGGGTGGCTTATCTAGAAAAGCTAGAGGGACCTTACAAGACTCAATTGGAATATATCAGGACGAATCGTCTAGGTGCTCGCATCTACGAAGATGGACTGAGAAGATCGGTGGTCCAGATTAAGAACCCCGGTCAACCCCATGGATTAGACCACCCGGTAGTCAAGTTTGAGAATGGAGCATACCTAGATAAAGAGGGGACTATATATGTAGTCACCACTCTTCCTGATAGAACTGATGAGTTTGGAAATGTGATTGTGGAGACCGACATGGGTGATATAGAGCAAGGGAACTTAGAGAGAGAGCCAAGAACTCCCCGTGGTAAATCTGTCTTGACCAGAATCATGACTCCAGAGTGGATTCCACAGGATAATAAAAGCATAGATCTGCTTTTAAACCGAGAAACCGATGAGGTTTTTTGGAGATACAAATATGCTCAACCTCAGGAAGTGAGTGCCCTCACAATCTATGAGTTTAAAGACCCTGATAGCCCAGGCCAAGTAACCTACCTAGACAATGCATCAGAGAGAATCTTCGTGGTCACCGAGAATGGCAGACATGCCTACACATGGAAGGGTGAATTTGTTTTTCCCCAACCTCGGACTAATGTGTCATACAGTCACCAAGGAGCTGGGACCTCCCAAGCTCATGGAGCGCAAAGAGATAGAAGTAGAGACAAACCTGAGGTAAGTTTTGCCAACTCCCTTGGAAGGGAAAGAACGGGAACAGAAAGGAATAGAGTGGAACCTGAGAGACATAGAACCCCATGGAATCAAAGGAATATTGACGATTTTCCTTTGCCAAGGCCCAGAGAACACACTAGGACCCTGCGACCAACTCAACTGGTGAAGTCCATGAAGAATTATTTCGATGGCACGGGAGACCCTTATGACCATGTGGAAGAATTTCGGCAGGTATTGAAAGTTGAGCAGGTAGAGGACCTATTCACACAATATAATGATTTTGGTCTAACCCTTAGGAACACTGCCCTTACGTGGTTTCAACCACTAAATGAGAGGCATTTCAGAAACATAGACCAGCTCTTAGAGGCATTTATTGTTGAGTTTTCTAAGAGTGGAATCAGGCATAACACCTCCTCACTAATTCATAGCTTCAAACAAACACCTCAAGAGACGGTCAGACTAGCTGGAAGAAGATTTAGGCAGTACCTGGAGAGATGCCCGATGCCGGAGTTACCCACACCAGCCAAACAAGTGGCCTTGTTCCTAGATGGATTGTTGAGCACTAAGCTCAGGTCATATGTGTACCTGAAGGACCCCAGAACGATAGAAGAGTGCGTGCGCATGTGCATAGACATTGAGGACAATCTAGGTGAGGAATTAGAACTATCAAAAATCTATAAGGATTCTGATAGCTCTAGTAACCTGACATCTGGTCAATCCACATCCATCGAGGAACTTGCAGAGAAGGTAGCCCAAAAACTAGGTGTCTCTAACAAGCAAATTCCGAGATTTGCCCCAGTTAAGCAGTGTTACAATTGTGGCGGTGAACATATGGCACGTGTATGTCCCATTATGGTCCAACCCCAGGCGAATCCTAGTAGCCAGTACTGCACCATAGAGCGCAGGTACACCAACCACACTGCACAAGACTGCCCATATAACAAACAAACTGTTAGGCAAAATTATCCTCAGCCATATCCACAACATGGTAGATACCAGAATCAATACCCACCACAACAATACAACAGACCACAGCAAACTTATCAGCCACCTTACCAAGGGCAGCAGAGACCTCAACCAGTCCTAGTACAGCAACCCCCTGCTCCAACCAATGTGATCCCAGTGAAATATGCATCTACTGAAGAAAATCCGAATAGAGCCATAGTCCCAGTCACCCCATTGCTATCAGACAGTGATCCAAGTGACCATAGTTTTGACTCCACACATATGGATAGCCCACAGGCTTACTACATGCAGTCACCCGAGCATAACAAGTCATACTATTATGAGGACCCAAGTGAAAATAGTGGGGAACCTGAGTATGCTAATGTCATGTACACAAACCCCAACTCTAGACCTCAACCTAGGCAGGTACGACCCCCATTTCCTAGAGGACCATGCTTCAGATGTCAGGGAGATCACCCTATACGTGATTGTCCACTGCCTGTCCCTACACAACCTCAACCAGTAACCATTCAGGGTTTCTGTCAAGACTGCGGAAAAGAACATCTCCTACGAGATTGCCCAAAGAACCCTAATAACATGCCTAAAATCAATCCTATCAATGTTGTTGGGTTAGTTGTAGACTCCACAGGGAGTGTGACTTCCACTGCACCTGTGCAGGTGATCACAAGAGCCCAGGCACTTCAACAACACCAAGGTGTTGGTCCCGAAAAGAGCCCCGAGGTGAGTGAAACAGAGAGCATAACCAAAAAGAGGAATAGAGCCTGGAAGGATAGTCGTGAAAGAATGAAGAGGCAATGGGCAAACAAGATAAACGAACTTGAAGAAAGCTTGAGAGAAACCAAGGCAAAAATCACAGAGATCACATCTCAACCGCACTCCCACACACTTCCACCACTACCATCCCCATCACTCTCCATTTCTCCACCCTCTAATACACCCCACGTAACCCACCCACCACCCCGAGTAGGATCAGTATTAGCTAACCCCACTCCTGAAGGCTTGGACATGATGTTCAAGGCCTACCAGGCTCGACTTCAAGAAGGGCCAACAGCTGCAAACCTAGACAAGAGTTACCCTAGAGCAGATTTAGAGATTGAACGGATGAAAATGTGCATGAAAATGGTAGAACAAGCTCAAGCTATACTTGAGACTAGTCAAATGTTCAATCAGACAAACTCTGTCAAGCCGGATTTGCATTTCCAAGGCTTACTAGAAAGATTAGAGCAGTTGGTAAACAAATCACAAGTTTCTTTACCTCCACAGGCTCAACCAGTTGTTGAAAGAGGAAGCTCACCACCAAAGGGAGCTTATGTTCCTAATTCCACGGATGCTGGAATACCTCCTTCAATTCAACAGCACTCTCAAGAGTTCTTGCGGGAAATACAAGAAGAGAAATGGGCCAAGGAGAAGGGTGATTCCCCTCCTATTCCTGAGATTGATGATCTTCGTGATCAATTTCCCCAAGACATTCCGTCTATCTATGGAGATCAAACAGAGCAACAAGAGGATGAGAGATTAGATTTTGAATCTAATTCTTTACAAGAGTCGCCTCATTTCACAGGCCCATGGGAATCTGAATCTCTCCAGATCAGAGCCCCCACAATATTGGTAAGAAATGAAGACTCAGTGATTCCAAGAAACACTGATGTTGTGAAGAACACTAAGGTTCAATGTCATCTCACTGTAGAGGAGCTCCTCAAGGCAAAACCGGAGCTCTGGAATCATGTGAAGGATCAGGTTCCAGAACTTGAATCCAATATACCAAAAGTAGGCTCTAAGCAAAAAGTTCCAGAGATACCTCTCGACAAGATAGGGGACATGAGCGAAGGTGAAGAAGGTAACACTTATCTTCCGATCACCTATCAAGGTTACACAACCAAAGCAATTGTGGATTCGGGTGCTGGTGTTGCTATTGCGACCACCTCCTTGTGGAAGCGATGGGGCAAACCCACCTTAAGACCAACGAGAATGAAACTTCAAATGGCAGATGGTCATTTTGAAAGACCTCTCGGATTGCTTGAAGGGATAACTCTAACCACTTGTGGTGTAGAGTTTGAACATACATTTGCTATATGTGACTTTGAGAAAAATAATGTCTACGAGATGATCCTAGGAAGACCCTTCCTACGACAATTGCAAATAGTACAGGATTGGGGAACCAACTCCTTGTACTTACAACACTTAGGGGTCACCACCAAGGTCAATTTGAAGGATTACACCTTCAGAGATGTACCACCCCTACAGTGGAATCCTATCCACAAAGCGAAAGAAGATTCTATCTCCGTGCATTCTGGAAGACCTGAACCATCCTGGCTGCATGAAGATACTCACTTGTGGATGTGCAAGGTCGCGGAGGAAGAGGAAAAGCGCCTAAAAGCGAGAGAAGAAGGAACTCCCCCAGGAGATAGACCAATAAAAGACCCAGCCTATACACCGATGATATTTCCAGATGAGGAATTTGAGCCTCATGGTTGGGCAGAAATCTTAGCTACCATGGACATTGCAGTCAATGAGGAACAATGGACACCCCATTGTGATGAGGAGGGTTATGATATTTCAGTGTTCATGTGTCAGCCCTTGTTGGAAGAGTGTGATCCTAGTGAGTTCATAGAAGAAGAAGAGAATGACGATGATCTAGAATCCATTGTGATGGATACTTACTTTGACTCAGAGGAACACTACTTAGAAGACATAGGAGTGTTAACCCAAAAAGAAGAAGAACCCCTTGCGAGTATTAAAATGATAAATTCAAAGAAAGGAAGTGAAGGAGGTCAAAGGAAAAAGAAAAGAAAAGCAGTGAAACAAGAAGAGGAAGAATCATTGTTTGAAGTACCAGAAAATTTCAAGAAATATGAAGTGGAAGACCAGAAAATTTTGGTACGAATGCCTAAGAGAGAGGCCATTATAGGAGAAGCATATGAAAATAAAGAAAAGACCAAAAAATTGTAGTGACCATTGAAGGGAACGAAGAACGATGTACGTACATAGGAGATGACCTAAGTGCCAAAGAAGAAGCAGAGCTTGTAGCTCTATTAAGGGAATATAGGGATGTGTTCGCATGGCACTATAGAGACTTGAAAGGAGTAGATCCAGAGATTTGCTCTCATACGATTCCGATGACCGCTGATGCCAAGCCCACCAAACAAAAGCCCTACACATATAATGACAATTATGCAGCCAAAATAAAAGAGGAAATTGACAGGCTGATTGAAGCTGGATTCATCTATGAGATTGAGCACACTGAATGGGTGTCCCCCATTGTAGTGGTGCCCAAGAAGAATGGGAAATTGCGAGTGTGCATTAACCTTAAAAAAGTTAATGCCGCTACGATCAGAGATAGTTATCCACTTCCAATCACCGAACATCTTTTGGAGCGTGTGGCAGGCAAGGAAGTTTATAGCTTCCTTGATGGATTTTCAGGTTACAACCAAGTAGCCATTGCCCCCGAAGATCAACACAAAACGGCCTTTGCCACAGAATGGGGAATCTTTGCATTTCGTGTAATGCCATTTGGGCTCACCAATGCACCTGCAACATTCCAAAGGCTCATGTGTCATGTCTTCAAAGAGTTCTTGTGAAAGAGCTTAGAAGTATATGTGGATGATTTATGTGCTCATTCCCAAGAAAGAAGTTACCACATCCCTGAGCTCAGGCAAATCTTCAACAAGTGTAGAGATTATCGAGTGTGTCTGAATCCAGAGAAGTGTGTGTTCATGGTACGACAAGGTAAGATCTTAGGTCACATTGTTTCTAAGAATGGAATTTCAATAGATGAAGACAAAGTAAGAGCAATAGCAGAGTTGCCCAGACCAAGGAATGTTAAAGAGGTACAGGCCTTTATGGGCCATTGTGGATATTACCGTAGGTTTATCCACATGTATGCCATCATAGCTAAACCTCTTTATGGGTTGTTAACAAATTTTGAGTGGAGCGAGGAATGCGAGACTTCCTTCAACGAGCTGAAGAGGCGTTTGTGCACAGCACCAATATTGACTACTCCGGATTGGAGCAAACCCTTTCATGTCCATGTAGATGCCTCCAATCATGCAATAGGATGTGTGCTAGCACAACCCACAGGTGAAGGAAACCTAGATTTGCCGATAGCATATGCTAGTAGGCAATTAAATGCAGCTGAACGAAATTACACCACAACGGAAAGAGAAGGCTTAGGTATGGTATATGCTGTGAAGAAGTTTAGACACTATCTATTGGCCAATAAATTCAAGTTTTTCACTGATCATCAAGCTTTACTATATTTGGTCAATAAACCTTGCAATACAGGCCGCTTAGTAAGATGGTTCCTCTTACTAATGGAATACGACTTTGAAGTTGTTGTCAGGAAAGGTAGAACCCATCTTAGGGCAGACCATCTTTCTCGCATCACTTCCGGAGAGCCACCGCAAGGAGTGTCTGATGAATTGCCTGATGCTTATCTGTTCAATTTAGAAGTTGTTCCTAAATGGGCAAATAAGTTGGTACCAGTCCTAACCTTCGGGCCTGCAAATAAAAATGTTAAAACAAGCAAAGAGGAAATTGTAAAATCACTAAAGTATCAAATATTGGCCGGAAGTATGTACAAGCAAGATACCGAGGGCGTATTAGCTTGTTGTGTCGAGGATGATGAACATGCTAGTTGGTTGCAACAAGCCCATGAGGGACTGCTAGGAAATCACTACCCTAAACAACGAACATTGCAGAATCTAAAACGTTTAGGAGTGTATTGGCCTAGCATGGACAAAGAAATACAAGAGTGGATCCACACTTGTCCAGTGTACTGCTAGAAGAGACCCCCAGTGGAACATGCCACTCTTTATCACGTGTCATTAATCCCAGATTGGAGTGCTCCATTGGTCGAGTTCATGAGATCGGGAACATTACCCAATCAGGCTAGTCTTGCAAGAAAACGGAGCATGGAGCAAGAGGCTCAAGACTATGCCTTAGTAGGAGACAACCTATATCGAAGAGGCAAGGATGGTTACCTAAGACTGTGCATTCATGAATCAGACTATTTGAAAGTCTTAGAAGCGGCACACAGCGGTACTGCAGGTGGACACTTTGGGCCTGACAGAGTAATTAAGACCATTCTATTTTCAGGACTTTGGTGGCCCACTCTTCATATGGATGCACATACTTATGTGAAGGGTTGTGACACATGCCAACGTGCCCAATATCCGATAAGAAAAGATGAAATGCCTTTAAGGCCAATGATGGGAGGACGTGCATTTTCAAAGTGGGGTATAGACTTTGTAGGTCCCATCAATCCCCCAGCTAGAAACTCCCATGCAGAATATATTATTGTAGCTACAGATTACCTTACAAAGTGGGTGGAAGTAAAAGCCACGACAAAGAATGATGCTCAAACGACGGCTAAGTTCTTATTCGAAAATGTGTTCACTAGATATGGGTTACCAATAGAGTTGGTTAGTGATAGAGGTACGCACTTCTTGAATGAGGTCATTGAAAATCTCCTTCAAGAATTCATGGTGATACATAAGAAGTCTGCACCCTATCACCCACAAGCTAATGGACAAGCCGAGAGCACGAATAAGATCCTATGTAACGTATTGACGAAACTTGTAAATAAAAAACGCTCGGATTGGGACAAACAACTTCATCATGCTGTTTGGGCATACCGAGTTGCTTACAAAACGGTACTCAATGCCACCCCATTTCAGATGGTCTTCGGACAAAATGCGGTGCTACCATTAGATTTCCTAATTCCAGCTTTAAGAGTAGCACAAGAGCATGAGTGGAATGGACACGAGTTGTCCTCTAGGATCTTTGACCTAGAGCGTTTAGGTGAGACGAGGCTACGAGCAGCAGCAGGCATCTATGCTGCAAAGAAACGGCAAAAGGCATACTTTGATGCCCATGTGAAGGATAAGGGCTTGAAAGCAGGAGATCTAGTTTTAGTCTACACATTGAAACAACACGCAAGAAAGCTAGAAAAGAGAGGCTACAGACCTATGATCATCAATAGGATCTCCACGAGTGGAGCAGTACAACTAGCCACTTTAGAGGGGGATGTCCTCCCAAGCTATATTAGCGGATGCAGAGTCAAGCTGTATCAGGAACCCCTCACGGAGGAAATGCTAAGTCGACTCAATACTGCTAAGCAATGTAAAGAGGAGGAAAAACGAATTCGAGAAGAAGCACAGGCAGAGGCCTTAGAGCGTATCAGACGAATGAAGTTGAGGAGACAAGGGAGGGATCAGCCTATGACTGACACTCAAGAGTCTCCAGGCTATCACATGGCCATGTGTGAGACTGCAGGTGAACGTACCCATAAGATAGTGGACCGACGACCTTTTGTGACCCTAGAAATAGGACAAAGAGACAACAGCACAAGCGTGAGAGCATTAATTGATTCAGGAGCAGCCACAAGTGCAGTTCGGCTTTCTTATTGCTAGCAGCTTCAATTGGAGGTAAAACCCCTAGAAGCATATCTGATAGGATTAGGAGGTGTTGAAACCCCTTGTATGGGAGAGGTGGATCTTCCCCTCTACATACAAGAGGTCCTCATGACAGCAAAAGTGCTAGTGTGTGAAGACGAGGATCTGACCGAACCTCTTGTCTTAGGCCAAGACTGGATCTATGATCATGCAGTCAACCTCAACCTAAGAAGTGGACTTCTTCAGGCTTGGGTAGGCCAAAGCCGTCTCACGATTGAATTAGAAAATCAAACACTCAAACCAATAGAACAGGTACCCACTCCTGGTCCCTCCAGGAATCCACATGAAGATAACAATGTTGTTCTTGTACAAACTTCTATGGTGCAGAGGAGTGTCAATCTTACTGAAGGTACAGGAGCCAATAAGGAGTTCCTAACTGATCCAAAGAAGATCCTAGACGAGCAGACCAAAATCACTTGACACAAAGGAGGCTGCTGATCAAGAGGCAGGAGCACCAACCTATGCAACACGGAGCATCTCGTGGCGCGAAGCAGATCTGGATACGCAAGGATGGGAAACCCACAACTCTAATAGCAGACTCTCAAGAAGACAAGAAACGAGCCTCATCGTCAAGGAACGAAGTGAAGAAGCCCCCTAGGATAACCCCTAGGCATACCATTTCTATTTGGGTCCCTAAGCGGTCAATGAAGGCTACCCCTAATGCTAGACAAATATGGGTGCCCAAGACCTGCTGACAAGCCCAAATTACTTCACCTTCAGGCACTAGGATGAAGCAACTTTCACAAGCACTCATGACCAACAACTCAGAAAATGAAAAGATACCTACACCTCTCACTATCCCCACTCCCATCAACCCTAGGAATGTCTGGAAATGGGTACCCAAAAGGTCCCAAATACATCACACTCTCATCCAGAAATCTTCACCTGTCTTTAGCTCTAAGAGCTACGACTCCTCTATCAAAGTGTGGAGAATTAAACTGTGTACTAAACCCCCTGACCCAATTCAGTAAATCCGCCTACTCTAACACAGGAGCATTCTGAGCCCATGGCATAACCAAAGTATGCATCTAGGATGACTCTGACCTCTAATCACCACTCACACCTATCACAAACACTTCACCACTAACCACTGACCTCTGGGATTGTCATGTTAGTATTGTGAAGGGAACACCATTACAGTTTGTTTCCTATGCAACACTAATGTGCCTTTAATCTTCCAGCAGATAAGCAACCTACTCTCATGGCAACAGCGGCAGGCACAAGCTCTCAGGCAGGATCTGGTGCTCCAATCAATTGGGATGCCATGCCGGTGGAGGCCCCACCAACAGCTCGACCTGAGGAGTTCGTGAATGTGCGGAGGATTCCTATTCCAGATCCACCAAATGGCCTAACCGAAAGAGTAAAGGGGCATTCTCACTGGTTCAACGAGATGCCAGGAGATTTGGGAGACGCGGATCATATCTGGGAGTCCAAGATGGAATGTGGAGGAGTGTGGTGGACCTTCCAATTCTTCTCACGAAAATTCGAAGCATTGCAAAATACAGCTCCACTTCAAGATATCTGGCAAAAAGCAGGATTACAAACTTATTTCAGTGCAACTCTGCCTAAACCAGATTTCCTCAGGTGCTACTACCTAATTGCCACGCTGAAGCCGACAGGGGATAAGGATCATTCATGCACATTCTGGGTGCCCTCCTTGTCAAATCTGGAGGAAATGAGGAAGTTCGAATTGAATGTGACTTTAATCAGGGAAGCACTTCAGATGTATGGCACACATGTACCTTCTGACCGCGACCCCTTGATACCGGAGTCGATGAAAAGCAATAGAATCAAGAAACTAAAAGAAATGTGCGCCCTCACCCCCAACATCGCCATACCTTTGCGGATGTGCCTCCAACACTTCGCATTTCCCGCTCAGGACCGTTTCACTCAACCTCACAAGAAAATATGGTATGGGCTATATCTAGCAGAGACTGGAAGCTTTCCCATTAAGATGCCGGTATGGATCTTAGACCAAGTGTATGAGGCAGGTAAGCGGGGTGTGAGGAAGCCTACTCTACATGGCTGTTGTGCGCTTACAAGAATCATCTACAGATATCTTGCATATGATGTGCCAGTTGCCCGAGCCCTAAAGTATGCACAACTGGAGTTGTTCAAAGGGCGGAAGTCAGGGAGCCAGCCTGCAAAACGAATGCGTGGATCGCTCTCCCAGGTAACGATCCCTCAAGAAGCCACGACCGAAGCTTCTCCGCGACCAAAAGCTCAGGTCACACCTTTCACGATCCATCTTCAAGGAGTTCAAGCTAGGGAGGTGGTACAACCCGTTCCACCCGCCCCTCCACTACCTACCGATGCAGAGTTTGCATCTATGGCCACCTTCACAGAAGATCCAAACTTCGATTTTGAAAGATTCCTGCAGACGGTCCCCCTATCAGACAGTGAAGATGCCCCTGACAATGTTGATCCGGGTGCATCAGTCCAAGGAGAACAGCCACGGGGCGAGACGAGCAGAGTACATGGGGAAGAAGTGGCACAACATCCTCTTGACCCAAACACACAAGTTCAGGAAGGGGCACAAAGAAATGACCCAGAAGACAGTGAAGAGGAGGCCCCTGCCTACACGGCACAACTCAGACGGCTGTACAAGACCATCAAGCAGGTACAGAGAAGACATAAGATGACAGAAGAGGCGAATAGAGCTCTAGTGAACCAGATGCTTCAAACCGAGAATGTCGACTCACATTTTGTGGAATCATTGAATCTATTGGCAGAGACATGTGGGATCGGGGAAGCATTGAGGACAATGGTCTATCAGGAAAACCCTATCTATGATCAACGAAGGATTGATACACGGCCACGACGCGGGAAAATGATTCAAATGGAAGCCTCTACTGCCTTACCTACTATAATTTCAGACGATGTTCACATGACGAGCCCAAGTCCCACTGACGAACAAGAGGTACTTACACACGTACCATCTCCACCGCCATCTTCCATCCACCCTTCAGAACCCTTCTCCACTATCCCTTCTGAACAACCGATATCCACCCATCATGAAACCATTGTACACACCTCCGTTTTTACATCCTTCCCTTTACCCACATCCAGCACTTCCACTCAAATTTTTGAACCTCACACCGGTCATCCGGCCTCCGATCAAACCATAATAGGTCACTGTTAGAGGGCCGCCGAACCAGGACGGATGAACCCGGACAGGTGCCGTAAAAAGTGGATTCGCGGAAATATTGTAGCAGATTTCTATTTAAAGCGCACAAAGGAAAGCGGTAAAGATCAGTAGTTTTCGGAAAGAGCCTCTGTTCTGTTGGGCATTGTAGCGAGAGGGTTGATCACATCTCGAACCGAGGTGTTTGGAATTTGCAAGTATCGTATTGTGTTCTGTCTGTCTGTTATGTTGATCCACTTTGGGAAGTTGCGAGCATCATATTTGAGACTATGTATGAGTTATTGATGAGCATATTGAGTTCTGTTCTATTCTATTCGCATCTAACTATTCTGCTATTCTCCTTGTCGTGCCGATTTCCATTCGGTAGTCTTGTATTGTGAGTCTGTTTGGTGATTAGTTATAAACGTTTCTGGATCTTTTCCGTCATGAAATAGAGTGTTTGTCATCCTGCGAGAGACTGTGTGAGATCGAAGTTAATCATTTGCATTTAGTATCTTTTCGGTTAAGTGACCAGATTCGATACAATAGTCTGCGTTCACTGAGAATTCCTATCTTAGGAAGAACTTGTATCGGTAAAGATCTGTATGTGAACAGAAGCATTGGTAAGTTTGTCAATTGCGGTAGGAATTTGTGACTTGAGTCAGTATACGATAAGTTTGGCGTAATCTCGATTATAGCTGTCTGTGTATTATTGTTCGGTGTACTTACCTGTCACATGGAATCGTCATATTGAGTAGTATTCAATTACTGAAAAGTGAGTATTCTATTAGTTATGAGTCAAAACAGGACCTCTGCTCCATTACCATAGCAGATTCAGTCCAAAAGTCCTAATATTCACCGTGCCGAATAGTTGTCAGTAGTCAGAATCAACCACTGTGCTAAGACGATGGAGTATTTATGAATGTGTGAAAAGTTGGGAAAATAGTACAGGGCCTCTGTCTAACAGACCCCTACCACTCCCAAGAACCCAAGGACCTGATAATACTCTTCCGAAAGTTGGATAGAAAGTATTATCGTTTAACATTGGCGATTCTGCTGGGGATGTGGCATTAAGATTGCCAGGTATTTTATTCGAATTAAATTTTATGGAAGGACAGTAGCAACAGAATCAGATTGTTGCAAGACTGTTCTGTTCGTAATACTATATGATCAGTACGGAAATGCTACATGCCGATTACTCGATTAGGTGAAAAGTATCCCAAGAATCACCAGTTAGGGGTATTAAGAACAAATCTGGGAGGTACTAGTGCAATTAGACCTGACCCAGTTATCGAAAAAGTGACGTACGATAAAACTGATTCCGGTGAAATCACGGTAGAACGTAGTACATCTCTAGAACTGTCTGGTATCACTACGGTGCAGACTGTCGAAAATACATCAATTTTGGAACCTACCAAGACGCAGTTGGAATCTAGTCTAAAAGTTTTCGGAATAGATTCAGATACGATTAGAAACACTTTAGGGAAGGAAATTAACACAGGCGAATCAACACCGTATCTAGTCACAATTTCGAATCCTTCCGGTGGAAATTCGGTAAGAAAAACACAGTTTTTCGGTGACGATTCAGCAGTTTCGGCTGAATCTTCCGCTCAACTACAACGTTTGGAAGCAAGTCCTCCTATTCTGGATATCAAGGAGGAAGGAAGACTATTTGAAACAGAAATTCGCAATATAGTAAGTAAGCTAATTGCACCGGAAAGTGTGCCATTTGGTGAAACAAATTCCGGTAGTTCAAAAACTCAAAACAGAAATACAGAAGGAGTGTATAATACACTCACGATGAACAAACAACCGCAACGACAGTTAGGTCAACCCAGATCGGCTCCAACAGGAGTAACATACACAAAGTTTAGTGGATTTCCAGGAGATGATCCAGATGCTCACGTACGCACCTTTGAAATCAGTTACGCTGTCCTCAACCATCCACCGGACCCGGCCTACAAAGCATTTGTTTTTCAATCTACACTTGTGAATGAAGCAGCAAGATGGCTTACTGAATACGATATTAATCATTTCGGTACTTATGAAGCAGTACGAGACGCTTTTTTGCAGCGATTCAGGCTGAAAAAGAATCCTGCAGAGATCTTTGAGTATTTACAGAACAACAGACAGAAACCAAATCAAACTGTACAAGAGTATGCTACCCTTTTCAGAACACATTTAAGACAGTTACCCCAGGCTCATGCTAATTTACCAGACGATGTTATTACACAGTGGTTTATCAATGGCTTACTTCCTCAACTTAGGCAAATCATGATTATAAGATGTGTAGGAGCTATGACTCTCGATGCAGTGATCGCAATGACCCTTCAGCTGGAAAACAAAGTTGGTGGATTTTCAGAGGATTTGGAATGGATAAAAACAAACAAACATGTGGCTGAAGATATAACTAAACAAGTATATTGCACCACATGCAAGAATTCAGGACATACTAGTGCCTAGTGTGCGTTAAATCAGACCTATTGCGCCATCTGTAACATTGTTGGACATACCACTGAGAATTGTGCATACAATGCCAGAAGACAAGGAACAGCAACAGTTAATGCAATTATTCAGGAACAAGGGCAGCCAGCCAATCAATATGTACCCCCACATTTGAGAAACAATCAACAACAAGGTTATCGACATTATCGAGGACAGAGGAACAATAACTATAATACACCGCGCTGGCAGAATGGACCACCATCGGAAAATCATAATTTACCACCACCACGATGTCATTTCTGTGGACAATTGGGCCATATTAGAAGATTCTGTAGAGACGCAGCGGAATATGATCAAAGAAAAAAGGAACGTCAAAACCCAATGGCCAATGTGGTAATAATCACACCTGTAGAGACGCAGGCAGCAGCAGTTCAAACTCGTTCCGGTAAACAATTGCAACGAGCAGCAGAATTATTTGAACCAGGGATACGTGAACAACACAGAATGTATAATAAAGCTAGTCAATGGACCACCGTAGAACCACCTGTTTTTCTAGAACCTACTCCAGTAATCCAGTCCCCGTATACGACACAAGCTCGTGCTGACAATACAGAAGCAGGTACATCATCTGCAGCAGAATTACCATCTTCAGACCAAGCTTCATCTTCAACAGTTAAGGAAGATGCAAATCAATTGCAGCCAGCATGGGATATATTGTCAAAAGCATCAATCACACTGCCTTCCGGGCAATTACTGGCATTAGTACCAGGAATACGCCAACAATTTCAACAGCAGTTTACTGCAAAATCTGCTTGCATTCCGGCTACCGCAACAGTACAACCAGAGCCAGACTCTATGGTAGATCACTCAATTCCTCTGATTACGGTATGGTTTAATAAACATCAAATCACACAAGTTTTAATTGATGGGGGGTCTGGCGTGAATATTGCCACTGCGTCACTTTGTAAGAAGTTAGGATGGACTAAGATAGAACCAGTTCAATTCTTTGTTAGGATGGCTGATCAATCTAGAGTTCATCCAGTAGGACTGGTCCGAGATATACCTATAACTGTGCAAGACACAACATTCAAGATGACCTTCGTTGTTCTAGAATTGCCGGAATCCACCCTAGATTACAATCTACTTTTCGGCCGTCCTTGGTTGAAACAAGCCAAGGTAATTCAAGACTGGTCAGCCCAGGAACTTACGTTCAAAGATAAAAATCGCAAATGTGTTGTAAAGTTAGACGCGATACAACCCTGTGAGTTACATGCTCGACCATATTTTGCCGAACCAGTCCATATGTTAGATGGGTTGTCTGATGATGAAGAAGAAGAATTTCTGAAGAATAATGTTGATTTAATGACATTAGGAACTATTGATCTACAGTCTGTTGTAGATACCTGGAATGCTTCAGTATGTACAGTAATACCCATTGCCGAAGAAACTAAGGGGGAAGATACCATTTCGATTCACGATAATGAACTACAGCAACTTCTCGAACCATCGGCTAATACAGAGAAATATCAACAATTTTATGTTCCAGAAGACCAGTTAATTACTTATAATCTTGGAGATAAAGATCACCCTCGTCCTGTAAAGATAAAGCAAAACTTACCGGAAGCATTTCAAGCAGATTTTATCCAGTTACTCCAAGAATTTACTGACGTCTTTGCATGGGATTACAAAGACATGAAGGGCTTGGATCCTCGTATTTATCAACACAGAGTTATGCTAAAACCAGAAGCGAAACCGATAAAGCAAACCAGCTACCGGATGAACCCACATTATGCATCACAGGTAAAGGCTGAACTTGATAGGTTATTAAAAGTTGGATTCATAGTACCAATAGAACATGCGGAATGGATTTCACCGATTGTGATTGTACCGAAGAAAAATAAGCAGTTGAGAATCTGCGTAGACTATCGGAAATTAAATGCTGCAACAGTACCGGATCCTTTTCCGATTCCCTTTTTGGATACTATGCTTGACAAAGTAGCAGGTCATGAGATGTATTCATTTCTAGATGGATACAGTGGATATAACCAAGTAAGAATGGCTGAAGAGGATATACCAAAAACTGCATTTATTACAAATTGGGGTGTCTTTGCTTGTACAGTAATGTGGTTTGGATTGAGGAATGCACCAAGCACATTTCAAAGATGTATGCAGGAGATATTTTCTCCTTATCTCACCTCATTTATGCAAGTATACCTTGACGATTTTTCAATTTTTGGTAAGATGATCGCACATCTGGTACATTTACGATGTTGCTTTCAAAGATGTTGAGAATATAGATTGTGTTTAAACCCAAACAAATCTGTGTTTGCGGTTTCATGTGGTAAGTTACTTGGTCACATCATATCGGGACACGGTATTCAAGTCGATAAAATTTCAGCAGTATTAGAAGCTCCGGTGCCTAATACACCTAAAGAAGTAATGCGGTTTATGGGTCAAGTGAGATGGCATGGAAGACATTTACGGTGGCTTGCTCATGTGGCAATACCACTGAACAAATTAATTTCCAAGACTCCACAGCAATTCGAATGGACTCAGGAATGTCAGATAGCATTTGATCGACTAAAACAGTTATTAACACAGGTTCCCATTTTACAGCCACCAGATTGGGATCACCCATTTCACGTATTCGTTGATGCATCTGATATAGCAATAGGAAGTGTACTGATGCAACAAACAGATAAATGGTTTAGACCAGTATACTATGCTAGCAGAAGATTAGCACCTGCAGAGAAGAACTACTCGGTAACAGAGCAAGAATGCTTAGGACTAGTGTATTCGGTAAAAAAATTCAGACATTATTTGCTGGGCCGAAAATTTACATTTCATGTCGATCACGCTGCACTTGTTTACTTGGTTCGGCAGCAACATATAGGTGGCCGCCTAGCACGATGGGTCCTACTATTGCAGGAATTCGACTATGATGTCATTCATCGGCCAGGTAGTTCACATGCTTTAGCAGACTTTTTGTCACGCTTAGATTCAGGTGAACCTCCGGTTGGCATAAATGATACAACGCCAGCCATCTATACTTCAGAACCAACTACTGAGGAATTGTCGAACCAACCAATACCAACTACGTTTTATGATCAGTTATTGACCTTCCTTTCGGATGGATGTCTACCTTCTGAAGTCCCTACAGCTACACGCCGAAAAATTGCAGTTTTTAGTCGAAGATTCCGGTTAGTTGCTGGAGAACTCTATTATGCAGATCATATAGGAACCTTACTCCGATGTATCCCTACACATGAAGTAAACTCAGTCATCAATCTAGCTCACTCAAGTCCAACAGGAGGACATTTTGCAGCAGATCTTACTCACCGAAAAATTCTGCAAAGTGGACTTTGGTGGCCAACTATGTACAGAGACGTATTGGAATTTATCAAAACTTGTGATAGCTGTCAAAGAACTGGACAACCACTACAACGCCATTACTTTCCACTTCATTCAGTACTTCCTTTAGAACCATTTCAGAAGTGGGGTCTAGATTTTATTGGTCCAATCACACCTCCCGCGGTATTCAGTAATAACCGGTATATATTGACTTGCACAGACTACGCAACCAGGTGGGCAGAAGCATGGCCTTTACGTTCGGCTACAGCAGTTGAAGTAGCAAAATGTCTATTATCAGATGTCTTTCCAAGATTTGGATTGCCACTAGAGCTTGTTTCAGATCAGGGCACCCATTTTATGAACAATTTGATGAAAGCATTAACACATACGTTCCAGATCAGTCATAAATTCAGCTCACCATATTATCCTCGTGCAAATGGATTGGCAGAAAGTACCAACAAATCTTTGCTGAACATGCTTCAGAAATTGACTAGAGAAACACCGGAAAGATGGGATCAGTTGCTACTTGCAGTCTTATGGGCCTATCGCACAACATATAAGGTAACCACCGGCTTGACACCATTCAAATTAGCCTATGGACTAGAAGCAATAGCCCCAATGGAAATTGTAATACCAAGTTTAAGAGTAGCAATTTCTCAGAAACTTCTACCCGAAGAGTCATTGGTATTTCGGTTGGAAACACTTAAAGAATTAGATGAGCACCGATGGCTTAGTTTCTTAACTATGAAAGAAATCCAACTAAGACAGGCCAGGACACATGACCGTAATTTAAAGACCTCAGTATTTTCGGTAGGACAGCTTGTTCTTTTCTACAATGCGAAGTCCAACAGATCAGCAGGAAAATTCAAGTTACGTTGGTTCGGTCCATTCAAGATTTCAGAACAAGTTGGTCCGGCAACTTTTCGGTTGACTACATTGACCGGAAATCCATTTCCAAAGGTAATCAATGGGTCGAAGCTGCGGCCGTATTATCCCAGTACTAGTACGCATTAAATTATTCGGCGGCGAACCGCGTTTTGTATAAATTTTTGTGTTTTTCTTTTTTTTTTTCTCCCTTTTTAGTAGTGTTTTGTACGAATCTTTATGTTACTAGCCGCCTCTCCCTACCGGTCACTCAAGCACACACGCCAGCATGCAAACAGTACCTTTCCCGCACCGCACAATGATACCCATTCCCCTTCCCCTCCCACAGTGTGTTCCTTATTTAACCCCTCGGTTGCGCCTAAACACTATTGTGTTCTCGAGACTATACGTAGTACCCTTGTCTTCTGTGTTACCTGTAAGAGTGCTTGTAAACACCATGGAAGCGCTAGCCAACTACGCTGCTTTCCGTGATGGTATCCCGACAGCCGTCGACGAATACCTGCGCTGTAGAGGATTGTCCAACTTCGCTTAGTTGCCCTGGCACTCAGTGGAAGCCCATCCCTTCTCCGCACAAATCATCCACGCCATCGCCCAATTCCCCATCACCGAACGACAGTGGGTCTTCCCTTCCCTCCCATATAGGACCGTCATCACCTTCCAAGCCTTCTCTGCAGCCTACCGCCTCACCCCACAAGGACGTGAAAATGGCCCTAGCATCCCTATCGCTCGCATGACCGCACTCTTTCCCCGCTCCTCATCCAACGAATATGCCATTCTCTGCCGCCCAGAACCCGAACGATCCGCCCTACAGTTTCTTGTAGCAATCCTCAACTTGCAAAAACGAACCTACGGTATCTCTCGCCCCTTCTATTCCGCCCTAGAATTAGCCACCCGTGAACCCGTAAACTTTGCCTCTTATTTCTTCCAACGAATCCATAAAGAATCCGTCGCTATAGTGAAACAACTCCAGAAAGGCAGCTCTCCGCGCTCTCGTCTTCCCCACATCATCTCCTTCCTCTTCCCAACCATTCTCACCGCACAACCCCCACCCACAGGCCCAGCACTTAGGCACGAAGAATCAGCACAACCACTCGAGGAAACTGAAGAAGACGACGAAGAGATCAATCAACTCTTCCGCACGAAGCGAATCAGGATCAGCTCTTCAGAAAGTGAAGTCCAAGGATCCGCCGGAAAGAAACACGACGCCGAAGAAGATAAGCAAGAAGAAACTTACCACGACACCGCCACTTCAATACACAACAACACTTCGACAGAGCAACAAGACCAACAAAACCAAGCAGATACAGAGATACTGTCCACCGAAAAGGAATCTGAGCATCAACAGGACGAACCGGAAACCGCCACAAAAGCATTGGATGAACTTATTGAGGCCATCAATCATACAGAAGCCGAACAACAGACCGTTGCAAAGGTAACCACAATTGACTAAGCTCTACCTACCCCACCTGTCAACCCCGACCTCCCACCGGAACCATCCCGCCGACCCGGTTCTGAACCTACACCCTCCTCCTCTTCCTCCCCTAACTACTCTCCGCCAAATTCCCAAAACCTACTCACTGATACCTCCTCTCAGCCTCGTCAACCACCACCACCCACCGTATTTTCAGAACTAGCATCCATGGGGCAGTTCCTCATGCAGTTATCACACCAACTGCCCATACAATTTAAGGAAGCCACGGACAACCTGAAGGCCGAATATCAACACAAGGTCGACATACTGGAAGCAGATATCACCCCCCTCCAGGAAGAAATCGAAGCCACAAAGATTGAGAACCATCAGCTCCAGACGCAGTTAGCAGAGCTCCAAGCCAAATTTTCGGCAGAACAGACCTTAGTGGAGCAACGAGATGCAGCCCTCGAGCAACTTGCAGCCAAAGATCGACTCCTACACGCCGCGCATGAAGAAATCCGCGCCCTGAAGGCCACCCTCCACGAAAATGAAGATATCAACGCCTCCCTCGAAGAATTGATCGCAGAGACAAAGACTCAATTGCAGGAAGCCATCCAGAAGAATCAGGATCAACAGAAAGAAACCGAACAAATCCAAGAACAGTTACGGAGAGCCGAAGAATGCGCAAATGAAGTTAACAGTATCTTAAAACGCCAGCTGATATGGGAAGGACAATACCTCAAGGATATCGACAGGACGCACAGAGAACGAGATGCATTTAAGAAAACTATGGATTTCCAAACTCAGCAGTTTGAACGCCAAGACAACCAACTGCGCAACCAGAAAGAGTATATTGCAGAGCAAAAGATCAAACTAGACGAAATGAAGACTTCCAAGGACGCCGCACTAGCCAACGATTTCTATCTACAGGAAGCTTTTGTGCAGACCCAGGCCGAGAATGTACTCACTGAAGCAATCGCACTTAGCTCTGCTAGAATAGATGCGCAGCTCCTAGAGCCTGATACGCTAAAACAACTATTAGAAACTCTTAAGAAAAAGATAGCTCGAACATTTAGATCGGCTAGGAGTATGTACCTCGAAGGTCTCATCGACGAATGAGTATATTCGCCCATCCAAATTCATAATGTATGAATATGATAATCAAATTTTGGATTTCTCACATTTTCGCACATGACAAGTCTTGTTCAGTCTAGCACCAATCGACAATGTAACATGCGGCATAATGATTTTTATTCGGATACAAATATTATCAAGGGAGGGAAGAGTCATGTCCTACTGACATACAATCAGTAGAGCAAATGGCCATTCAAGCACTGGTGTTTATAAAATGCGTTTACAGAGTATAGCTTTCTAAATTAGCATTCTTCGAGATTCAGCACCTGTTAGCAACTTCTAGCATATTTTTCTCAGCAAACCTTAACCAAGCATGTCGGAATCTGACATTCTCCGCTGGCAATTCAGAAAGCGCGCCCATACGCAGACCTATGTGGTAACTACAACAGATACCACCCTACAAGATGAAGCAGATGACGCAGTAACTTCTGCATCAGAAAAGACTCAGCATAAATTCTCCACCGAATTTAAAATCGAGCTCGACATCAAATCGCAAAAGAATGAAGATTGGCTACAGAAGATAGGGCTCCTCCAGTTTGCCCAATTACCGTGGAAACAGTGGATTGCTAATGACGATGCAGAGGACCAATTACATAGCATGTGACAAACCAGCGGCTTCATTCTCAATCAGGTACGATTTTCGCCCCAGCTCGTCTCAGCCGTATTTAAACTGCCACTCTATGATGGTGCCCGATATCTTAAATGTTCAAATGAGGACCTGAAGAAGGAATTTGGCGACTGTGAAGGCCCCCGACGGTATTACATGTTGAAAAATGCCACCTATCATCGACGAGAACAATTTAAATGGTATTTAGAAAAGCTTTGTTTACTAGTAAAATTCGACTTAATGTCGAAAGAAAATTTTTCCCCCCTACTGCATGCCGAAGAAGGAGGTCCGGTTAGCTGGACACATTGGCTCTATGACCACCTCTACGCACAAATCATTGTTGGAGATAAGAGAAGATCCCACACCAATAGCAGACTAGCAGCCTATTTAGCTGCTATATTTAATTTTGTCCAATCTATAAAGGATAAGCAGTTACACTGGTTTCCCCCTTTTTATTCTGGTGAACATGATCAAATAAATTCAGAACACCACACAGAGCCTGAGGAAGCAGCCCAACCCTCCACCTCGTCTGCATCTTTATTCCACACAGGTAACAACGCACAGAATCAGACAGTAGGGACCCCATTTCGGCTGTCCATTAGAAGACGAATGGCAGACAACTTGCCAACTGCCAGTCCAGAGCAAGCACCGGATGACCCCCAACCCGATTTTATCATAAGGATGCAAAACCAACTCCAAGAGGTTTCTCAATATTTACGGCAACAAGAACAAGCGATTCAGCACAAAAACGAGTTATTATTAGCCACGATGACTAAGTCCAACTCAGTAATGACACAGATGCAAAAAGAATTGGATGACAAAGAAGCGTTAATACAGGTGTTACAGCAAAACAACCAGCATCTTATGGCAGAATTGATCACCGCAAAAAAGTGTGTCCAAGACTTTAATCAGTGGCAGCAAACTATCCAAACACAAATTCAAACCGAAATGTCCAGTTTTTCTACCCTGAATGCTCACTTGCAAGCCGAAAATGAACTTTTGCAGTCAAGGATACAAGTATTGCAGGAGTTCGAAAAGCAGATATTAAAGGATGAGGGTGTAGAACTAAATGCCACATTGATGACAAATGTGGACATAGATTTATTAAAACAACAGTTGGATAGCCGTGTTCAAAATAGCTGGACACTTTTTCGCAGGAGATGGCTGGCTATACTTGTTCCGCCACTAGAACAAGTGCGGTCAGAAAGGATTGGGGAGTCAAACCTTGGTATGGACCGACAGGCAGTGCAAAAGGATATTGCCAACAGTACTGCACCTGCGGGTTCGAGTCCACCGTGCGTGCCAGTGTTAGAGGGCCGCCGAACCAGGACGGATGAACCCGGACAGGTGCCGTAAAAAGTGGATTCGCGGAAATATTGTAGCAGATTTCTATTTAAAGCGCACAAAGGAAAGCGGTAAAGATCAGTAGTTTTCGGAAAGAGCCTCTGTTCTGTTGGGCATTGTAGCGAGAGGGTTGATCACATCTCGAACCGAGGTGTTTGGAATTTGCAAGTATCGTATTGTGTTCTGTCTGTCTGTTATGTTGATCCACTTTGGGAAGTTGCGAGCATCATATTTGAGACTATGTATGAGTTATTGATGAGCATATTGAGTTCTGTTCTATTCTATTCGCATCTAACTATTCTGCTATTCTCCTTGTCGTGCCGATTTCCATTCGGTAGTCTTGTATTGTGAGTCTGTTTGGTGATTAGTTATATACGTTTCTGGATCTTTTCCGTCATGAAATAGTGAGTTTGTCATCCTGCGAGAGACTGTGTGAGATCGAAGTTAATCATTTGCATTTAGTATCTTTTCGGTTAAGTGACCAGATTCGATACAATAGTCTGCGTTCACTGAGAATTCCTATCTTAGGAAGAACTTGTATCGGTAAAGATCTGTATGTGAACAGAAGCATTGGTAAGTTTGTCAATTGCGGTAGGAATTTGTGACTTGAGTCAGTATACGATAAGTTTGGCGTAATCTCGATTATAGCTGTCTGTGTATTATTGTTCGGTGTACTTACCTGTCACATGGAATCGTCATATTGAGTAGTATTCAATTACTGAAAAGTGAGTATTCTATTAGTTATGAGTCAAAACAGGACCTCTGCTCCATTACCATAGCAGATTCAGTCCAAAAGTCCTAATATTCACCGTGCCGAATAGTTGTCAGTAGTCAGAATCAACCACTGTGCTAAGATGATGGAGTATTTATGAATGTGTGAAAAGTTGGGAAAATAGTACAGGGCCTCTGTCTAACAGACCCCTACCACTCCCAAGAACCCAAGGACCCGATAATACTCTTCCGAAAGTTGGATAGAAAGTATTATCGTTTAACAGTCACCCTTCCTATCTCCCCGCCCTTGGACACCCACTTGCCACTAGCCAGGCCTTATCCCAGCCTTTTCCATCCACCCACACCCAAACCCTATCCACCACTCCCCTAGTAACTGCCTCACACTCAACCCAAGTCACACAACCCTCATTCTGGACAAACCTTGTAAATATACTCCAACAGGTGGATAATTATAATAAAAAGTCCCTTTCCCAACCCCACTCCCCCACATTCACTGCCACTACTATCACACCACCCACCATTCCTGTATTCACAGTGCACGAATCACACACTCTCACGTCCGACCCCATGGACATCTCACCATCCACAGGATCACCCACCACCATTGTTATTCCAACATCACCACGTATCATGTCACTCACGTCGCCATTTCCAAGCACTGTAGGCACAACATCCACTTTTCCCTTTCCCATCTCCCGAACCCTTGCATCTTCCACCTTTGCCCCTGCACCCACCTCATTTAGTCATGCACTCAACACCATGCTCGAAGCTGCTGCCCAACTTAAACAGGAATACAGGTTATTAGAAGAAAACAATAAAGAGCTATGTACTTTGTCATCCCACCTCCAGGCACGTGTCATTGCCTTGGAGTTATCTAATACAGAATTACAGCAGGAGGTGACCACCCTCCAACAATATCAGGTGGAGCTCGAGTCCACATATACAGAGAAGAGTAGGGCAACGGAGGAACAACTTAGAGATCAGCTAGCCCGTAATGCTAGATTACAACGAAATATGGCTCTACTCCGACGCCATTTAGCGGCTGCTCAAGAAGAAAACAAAAGACTACAGCAACAAATTAAGACAACCTCGAAGCAGCCATGGAAAATACTCCAGGGGCACCCATTGACCCGGCTAAATTCCAAGCCATCCCCTCAGAGAATATACAACAAATATTAGAAACCTATGCCACTCTCTTAGAAGCTCATGATCAGCTTGCTGACCAAGTCAAAGACCTACAGAAAGCCCAAGTGCCTACCCAACACCAACGAGAACTTAAAGAGATGGCCAACGCTGCAACCTCACCAGAGCCGGGATTATCAGTAACCAATGAAGTACTTGAGCTAAGGCAACAGGTTGCAGAGTTGAAAATCAAGTTGTTACAATGTGAACGACCTCCTTCCCCACCTGAGCAACCCATAGAAGAAGAAGCAGTTATTATTCCAGTGGAGGAAGCATTTGAAGAGAACTATGAGCCTCAACCTTTTCCCGGAGGAACAATCACTGAGGAGGGACAGGACACTTATGAGGAACCCCCATCGGCATGGATGAAACAGGTAGAAGAAATGGGGCAGACTCATGAAGAACGTATCTCCTACCAGATGTTGGCCATGAAGACCATTGAAGAAACCATACTTCAATCAGACTACTTCAGACATCTGGCCCCTAGAAGACTAATAACCAGCTCAGAATTACAATATAAGCCATACTTTGTACTGTTGGCAGACTACAACGCCGAGATCAAACGTAAGACCAACAAGTACCCAACTTTCGCAACACAATTTGAACCTGAGGACATTCCAGAGGAGGCGCGCAAAGGGAAAATACACCAACCCATCTGGAGGCAAAAGCTATTGGAAACCTATCCCGAGATGCTACGGACATGGGACCACGCACCCATGCATTTGAAGTATAACAATTGCTATGGACCAGTGCAACGGAGAAGAACATGGAAGTCATTCGCCATCAAAGTCAAGAACAACGCCAATTGCAAAGAATGGCTCAATTACCCTGCCATTGCACCCCCAAACGGCACGCCTACTGTAGCCTACATGATGGCTACCATCAGACATTGGCTTCCACGCCTCCACCCTATGCCAGATGTGGCTGCCCAGATGATGCTCAAGATCTTCGATATGATGCAGGTTGTGCTCAAAACTTTCCGAAATGTCTGTCATATTCAACCTCCGATTCCCGGGTTTGTGAATGGTAATTATGACCTGCTATATGATATGAGCACCACCCCGAGCATACGAGTTGCTTATGCATGGCACGCACGCATCAGATATCTCCCTGCCTGCTACAAGCAAACTTTCGATGAAATGTTCACCACGGGGTTCTGGGAAGCACACTCAGAGGTGTTCGCGCCACGGCCCACCCATTTGTTACACCTCTTTGCATGCGAACAAACGATGCACTCAGAACTCTACACAACGCCACAGCCGGACATACCGGGCCCAGTCAATTGGGATACCCTGCAGAGAGACCTGATCCGAGGGCTGCGAATCAAAGAACATGATGTGGGAGCTGACATTCTCCAGAACTATATTGATCAACCCGCAGATCAAAGGTCTGTCAGAGGCGACAGACGCTAGGGGGGGGAGAGTGTTGACAGTATACGGGAAGAAGCAAGTACGGACACACATGCAGATCTAGCACTAAGGCAACCCTTCATTTTTTTTCAAAACCCTTACATCATTTTTAAGTGATTCTCATCACTAAAAACCCTTGTAAATATCATTTCACCTTTTTGTAGCTCCATTTTGTACAAGCCGAGGAGTCCTCGAGCTTGGGGAGCCTTAGAAGTAGTTGCCTGCCAATTTTCATAATTTTTAGATCTCGTTTGAGCCCTCAAATAAGCCCTGGAACCTAATTTTTAACTAGGCCGGACACTAGATCTGGACAGGGCCAAAGCTAGTCAAAAACTATAAATAGAGCTAGAGAGCTCATTTTTGGGCTAGCTTCTTGTAGCTTGAGCTTGTATGAGAACTTGGTTGCAATAGAAGTGATTCCATTGTCTTACTCTCTTTGTTCTTGTCGTGTGTGCGCGTGTGCGTGTATGTGTGTGCATGCTTGTGTGCTTCTCACTCACGCACTTGTGCTTCCACTTGCTCGTGGTCTTCATACCATCCTCACGTCTTCCCGGATTGACATTAAAGGAGGTGCTACTCATCACTGAGCTACACATACTCAGGGCAATTAGAGTTTCAAAACTACTTTGCTCTGAGGCATCAAAATTTTGATTGAGCTTGTTTATGCATCTGAATGCACTATGTAGTGACTATGCAAGTATTTTTTTCCTTTTGTGCGATACACACACACACGCACACACACACACTCACACACACACACACACATACATATATATATATATATATATATATATATATATATATATATATATATATATATATATATATATATATATATATATATATATATATATATATATATATATATATATATATATATATATATATGTTTTGATTCAACAATAAAAGTCCCTCAAAGCCTACTATAGGTTTTTTCAGTTCAATTGTTTGAGATACAATCAATTTTCTGCATCAAGGTATTTATTCACTAGCCATGGCTAAAAGCAATGATGTATTTTGTACGTTGGCTATTGAGGATAAGTTGGATGGTCCTAATTACTGATTGTGGGCATACATGATGCATCATGTATTGGTAGAAAATAGGATACGGAATTATTATGTAGGATGTTGAAAAACATCCTATGACATTTGCAAGTACAATTATTAAATGTGATGCAAATGGTGTTAAAGATGAAGATGTTCAAATTCATACTCATATTACAACTCTTGTTTCACCTACTAGAGAGCAACATTGTTGTGATGGTAGAGATGCATAGATACATGCAATGATAGCATTGTCTGTCAAACATGTCATTATCCCTCATATTTGCTTCTTCAAGATACCAAAAGATGTTTGGGATACTCTTATAACATTATACCATGCAAGAAATGAGGTTTGTGTTGCGTACCTCCGAAAATGGTTGGAGTGTGATCATATGAATGAAGGAGATTAAATGGATAGTTTTTTTAAAAAGGTCAAAGATTTGAAGGAGCAAATGATTTCTATTGATGAAATATTGCCAGATACTTCACATGTGGGAGATTGTTCTTAACAATCTTCCATATTCATATGATATTTTTTCTTCTACTCTTCGTTTGATGATGAAGGGCAATCCAAATGCCTTGACATTTGAGGGGTTAGTCTCTATTTTGTTGCAAGAGGATTAGTCCAAGCAAAACACTCAATTATGTGTGTTGTAGATCAAGATTTCTTAGCTATTGAGAAGGGCAAAGGTAAATGGAGCTCATCTACCAGTAAGCAAAAGTCTGCTAATGTTGCACAATCAAAGAAGGAAAAGAAAGATGACAAGCAAATAGCATAAATAATTGTGGAAGTACTATAAGGGAAATGATCATGTCATAAAGAGATCCTAAACTGACTACAAAGAAGGCAAGGAAGAAAGAGGTTGGAATGATTGTTGCAAAGGCCTCTACACCTAAAACAAAGTCTGCTAATCTTGTTTAAAATGAAGAATGGGCATTTACTACTATCTTTGGCTATGAACCATCTTCTCATGAGAAGTGTATGCTTGGAGTATACTCAGATGTTTTGCACTTGGATAGTGGTGCAATCAAACATATTACCTTATAATATAATTTCTTCAGTCCCCTACATGGAATACTATCACATGTGTTAACAACTCTTATATTTTAATGGGAGTTGGTAAGATCATTTTGAATATTAATGATGGCATTTCTTTGACATTGTCAAATGCTTTATATGTGCCAAGGATCAAGAAAATCAATTGCCAATTCCATCATTAGCCAAGATTGGCCTGGTTATCAACATTGTCGATGACAGATGTACAATTCATGATCTCTCGAATCGTGACATTATTATTGCATCTAGGATTTTATCTTATGGGATGTATATGCTGTTGATGCTCAAGGTCAAGGACAAAGCATGGAAGCGCATCAAGGAAGTGGACACACAAGAAGAAGGAGCAAGTAGGGAGCTCGAAGAAGCACATGTCAAATTTTCAGAAGAAATCCCTATAAATATAGTGATTTTTATCACTAAAAACCATTGTAAATACCATTTTTCATTTTTGTAAATCCATTTTGTTCAAGCGGAGGAGTCCTCGAGCTTGAGGATATTAGAAGTATCACCCTACCAATTTTCATAATTTTTAGACTTCGTTTGAGCCCCCAAATAAGCCCTAGAACCTATTTTTTAACTAGGTCGGACATTAGGTCTGGACAGGGCCAAAACCACTCAAAAAACTATAAAAAGGGTTGGAGAGCTCATTTTGGGGGTTAGCTTGTTGTAGATTTGAGCTTTTTAAGAGATTTCTTTTGTAATCAAAGCTTTCCATTGTTCCACTCTTTGCTCTTACCTTGTGTTCGTGTGCGTGTATGTGTGTGCATGCTTGTGTGCTTTCACTCACGTACTTGTGCCATCACTTGCTCACGGTCTTCATACTGATCCTCATGTCTCCACGGATTGACATTGATGAGTTGAAGCTCCTAATGTTGGTACTCACCATTGTGCTAGTGACACCAAATTTGGTGCCATTGCCGAGGAGAGAGCTTGGAGGACGAGCGTGTGACGGTAAGACGTAGAGTAGCGACGTTGGAAGGTAAAAAAAAATCACCATTTTGAGTTCAGTTTTTGATTTTTTCTCCATCTTCATCTTCATCATCATCACCACCTTCTCCCACTTTCATCTTCTCTGATTTTTTCAGTTTTCACCCGTAGATTCACTTCGTTTTCACTTGTGGTTGTGAGAAAGAACTTTAGAGAGGGTGCAAAACCGAAACACTGAAGAAATACACCTCAGTATACCCAAAAATTGAGTGAACTATCCCGGACATGACGTGACCTGTGCCAAATGTCGTGAGTGTGATATCACGGGTTTGAGGAGAGATTTTGCATCTACAGACACATAGGAGTGACAAGGAGGACACAAGGTACTCATATTTGCAAAAAATTTTGAATTTGGACTCCAAAAAATCCAAGTGTCGTGATTTCCCGCAGTTGAGTGTCGCGACATTTAGGTGTCATGATTTCCTGCGGTTGAGTGTCGCGTTATTTACCCTTGTCGAATATCATGTTTGTCTCGTGACATTCAACAAGTGTCAAGTATCGTGGTTGCATCACGACATTTGACAAGTGTCGAGTATCGTGGTTGCATTGCGACAAGTGTCGAGTGTCGTGGAGATCAAGTGTCGCGATACCAGGCAAGTGTCATGTGTCGTGATCTCAGGTGTCATGTGGCGAAGTATCGCGGCATCTGACAAGTGTCGAGTGTCGTGTGATCGAGTGTTGCGATATCTACCAAGTGTCGTGTGTCGTGTGTCGTGACTGATCAGGTGTTGAGTGTCGTTGACATCAAATGTGGACATCTGACAAGTGTTGAATGCCGTGAGCTCCAAGTGTCGCAATATCTGCAATATCCAAGTGTCGCGATATCCTGATGTCATGTGGCCAAGTGTGGTGATATTTCCCAAGTGTCGAGTGTCGTGCTAAGGGCCAAGTGTTGTGACATCTGCCAAATATCGTGTATCATTTTCTTACAAGTATCACCTATATCTACTAAGTGTCGTGTGTCACCTGTTTTGAAGCAATCCCAAAGAGGTCCTGTTTCCCTGTTTTAAACCCCTAGAACCCTGAACTGGCATAACTTTCTCATACGAAATCCGTTTGCTGTGATTTTGGGTTTGTTGGAAAGCTCGTGGGGAGTACTACCATAAGTCTTAGGCACAACAACTAAGTGGTTATCCTTACGTGCTAAGTTCTGACACAAGTGACTCAAAAATGTCCTTCAACATGGAGAGACCCACACATAGCTCAGGTACTTCCTATTTATAGACACCAAAAGGTCCTTATGAAACACAATTGGAGTATACCAGGACCAACCAACTAGGAGCACGCATCTATGAGGATGGCCTGAGACGATCAGTGGTCCAACTAAAAAATCTAGATCAACCCTTTGGACTGGAACACTCAGTGGTCAAGTTCGAACAGGGTTCATACATTGATAAGGAAGGAACCATGTATGTGATTACCAACCTCCCGGATAGGACAGATGAGCTTGGAAATATCATTCGTGAGAAGGAGATAGGAGACCTTGAGCAGGGGACCTAGGAGGAGAACCCAAGACTCCTAGAGGTAAGTCAGTCTTGACTAGAGTAATCACTCCAGATTGGATCCCTCAAGACAACAAAAGCATATAACTATTCGTGAATAGAGAAACGGAGGAAGCCTTTTGGAGATTCAAACCAGGTGAACTTAGCCCAATAGTCACCATCTATGAATTCAAGGATCCAGAGACACCAGGGAAAGTTGTCTATCTAGATCACACATCTGAGAAAATGTTCTTGGTAACAGAGCACGATAGGCATGCCTACACGTGGCAAGGTGAATCAATTTTCCCTCCACCAAGGTCTAATGTTTCCCATGGCCTCCAAGGAGCCGGATCATCCAAGGCTCATGAAACCCAGAGGGAAAGAACCAGAGAGAGACCTGAGGTAAGCTTTGCAAACACTGTGGGCAGAGACGGATCAGGACATGAAGGTGACAGAACTGAAAGAGAGAGACACCGAGCACATAGACATCAAAGAGATGAACATGATTTTCCATTGCCTAGACTGCGAGATCACTCAAGAACCCTTAGACCCTCTCAAGTGGTTAAGACAATGAAGAACTACTTTGATGATCCTTATGATCATGCAGTCGAGTTCAAACAAGTGTTAAGAGCTGAACAGGTTGAGGACTTGTTCACACAGTTCGAGGCATTTGGTTTGACTCTTAAGGGTACCACCTTAGCTTGGTTTCAACCCTTGAATAGTCGCAACTATAGAGAGATAGGTCAACTGCTAGAGGAATTCATTGTAGAATTTTCCAAGAGTGGCATCAGGCATAGCACATCATCGTTGATCCACAACTTTAAGAAGACACCCCAAGAAACAGTGCAACTTGTAGGAAGATGGTTTAGGCAATAGTTAGAAAGATGCCCTATTCCAGAGTTGCCCACACTAGCCAAACAAGTGGCCTTGTTCTTAGATGGCTTACTGAGCACCAAGTTAATGTCATATGTGTACTTGAAAGAGCCTAGATTCATAGAAGAGTCTGTACGGATGTGCATTGACATAGAAGACAACTTGGGTGAGAAGTTCAAATTGTCCAAAATCTATACTAGTCATAACTCTAGAGCCTCCAATGAGATAGATGAAATACCTGAGCAGGTTGCCAAAAAGCTAGGAGTTCAAAATAGACACTTGCCAAGGGTCACCTCATTGAAATGATGTTACAACTGTGGAGGAGACCACATGGCTAATGTTTGCCCAATGATGGCTCAGCCCCAAGGAAACCCTAATGCTCTCTATTGAAATTTTGAGAGGAAATACACGAACCATACGGCTCAAGATTGTCCATACAATAGGCCAGCTATCAGACAAAATTATCAGCAACCTTACCAGTAGGGTAGGTATCAGACTCAATACCAACAACCATAGTATAGGCCACAACAACAATATCAGGCACCATATAGGCCACAACCAGTTCTAGGAAACCAACCACCAACTCCTGCCAATGTGATCCCGGTTAAGTATACGATGGTGGAGGAGAACCCTAATAGTGCATTGGTGCCACTAACCCCATTGATACCAGAAATGACTCTTATGCTCATAGTTCAGACTACTCCCATGAAGGTAGTCCACAAGCTTATTACACAGAGTCACTAGAGCATAGTGAGGCTTGTTCTTATCAATAAGAGGCACCACCTATGGAACAAAATTGGGAGCCAGAATACTCCAATGTCATGTATAAGAATCCCAACCCCAAGCCCCAAGCGAGACAAGTAAGACCACAAGCCCCTAGAGGACCATGTTTTAGATGTCAGGGTGCCCATTTCATTCGTGAATGTTCCCACTCACTTACTTCGGGACAAGGACAAAACATCACAATACAAGGCTTTTGTCTTGAGTGTGGCAAAGAACATCTTCCAAGAGAGTGTCCTAGGAATCTCTAGTGCGCCCAAGGTTACACCCATCAATGTGGTAGGCTTGGTGACTTAGTCAAGTAGTAGTAATGTGGCTCCTGTACAGGCAATCACTAGGGCACAAGCATTGAACCACTATAAGCCGGCTGAACAATCAGAGTCAAGTGAATCAGGAGAGCCTAGTAAGAGGAAAACAAGAACATGGAAGGATACCAAGGAGAAAACCAATCGTAAGTGGAATAAAAAGATATCCGAACTAGAAGAAAGCCTGAACGATGCCAAAACAAAAATACAAGACATTGCATCTCAAAGCACCTCGTATGCCGAAACTCCATCCACACCACCTCATTCCACCCCACCAGCCATTGTAAATAGACCGCAACTAGGGTGTGTTCTTGCAGATCCAACCCCAAAAGGCCTAGACATGATGTTCAAGGCCTATCAAGCTCGACTTCAAGAAGGTCTAACCACTGCAAACTTAGACAAGAGTTACCCTAGAGCAGACTTAGAGATTGAACGAACAAAAATGTGCATGAAAATGGTAGAAGTAGCTCAAGCTATGCTTGAGACTAGTCAAAAGTTCAATCAAACAAACTCTATCAAGCCAGATTTGCGTTTCTAGGTCTTACTAGAAAGATTAGAGCAATTGGTGAACAAACCCCAGGTTTCTTTACCTCCACAGGCTCAACCCGTTGTTGAAAGAGAGATTTCACCACAAATGAAAACTTATGTTCCTGATTCCGTGGATGAGGCAACACCTCTTTCAATTCAATAGTACCCTCAAGAGTTCTTGCAGGAAATACGAGAAGAAAAATGGGCCAAGGAGAAGGGTAATCCCCCTCCCATTCTTGAAATTGATGACCTTCATGATCAATTTCCCCAAGACATTCCGTCTATTTATGGAGAACAAGCAGAGCAACAAGAAGATGAAAGATTAGATTTTGAATCTAATTCTTTACAAGAGTTGCCTCAATTCGCACGTCCATGGGAATCTGAATCTCTTCAGATCAGAGCTCCCACAATATTGGTAAGAAATGAAGACTTAGTGATTCCAAGAAACACTGATGTCGTGAAGCACACTAAGGTCCAGAACTTGATTCCAATATGCCAAAAGCAGGCTCTAAGCAAAAAGTTCTAGAGATACCTCTCGATAAAATAGGAGACATGAGCGAAGGTGAAGAAGGTAACACTTATCTTCCGATCACCTACCATGGTTAGAGAAGAAACACAAGCAGAGGCTAGGTAGCGCATTAGAAGAAATAAGTTAGGGCAAATAGGCCTAGATGTCAACCAGAAAGCCCCAAAATATCACATGGACATTGTTGAAGAATCACTCACGAATTTGACATACAGACAAACATAAAGATAAAGAAAGATAAAGAGAAGCAGAATCAAGTATTTAGAAAAATCAAAGCCTTAGTGAAAGGACAAATTCACGACTGTAATTAGAGTTTGTTAAGAATTAGAGTTTGTTACACCGGATCAAAACTGTATATAAAGAGAGACGAAAACAGAAAAAGGTAGTGAGTAGAGCGCGTCGTATGAATAGAGCGCATATAGAAATCAAGAATAGGTCTAGAAGACGCCAGAGATTGCGTATGTAAAGATGAATAACAGAAACCTGAAATGTCAGGTATTCATCTGAGAGAGATGGTAAGAAGAAACTACTCAGTATAGGAGAGTTTCTATAGCTTGAGCAAGAAGAGGCCAAGCTAGTTTTGTACACATCTTCTCTAATAGAAGACACATGTTCATGTGGAAGTTTGCGTGCATTCTTTGTATGTGAAGAAATCTGAGTATTTTCATGTTACGGTATAAAGTTAGTTAACAGTTACAGTTTTCTCAGTAAAACGTATTTTTCGGTCAGTTACAATTTTCTCAGTAAATGTGTTTTTCGGTAGAACAACGAAGTAGATCTCGTAGAATAATGTAAAGTTGTGTATGAGAGATAGCTTATCTAGTAGCTAGACTTCTCTACTATCAGTTCATCAAAGATTTCGGTGAAATGTACACATAGTACAAAGTCTGACCGGAAAGAGGCACTTAGAACTAGTAAAGTTTTTCCTTAAACTTCAAAAAGACTTCATTCAGTGAAGGGAGGTTCACACATCACTTCTTTACTTCATGTATATTCACTTGAAGTAATTACAAATAGAATTGCGATTGATTCCGGTAAGATTCCAGTATAATTACAGTGACAGTCTGGTGACAGTTCGGTGAAGTTCCAGTGGAATTTTCAGTAAATTCAAAACACAGTCTTATATGTTTGAGTTCCAGTAACTTTGCTGATTATAGAGGTGTTCTAATATCACTCTAGCTTAGCCAACTTCAATGGCGTGGCGAATTCCGCACGCTTGACAAGGTTCGAGTCTTTGCCGCATCATCAACAGACATGTGCCAAAAATTGGGCACAATTACTTCTCAAATCATCGACCGACGCCCCTTTGTGACCATAGAGGTAGGACAAGGAAAGGGTGTACGGACTGTGAGAGCATTGGTTGACTCAGGTGTAGCAAGTAGTGCAGTTAGACTTTCACACTGCCAAGACGTGCAATTGGACATCAAGCCCATAGAAGCATATCTCATAGGATTGGGAGGTGTGGAAACCCCTTGTTTAGGTGAGGTGGAACTTCCCATCTACCTTCAAGATGTTCCAATAAAAGTCAAATTGCTAGTGTGTCATGATGAGGACCTTACAGAGCCAATTGTTTCAGGTCAAGATTGGATTTATGACCATGGAGTCAACTTAAACCTAAAAAGTCAACTTCCTCAAGTTTGGGTACATGAACAATGTATTACATTAGAATTAGACAGCTGCATGCTCACAGATCATGGCACCACACACTCTCTTAGTTCTTATAGGAGTAATCTTAGCAAAAAGGATGTGGTACGTGCCAAAAGCTCTATGTTCCAGAAGAACTCAATCATTGAAGAACTGGCTCAAAGACAAGCAGACTCCTCCTCTTGTGAAAGGACTAATGCCGCCACCATAAGTCAACCGAAAAGGCAAGCAAAATAGTACATGAAAACCGCTATATAAAAAAGATGAAGAGATTTCAAGACGAAAGTAGTTCTAGGCATGAAACAGATCTGGGTACGAAAAGGAGAGCAACCACCAGCTTTGCCTCAACAATGTACATCCAAGCAGGCCAATTACACCAAAAGAAGAGCCAAGCAACTAGGACAAGCTCATGCACAAGTTCTCAAACAGATTTGGGTTCCAACCAAATTAGCTGCAGCTCAACGAGGGCGATTACACATGTAGGTTCCCAAAGACCTCTTACATGCACAAAGGCCTAGACTACCCACCATGCAAAAGGTTCCCAAGAGAGAAAAGAATAAGAACCGAGCACAAAGAACAAAAAAAGATAAACTCAACCCTTCGGCAAAAGTAAGAAGACAATCATCAAGGGTATGGGTTTGGAAGCCCAAAGTACCAATAACTTCCACAGAACCGAAGAGCCACCCACACTGGATAAGGCCAACTACTATTCTAAAATGGATCCCTAAAGGGAGGATTGGTTAGTTGTCATCTCATGATCAATTGATCACATCATTTCAAGGTCCACTGGCCACCTCCAAACAAAGATTGCATCACTCAAATTCTCTCAGCCTGATCACAATTAGGATCTAAAAAATTGTACAGATTCAATCAACTATAGAATTAGAGTTGTACAAAAGCATTTCACAAAAGATTAAACACAGAAGGAGTACTCAACAAAAGATTGGGTGCAACATTTCTTCATCTTTGGAAATTTTTACATCTGAATGATGAGAGAGATCTCCTTCACTTCTAAAGTGGCTAATGAATCTTACAACATCTAATTCTTCTCTTCACATGCTCTCTCATACTTGTCCTGACTTTTTACTTGTATATATAGGCATATATGTACAAGCTCATGACCATACAAAAAGATATATGTGAGCTAACTACAAATTAATGTACATATGTATACGAGTCTTCATTTCCTGAACATACTCTATTTTCAATCTTCAATTGTTGATCTTTTCTTCATCATTTGACTTCAAGTCTTTATCCAAAACATGAATTGGTGGTTGATTTGCACCACAACTCCCCCTCAATAATCAATTGAGGTTTTCTCTATCTTCTTTATACCTTCCATGTCTTTAGATCTTTGTAGATTTGGTCGATCCAAACTTTTGGTTAACATATCTGCAACCTGATCTTTTGTTGAAGTATGTATGACTTCAATCTCCTTATCAATAACCTTCTATCTTAAGAAGTGATACTGAATCTTAATGTGTTTAGTCTTGGCATGAAAAACAGGATTAGGAGCTAGATACAATGAACTCATGTTATCTCCATGAATAGTGGGTGTACTCTGAGTGATGTCAAAACTCTTCATGAGAGTTTTCAACCATATGACCTCCTTTCAGCTTCAACCATACCTTTATACTCTACCTTTGTAGAAGCAACTGTGTGTTGCTTTTTAGAGCACCACGAAATTAACTTATCTCCCACATAACACAAGTATCCATATGTTGATCTCCTATCATCAGGATTACCTTCCCAATCTGTATCACTATATATCTTGATGTTCGTATCTGATGTAAAACCATAACACAAACCTTCCTTGAGTGTACCCTTAATGTATCTCAATACTCTTTGTTCTACAACCCAATGTTCTTTCCTAGGACAATCCATAAATTGAGACAACACTCCAATTGCATATGACAAGTCAGGCCTAGTTAATGTAGCATAGATTAGACTACCAACCAGACTTTGATATAGCTTTATATCCTTGAATTCTTCTCCTCCATATCTGCTCAATTTATGATTCACCTCCATTGGAGTAGGTGCTACCCTGCAATCATCCATTTTAAACTTGATCAACAAGTTCTTCAAATACCTTTCTTGAGTCACATACACTCCATGTTGAGTATATGAGATCTCCATGCCTAAGAAATATGACAAGTCTCCCAAGTCACTAATCTTGAACTCTTTCTCCATTTGCTTCTTTAAGCTTTGTATTCCCTTCTCATCTATACCTGTAAGGATTATGTCATCAACATATATGCACATGTAAATAAACCCATCATCACTTGCTTTGACAAGCAGACTACTATCAACTTTAGATACTTGAAAACCAAGTTCTTTCAAGAACTTCACAAGTCTATAATTCCATGCCCTTGGGGCCTGCTTCAAACCATACAAGGCTCTCTTGAGCTTACATACATATTCTGAATACCTTTTATCTCTGAATCCTTGTGGTTGCTCCATGAAAACATCATCTGAAATATAACCATTAAGAAAAGAATTATTCATATCCAATTGACATAATTTCCAACCTTTACATGCAGCAATGGCTATGAGTGTTCTGGTGGTTGTCATCTTTGCCACAGGACTATAGGTCTCATCATAATCTACACCATATGTCTGAGCATACACTTTCACAAGAAGTCTAGCTTTATACCTAGACACACTTCTATCTGCATACCTCTTTGTCTTGTAGACCCATTTGCATCCAATGATCTTCTAACTATTTGGTTTAGGAACCAAATCCCATGTCTCATTCTCCATCAATGCATCATACTCTTCCTGCATAGATTTCTCCAAATTTTCCTTACCTTTTGCCTCTTCATATGTAGAAGGGTCTTCATCTGCTTTCACCATGTAAACATAGTCTTTATTAGTCAAAACAAAAGTGTGATAACTTTTGGAAATTATCTTTACTTCGTGACTTTCATTGATGATTTTTCCAAGCATGCATGGGTATATCCATTGAAGGCAAAGTGCGACGTGTTCATGTGCTTCAAATAGTTTTTGGTTTTGGCTGAAAATATGTTAGCATGTAAAATGGGCACTCCCTGTTCTGATCGAGGGGGTGAATATATGTCTTCTGATTTTAATGCATTTCTGGCTGAACATGGGATAAAACACCAGTGTACAGTGCCGTATACACCTCAACAGAATGGAGTTGCTGAACAAAAGAACAGGTCACTCATGGAGATGGCGAGGTGTATGGTCAAGAGTCAGGCTTTACCACATAGTTTCTGGCTTGAGGCTGTCGTGTGCAACATATGTACTAAACAGGTATCCCACTAAAGTGTTGTAGTCTATCATTCCATATGAGGCTTGGCATGATCGCAAGCCATCCGTTGCTTATCTATGTGTTTTTGGTTGTTTGGCATATGCATTAGTGCCTGAACAACATCGCAAAAAATTCGATGATAAAGCAGTAAAATGTATTTTTGTTGGGTACAGTTCTGAAAGTAAAGGCTATCGTCTGTATCATCCATAGACTAAACGCATTTTGGTTAGCCGTGATGTTGTTTTTGTGGAAGATGCTATTCAGCCATTCCTTTCATGTACTAAGGAGACATTTGTTAGCTCCAAAGACATGTATGATACTTTGCTGCCTCTTTTCACAGGTGGACAATCTAGTGATGGTCCTAATGAGGCAACTTCTCAACCTTTGCAGGTTTCATGTGATGATGCAGATCATTTCATTTCTGATCCAGATTTACATGATGCACTTATTGATGAGAGAGCTAATATTGAGCAGGCAAGAACTATGCCAAAATGGCTGGTGCAGACCTTGCGTGATAGCAAATTAGATGCACGTCTGTCATATCGTACTCGATCAGGCTCTCATAGTGCCTCTTTTCCATCAGATTGCTATGCTATGGCTGCATCTAGTCTCTATGATGAGACTGAGCCTGTTTCGTTTGATGAAGCACAAAATTCAAAAAATTGGATGGCTGCTATGCAATCTGAATATGATGCAATGATGAAGAATGGTACTTGGTCCTTATGTGACTTGCCTCATGGCAAGAAGGCCATTGGCACTAAGTGGGTATACAAGCTGAAGCGTAAACCTGATGGTACAGTTGACAAGTATAAGGATAGGCTTGTTGCAAAGGGTTATGCACAGGAAAGAGGCATTGATTTTGATGAGACCTTTGCACCTGGATGTCATATGACTACTGTTCGAAGCATCTGTGCACTTGCAGCTCATCATGGTTGGAATGTACATCAGTTGGACATTAAAACTGCATTTCTGAATGGTGACTTGCATGAAGAAGTGTATGTTTTTCAACCCCATGGCTTTGTGCAGAAAGGGCATGAGAACCAAGTGTGCAGGTTAAAGAAGGCATTGTATGGTTTAAAGCAAGCACCACGTGCTTGGTATGAAAAGATACATGCCTATCTGATTGCACATGGTTTTGAGAACAGTCCAACTGAAAGCACCTTATATGTTAAGGGTGCTAATGATGTACTTCTGATCATTGTGGTTTATGTTGATGACATGCTGCTCATTGGTCCTCATGAGAGGCATATTGCTGATTTTAAGGCTGATTTGCATGCCTCATTTGAGATGTCTGATTTGGGGCATTTGCATCATTATCTGGGCATTCAATTTATGCACGTTGATGGTGGAATGGCTTTGTGTCAAACGAAATAGATTGACACATTATGTCAGCGTTTTTGCCTTGAAGACTGTAAGCCTATTGCCACTCCTATGGAGATACGTTTACGATTGAGTCTTCATGATGTTGGAGATGCATTTGATGTTGTTCTCTATCAGCAGGCTATTGGATGCTTGATTTACTTATGCATTACTCGGCCAGATATTCAGTTTGCTGTCTCACAGATGAGCAGGTTTATGCGTTGCCCAGGAGTCAAGCATTGGCAAGCGGTTAAGCATATCTTTGGCTACTTGAGTGGTACTCGGCTACTTGGGTTGTTTTATCCCAAGACTCTGATTGGGCTGGTTGCTATGACACTCGTGTGTCCACTAGTGGCTTTTGCTTCATGCTTGGTAGCTCATGTAGATCTTGGTTGAGAAAGAAGAAGCCTACTGTGGCCACTTCCATTTGTGAGGCTGAGTATAGGGTAGCTTTCACAGCGACTGTTGAGTGTGTGTGGCTCAGATGCCTTATGGCTGATTTGGGTGTTGGTCAGTCTTTTGCCACCACCATCTTCACTGATAGTCAGAGCGCATTGGCAATTGCGAGGAACCCTGTGTTCCATGCTCGCACTAAGCACATTGAGGTGCATTATCATTATGTCAGGGAGAGGTTCTCTGCTGGGAAGATCAGCTTGGCATATGTGCCCATGCAGGAGAACATTATAGACCTTTTCACGAAGGCTCTGCCTAGGGAGAAGTTTGAAGCTTTTCGCAAAGCTTTGGGTTTACTTCCTTTTGTGGAGTGATTTCCACATAGTTTGTCACTTCCTTATACATGAGTGCCAG
>CM035437.1:42320713-42323213 GCA_020310875.1 Ceratopteris richardii
TATATACTTCATCTGCAATATATCCATTTAGAAATGCATTTTTCACATCCAATTGTGACAATTTCCATCCCTTGCAAGTAGCAATAGCAATCAATGTCCTAATTGTAGACATCTTAGCAACAGGACTAAAGGTTTCATCATAATCTACCCCATAAGTTTGGGCATAACCTTTGACCACAAGTCTAGCCTTATATCTAGACACCTTACCATCTGCAAACCTCTTTGTTTTATATACCCACTTACATCCAATGACCTTCTGATTCTTTGGTCTTGGTACTAGTTCCCAAGTTTCATTTTCAAGTAGAGCATCATACTCCTCCTGCATTGCCTTCTCCCAATTCTGTTTACCTTTGGCTTCTTCATAAGTAATTGGATCTTCTTCTGTTTTCACAATGTAAGCATAATCTTTTGTTGTTAGGAAAGATGTATCATAACTATACCTTATAGGCTCTTTCCTTTCTCTTGTAGATCTCCTGATTTCTGCACTTCTTGAAGTTTCAGCCTCATTTGATTCTGGATCAAATCTTGGCCCTTCTTCTACATGATCCTGCACTCTACATCTAGAGTCAACTTCATCAACAATTTCTTCACAAACTTTTACCTTTACCTTTCCTTTTCTTTGAATTTCTTCAACACCTGTATACTCATTTGGTGATCCTGAATACCACACATTTTGCTCATCAAATGTCACATCTTTAGTAACAAGAAATTGCTTTGTAGATGGACTCCACAACCTGTAACCCATCTGTCTATCATCATATCCAATAAACACATACTTCTCTGCTTTTGGTTCTAGCTTATGTCTTAATTGTGAAGGAACATAGGCATATGCAATACATCCAAATACTTTACAATGATCAAGACTAGGCTTCTTACCCCACCATGCTTCATAAGGGGTTCCTCCATCCAAAGCTTTGCAAGGCAACCTATTCACAAGGTATGTTGCAGTGTTAATGGCTTCTGCCCATAAGTAATTTGGACAATTCTTTTCCTTCATCATGGCTCTTGCAAACTCTACAAGAGTCCTATTCCTCCTTTCTGCTACTCCATTTTGTTGAGGGGAGTACCTGCAAGTCACTTCTCTTTTGATACCTGCATTCCATAAATAATCATCAAACTCTTTTGAGAAATACTCTCCCCCTCCATCTGATCTTAACCTCTTTAGCTTTTGTCCTGTGATCCTTTCTGCATAAGCATGAAAATGTTTGAATGTCTTGAAAACTTCTGATTTATCCTTGATTACATACAAAGTAATCCACCTGGTTGCATCATCAACAAACAACACATAATATCTGGATCCATTTATGCTATAGTCCCTTGAGGGACCCCATACATCTGTATGAACCAATTCAAGCATATTTGAATACTTGTACCCTGATTTGTTATAAGAACTCTTATGTGCTTTACCTAATTGACAAGCTTCACACTTGTACACCATATGTTGCCCTTCAATATTTGGCAATCCAAGCACCACCTGATTCTTTGACATCTCCTTTATAGCTCTCTCATTGAAATGACCTAGCCTCTTATGCCATAGGTCTAATTCAGACACCTTTTGACCTCCATAGGTAAACAATGCATGTCCCACATTACCTTGGACTTTGAGAGTGAACAATCTTCCTTCCTTTTTACCTGCAATTATGTTTCTATATCCCTGATTTGGATCTTGTACATAAACACCATCATTTGTGAATCTTACCTCATATCCTTTCTCCACAATTTGCCCTACACTTATCAAATTTTTAGGAATAGTAGGAACATAAAGTACCTTGCTCAGAAGTGTACTTCCACTCTTTGTCTTCACTGATCCAATGCTCTCCACTTTATGTTTGGTATTGTCACCTGTTTGAACTGTATGTCCATTCACCCTTGCTTCCATATCAGTCATCAAGGATAGATTCCCACTCAGATGGTTGCTGCACCCTGAGTCAATATAAAACACTCTTTGATCTTCTCCCATTGATTCATGAGTTGCATTCAAGATAAGAGTCATGTCATCCTTCTGATCTGATGCATAATTGTAATAATTATTGTTGTAGGACTGAGATTGTAAGTTTCTTCCACCTCCTCTACCATATGATGTCCTACCACCTCTTCCTCTGAAATTGCCTCTTTGGTTTCTGCCTCCTCTACCTCTTTGACTATAATTCTGATTGTTGTATCCTCCACTTTGATTGTTATACCAACAATCATTTGCCAAATGATTTGTTCTCCCACAAATCCAACAAGCTTTAGCATTATCTTTGTTCTTACCTTCTCTTCCTTTACCTCTGAAATTTGTCTTCCCTTTTGTGAAATTGGCTTGATTTGAATTCCCTTCATCATCATTTGATTGCTTTCCCTTGCCATTCTTTTTCTTATCCTTAGAGTACATAGCTTGACTTGTACTTCTATCATTGTCTCCTTTAAGATCCTGCTCAAAGGTTAGCATGTGTCCTAGCAATTGATTAAGGTCAGGAGTAAAGTGATCAAGTGACAATTCTATGGACAATATAAAAGG
>CM035437.1:42330713-42343213 GCA_020310875.1 Ceratopteris richardii
GTGCCTTCACTTGCTCAAGGTCTTCATACCATCCTCACGTCTTCCCGGATTGACATTAAAGGAGGTGCTACTCATCACTGAGCTACACCAAATTTTGGCGCCGTTGTCGGGGAACGAGCTTTGAGGACGAGCGTGTGATGGTAAGACGTAGAATTGAGACGTTGGCGTTGTAGGTAACTCCTTTATTTTTCTTATTTTTCTCTTTCCTACCTCATCATCATCATCACCTTCACCATCTTCACCATATTCGATCTCCATCTCCATCATCGCGAAAAATTTCAGTTTTTTTGATCATATCACCTTCTCCACCTCATTTCCCTCATTCCACTTGTGAGAGAGAGCGAGAGAGCGATATTGTGTGCGTTGTTTTTGCATGTTTTTTGAGCATTCTTGCAGGTTCTTGCTGTATCATCATCTCCAGCACTCCGTGCAGGTACGAAAAATCACGAAATTATCTCTGTGTCGCTGACATCTGTCGATCGCGATCGACATAAAAATTGGCCAATTGGTAAAACAAAGCACACCATAAGGATACACATAAGAAGCACACTCTAAATCACCTAACATAGTAAAAAAATTCTGTGTTTCTCTGTCAATCGTGACCGACACCGTCGATCGCGATCGACAGCCACGATCGACAACATCTGTCAATCGCGACCGAGAGACCCTGTCAATCGCGACCGACAGACCTGTCGATCGCGACCGACAGACCTGTCGATCACGACCGACAGATCTCACGACCGACTGACTGCCATGTAGGATTCAGTCAATCATGATTGACACTGTGGATCACGACCGACTAAAAATTCACGATTGACACCAAAATTCGCATTGCCATGTGTCCATCGTGACGGACACATCCCCGATTGACTGAAATCACGGTGAAAATCCCGGAAAAAGTGTCGATCACGATTGACACCATCGATCGCGATTGACAGGGCTCACGACCGACTCTGTCGATCGCGATTGACACTGTCAATCGCGACTGACGTGTCGATCGCGACCGACAGGCCCCGATGGACACCTCTGTCAATCGCGATTGACAGACCTGTCGATCGCGATTGACAGGCTTTTCGACCAAAAGTTTAGGGTTAATATTTCCAAGTCTTTGGGGTAATTTTGGGCATAATTAACAAGCTACTCGTGATTTGTGAGGTTCCTAAAAGTGTGTTTTAGCCTGATTGAGCCTGTTTTAACTCCAAAACCCTGATCTATCATAACTTCCTCATACGAAACCCGTCTGCTGTGATTCTTGTTTGGTTGGAAAGCTCATGGGAAGTACAACCAAAACTTCCACTGGTTACGGTAAATTTAATATCAAGATTATTAGATATCCTATTTTGAAGTAACCATACTTAGGGGGAACAAAACCAAGGGATCTCTAGAATTGTTTGCAATGAAGACAGGGGACATAATTGATATCCAAATTACATGAATGAAAGTGATCTGTCTGTCATTTGAATTTAAGTCTTGAGCTAATTTTGGGACTCTTACAGGTCCAGTGAGAGCATCAAAGCGCGATCGGAGCAAGAGTAAGTGCAGGCTTGGGAACACACTTCCTGAGCACACAAGGGCAACCAAGGGAGGAACTCAAGGTTGGAAGATTCTCAACTCCCTCTGTCAATTCCTAGCCTAGGCTACACGTGAATAGTGCTAGAAGTAAGTGAGGGCAACGATAGGCACGAGACAAGTCAAAGACTATCTAAAAAATCAAGTTCAAGACAAGAGTTAACTTGTGTGTGACCGATAACTTTAAAGGAAAAGAATTTAATGTGGGACGATCAACTTAAGTGCGGAAAATTAACTCAAATATTCCGGACGACGCGATATCAGACAAGATCATAAAGACGATAACACACTAAAAAAGAATCAAGTGACTGACACCAATTGATCGGCAACGAGGTTGTACTTTGGGCAAAAATTGGGCTACTTAAATAGGCATATGAACCTTAGATCAGGACGACATCTAGTAAGAGATAGACAAAGTCTTAGGTCTTTAGAGGCCAGCGTTAATCATAGTGCTAGGTCTTGGGCCCAACAGTTGAGCCACCACTCGCATTACCCTAGCTCTGAGACTAGTGAATCAGAGATGTCTCAAGGTATGGAGAGACCTGCGGGGAGTTCAGGTGTGCCATATTTGTATAGGGTGGAAGGCCCCTACAAGACGCAGCTGGAATACCTTAGGACCAACCGATTAGGTGCTAGCATCTTTGCAGACGGCCTAGGAAGATCCGTGGTCTTGATTAAAAACCCTGACCAATCCATTGGACTATAACACCCAGCTGTCAAGTTTGAAAACGGAGCATACTTGGACAAAGAAGGAACCATATATGTGGTCACTAGTCACCCAGACAGGACATATGAATTCGGGAATGTGATCCTTGAGAGGGACATAGGTGACCTAGAGCAAGGGAACATAGGAGGAGAGCCTAGGACCCCTTGAGGGAAATCTGTTCTTACTAGAATCCTCAATCCCGAGTGGGTTCCCCAGGACAATAAGAGTATAGATCTGCTCCTAAACCAAGAGACCGATGAAGCCTTTTGGAGGTATAAATCTGATAGGCCAAATGATGTAGGGTCAATCATGATCTATGAGTTCAAGGATCCTGATAGCCCAGGCAGAGTGACCTACTTAGATCACGCTTCAGAGAGGCTCTTTGTGGTTATAGAACATGATAGGCATGCTTACACTTGGACGGGTGAATTCATTTTTCCCCAATCAAGATCGAATGTGTCCTATGGTCACCCTGGAGCTGGAGCATCCCAAGCTCATGGAGCTCAAAGAGACAGAAGTAGAGATAGGCCAGAAGTAAGCTTTGCCAACCTAGGGGGCAGAGAAAGAACAAGAACGAAAGCAAATAGAGTGGAACCTGAGGTACTTAGAGCTCCAAGGAATCAAAGAAATGCGGATGAGTTCCCTCTACCAAGACCTAGAGAGCACACAAGGACTTTGAGACCGACTCAGCTAGTTAAGTCCATGAAGAACTACTTCGATGGCACTGGAGATCCATACGATCATGTGGCTGAGTTTAGGCAAGTCTTGAGAGCAGAACAAGTGGAAGATCTGTTCACGCAGTACAATGCCTTTGGTCTAACCCTTAGGAACACCACCCTAACATGGTTTTAGCCACTGAACGAGAGGTAGTTTAGGAGCATAGACCGACTTCTAGAGGAATTCATTATCGAATTCTCTAAAAGTGGCATAAGACATAACACTTCCTCACTGATTCACAGCTTCAAGCAAACCCCTCAAGAAACCGTGAGACTTGCCGGAAGAAGATTTAGGCAATATCTAGAGAGATGCCCTGTCCCTGAGTTACCCACACCAGCTAAGCAAGTGGCTTTATTCTTGGATGGATTGCTAAGTACCAAATTGAGATCATATGTGTACTTGAAGGACCCTAGGACCATAGAAGAGTGCGTACGCATGTGCATTGACATCAAGGATAACCTAGGGGAGGAATTAGAGCTTTCAAAAATCTATAAAGATACTGATAGTTCTTCTAGCCTCTCTTCCACACAATCCACATCTATTGAGGAATTAGCAAAGAAAGTAGCTTAGAAATTAGGTGTCACTAGCAAACAGATCCCAAGATTTGCCCCTGTGAAAAGATGCTATACTTGTGGAGGTGACCATATGGCGAATGTATGTCCCATTATGGCTCAACCCCAACCAGTACTACACCATAGAACCAAGATACACAAATCACACAGCACAAGACTGCCCATACAATAAGCAAGCGGTTAGGCAAACCTACCCTCAGCCATACCCTCAACAAGGTAGATACCAGAGTCAATACCCACCACAACAGTATACTAGGCCTTAGCAAAATTACCAACCGCAATATAAGGCCCAACTGAGACCCCAGCTAGTGCTAGCACAACAACCATCTGCTCCTACTAATGTGATTCCGGTAAAGTATGCAGCTGCAGAAGAAAACCTGAATAGAGCTATAGTCCCAGTAACACCATTAATTTCAGAAAGTGATCCCAGTGACCATAGCTTTGATTCTACGCATGTTGATAGTCCCCAAGCTTACTACATGCAGTTTCCTGAACATGGTGAGTCCTACTACAGTGAGGAACCAAGTGAACCTATTTGGGAGCCAGAGTATGCTAATTTCATGTACGGAAACCCCAACTCTAAACCTCAACCTAGGCAAGTAAGACCCCCATTTCCTAAAGGACCATGCTACAAATGTCAGGGAGATCATCTCATTCGTGACTGTCCCTTGCCTCCACCTACACAACCCCAGTCAGTGACGATCCAGGGCTATTGCCAGGAGTGTGGAAAGGAGCATCTCTTACGAGACTGCCCAAAGAATCCTAATAATATGCCGAAAATCACTCCTATCAATGTCGTTGGGCTAGTTGTAGACTCCACAGGAAGTGTAACGTCCACTACACCAGTGCAAGTGATTACTAGAGCCCAAGCCTTGGAGCAGAACCAAAGTTTAGTACAGGAAAAGAGCCTAGATGTGAGTGAAACGGAGAGCATGACAAAGAAGAGGACTAGAGCTTGGAGAGATAGTCGTGAAAGAATGAAAAGGCAATGGGCAAAGAAAATGAGTGAACTTGAGGAAAGCCTAAGAGAAACGAGAGCCAGGATAACCGAACCCACATCTCAAACTCCCTCTCACACTACCCCACCTCCACCATTCCCAACTCCATCCGACCCGCCACCTTCCAACCCGCCTCACCTAATCCCACCACCCCCTAGAGTAGGATCAATCCTAGCAGATCCCACTCCCGAAGACTCAAACATGATGCTCAAAGCATATCAGACGAGAATACAAGATGGGCCAAACGTAATTGATCATGGAAAGTGCTACCCTAGAGCAGAATTAGAGCTTGAACGAACTAAAATTTGTGCTAAGATGGTGGAGTTGGCTCAAACCATGTTTGAAGCCAGCCGCCTCTTTAACATATCTAGCTCAGCCAAGACGCAACTACACTTTGAAGGACTGTTAGAAAGAATAGAGAGGCTAATTACACAATCAAAAAAGGAACCCGCCTCTCAACACAAGGACAAGGCAAGTGAAAGAGTAGGTCTTCCTGCCCAGGAAGCCTATGTGCCTAACTCTATGGAGCCAGACACATCATCTTCTATGAATCGGTTCACACCAGAATTCCTACGAGAGATTCAAGAAGACAAATGGATTAAAGAAAGTGAAGTCCCTCCTCCCATTGAACTTGTGGATGATGCACACGACCAATTCCCACAAGACATCCCATCCATTTATGAGGAGCAGGAGAGCACCCAATCTCAGGAAAGATTAGACTTTGAGTCTAACTCTCTACAAGAATTACCCCATTTCACAGGCCCATGGGAAGCTAAGTCTACTTGTATGAGAGCACCCACAGTCATGGTACGAAATGAGGACTCAGTCATACCTAGGAACACAGAGGTAGTGAAAAACACTAAAGTACAGTGCAACCTCACCTTAGAAGAGTTACTCAAAGTAAGGCCAGAGCTATGGAAACATGTAGCCAAACAAGTACCAGAGATAGCAAAACCTCGTTCCCAGGTAGGATCCTAGAGAACAGTGCCAGAAATACCCTTGGACAAGATAGGAGACACGAGTGAGGGCGAAGACGGAAACACATATATTCCTATCACCCATCAGGGATACACCACCAAGGCCATTCTAGACTCAGGTGCAGGAGTTGCAATTGCTACCACTTTGCTATGGAAGCGTTGGGGCAAGCCAGCACTCAGACCCACGAGGATGAAATTGCAAATGGCCGATGGTCACATAGAGAGACCCTTAGGGCTGTTAGAAGGAATAACTCTCACCACATGTGGTGTTGAGTTCGAGCATACATTTGCTATATGTGATTTTAGCAAAAATCATGCCTATGAAATGATCTTGGGACGACCCTTTATGCGACAGTTGCAAGTGGTACAGGACTGGGGAACCAATTCCTTGTACCTGCAACACTTAGGCGTTACGACCAAAGTGAATCTCAAAGATTACTCTCATAGAGATGTCCCTCCTATCCAATGGAATCCCATCCATAGAGCCAAAGATGATACGGAATCGGTGCATTCCATAGGATTAGGATCCTCATGGATGCATGAAGACACCCACTTATGGATGTGCAAAGTAGCAGTAGAAGAAGAGAAGAGAGAAAAAGCCAGAGAGATAGGTGCAAAAGAAACACATAGATCAATTCAAGACCCAGCCTATGCACCGATAGTCTTTCCTGACAAAGAATTTGAACACCACGGCTGGGCAAAAATCCTAGCAACAATGGATGTAGCCATCAATGAAGAACAATGGACACCTCACTGTGATGAAGATGGCTATGACATTTCAGTCTTCTCCATAGAGCCAATCATGGGAGAGGCAGTGTTAGAAGAGTGTGAACCTAGCCCTGATGCATTTGAGGATGCAAGTGACTCCGATCTAGAGTCAATCATTATGGACCCACCTTTTGCATCAGATGAAGAATACTTCTATGAAGTAGAATTTCAACCCCAAAGGCACGGAGAGCTTACAAATGATGTAAGGCTAGCCACACATGTGACCCCGAAGGAAGAAGGAAAGAAAAGAAAGAAGAGAGAAGTCATACCAGAAGAGGAAGAATCTTTGTTTGAGGTCCCCGAAAATTTTAAGAAGTATGAGATAGATGACAGAAGAGTCATGATAAGGATGCCAAGACATGAGGCGCAATCAGGGGAGGCCTATGATAACAAAGAAACCACCAAGAAAATAGTGGTAGCCATGGAAGAAGGAGAAGAGAGATGCACGTACATAGGCCATGACCTGACGGAAGACGAAGAGCACAAATTGATAGCCTTGCTAAGAGAATACAGAGATGTATTTGCTTGGAGTTACAAAGATTTGAAAGGTGTGGACCCTGACATATGCTCACACACTATCCCCATGACCTCAGATGCCAAACCCTCCAAGCAAAAGCCATACACATACAATGACAATTATGCTGCTAAGATCAAAGAGGAGATAGATAGACTGGTTGAAGCTGGATTCATCTATGAAATTGAGCACACTGAGTGGGTATCCCCCATCGTAGTGGTGCCCAAGAAAAATGGAAAGCTGCGTGTATGCATTAACTTGAAGAAGGTCAATGCAGCCACAATTCGAGATAACTATCCGCTTCCTATCACAGAACATCTCTTAGAAAGAGTAGCAGGCAAGGAAGTGTACAACTTCCTTGATGGATTTTCGGGCTACACTCAAGTAGCCATAGCTCCAGAAGATCAGCATAAGACGGCTTTTGCCACTGAATGGGGCATATTTGCCTTTAGAGTAATGCCATTTGGGCTTACCAATGCACCCGCTACCTTCCAGAGGCTGATGTGCCATGTATTTAAAGAGTTCCCGAGGAAGAACTTAGAAGTCTATGTTGATGACCTCTGTGCTCATTCCAACATTAGACAAACCCATATTCCTGAACTTAGACAAATCTTTGACAAATGTAGAGAATATCAAGTCTGCCTGAACCCAGAAAAGTGCGTTTTTATGGTCAGGCAAGGCAAGATTCTAGGACACATAGTGTCAAAGAATGGCATATCCACTGATGAAGAGAAAGTGAGAGCCATAGCCGAGTTACCTAGGCCAAAGAATGTCAAGGAAGTACAAGCTTTCATGCGGCATTGTGGTTATTACTGACGGTTTATACACATGTATGCCATCATAGTAAAGCCTCTGTATGGACTTTTGACTAACTTTGAGTGGACTAATGAATGTGAGAATTCCTTCAATGAGCTTAAACGGTGATTATGTTCAGCACCAATCTTGACCACACCAGATTGGAATAAGCCTTTCCATGTTCATGTGGATGCATCCAATTATGCTATTGGATGTGTACTGGCACAACCTACGAGCGAAGGCAATATGGATCTTCCAATTGCCTATGCTAGTAGACAGTTGAATGCAGCTGAACGAAATTATACCACTACGGAGAGAGAAGGACTAGGCATGGTATATGCGGTTAAAAAGTTTAGACACTACTTGCTTGCAAATAAGTTTAAATTTTTTACTGACCATCAGGCACTGCTATATCTCGTGAACAAGCCATGCAATACAAGAAGATTAGTAAGATGGTTTCTCTTGCTAATGGAATATGATTTCGAGGTTGTGGTAAGGAAAGGGAAGACTCACTTGAGAGCAGACCATCTCTCTAGGCTCACATCTGGAGAAGCCCCACAAGGAATGTCAGATGACCTTCCTGATGCTTACTTGTTTAATTTGGAAGTGGTGCCGCAATGGGCTAAGCCATTAGTGCCAGTATTGACATACGGGCCTAACCACCCAGTAATAAACACACAGGATAGAGAGGTAGTAAAAGCCCAAAAGTATCACATCATGGCAGGAAGTATGTACAAGCACGCAGATCAAGGAATCTTGGCTTGTTGTGTGGAAGAGGATGAGTATGCTAAATGGTTGCAATTAGCACATGTAGGTGCATTAGAGCAACACTACTCAAAGCAACGAACCCTACAGACACTAAGGAGACTCGGAGTGCATTGGCCACTATGGAAGCTGATGTCCAAAAGTTGTGCAATAAATGCCCAATCTGCTGCATTAAACCACCTGTGGAGCATGCCACTTTTTATCAAGTGTCCATAGTGCCAGATTGGAGTGAACCACTAGTATCCTTCCTGAGGATGAAAACATTCCCTCAAGACATGACTCTGGTTAGGAAAAGGAGTTTAGAACAAGAAGCCCTGGATTACTCACTCATTGGTGATAATCTATACAAACGTGGTAAAGATGGTTACCTCAGACTATGCGCCCATGAGAGTGAATATCTCAAGATCTTGGAAACTGCTCATCAAGGTGTAGCAGGAGGACATTTTGGACCAGACCGAGTGATTAAAGCGATCCTATTTGCAGGCTTGTGGTGGCCTACCCTTCACATGGATGCACATACCTATGTGAAACGGTGTGATGTTTGCCAGAGAACTCAGTGTCCTATACGCAAAGATGAGATGCCACTGAAACCTAGGTCCTATTAATCCCCCAGCTAAGGGTTCCCATGCTGAGTATATCATTGTTGCCACGGACTATCTAACCAAGTGGGTAGAGGTAAAAGCCACAACGAAGAACGATGCTCAAACAACAGCTAAGTTCTTATTTGAGAATGTGTTCACCAGATACGGGTTACCTACAAAGCTAGTCAGTGACAGAGGCACTCACTTTTTGAATGAGGTTATTGAAAATCTGCTCTAAGAATTCTTGGTAGTACATAAGAAGTCTGCCCCCTATCACCCCCAAGCTAATGGCTAGGCTGAGAGCACCAATAAGATCTTATGCAATGTACTGACGAAATTAGTGAACAATAAACGCTCTGATTGGGACAAACAGCTACACCATGCTGTTTGGGCTTACCGAGTCGCCTACAAAACGGTAATCCAAGCCACCCCCTTTCAGATGGTATTTGGCCAAAATGCAGTGCTATCGTTGGACTTCTTAATACCTACATTGAAAGTAGCACAAGAGCATGAATGGACGGGTCATGAACTCTCCTCTAGACTTTTTGACCTTGAACGATTAGGAGAAACAAGACTGAGGGTGGCTGCAAGGATATATGCAGCTAAGAAACGATAGAAGGCATACTTTGATGCCCACGTTAAGGATAAAGGTTTGAAGGCAGGTGACCTAGTACTAGTCTACACTTTGAAACAACATGCGAGGAAACTAGAGAAGAGAGGCTACGGACCCATGATCATTAATAGAATCTCAACAACTGGAGCAGTGCAACTAGCCACATTAGAAGGCGATATTATTCCGAGCTACATAAGCGGATGCAGAGTCAAGTTATACCAGGAACCTCTAACGGAAGAGATGCTAAGTCGACTCAACACTACTAAGAAACGCAAAGAAGAAGAAAGACGAATTCGAGAGGAAGCTCAAGCAGAAGCATTGGAATGCATCCGGAGAATGAAGCTGAGAAGACAGGGTAGAGAGCAACCTAGGATAGATGCATATGCAGATCAAGGATATCATGTGGCTATGTGTGAAGTTGCAGGTATCAACTCTCATAGGATAATTGATTGACGTCCTTTTATAACCTTAGAGATAGGACAAGGAAAGGTTGCAAGGACTGTAAGAGCCTTGATTGACTCAGGTGTAGCCACTAGTGCTGTTAAATTTTCTTACTGTCAAAAGTTGAAATTAACTGTCAATCCTATAGAAGCATATCTCATAGGATTGGGAGGTGTGGAAACCCCTTGCATGGGCGAGGTGGAACTTCCCCTCTACATTCAAGACGAAGTAATGACAGTCAAATTACTAGTGTGTCAAGATGAGGACCTCACTGAGCCTCTTGTCTTGGGTCAGGACTGGATCTATGATCATGCAGTCAACCTAAACCTAAGAAGTGGACTTCTTTAGGTATGGGTAAATCATAGTCGAATTACAGTTGAATTGGAAAATGAGGCACTCAAGGAACTAGGTAAGGCACAAACTCCTGGTCCTTCCAGGGGTGCACATGAAGTTGAAAATGCTATTCTTGTCCAAAGCTGTATGATGCAGAAAGAGGACTGTCTCAACAACGGAGTCAAGGATAAGACGGAACTCCCTTCTTTTCCAAAGGCAGGAGGGATGCAGCAACCAAAGGCAGATCAAATACAAAAGGAGCAGAGTACTACCTATACTGGAGGCCAAAAAAAAGTGCAAAGTAGAATGTCTCAGCCATTGAAACAAGTGTGGGTGCAGAAAGGCGAACACCCTGTTGCGACCACGCCAACCCCACGGCCAAAACCTCTTATTAGTAATCAACAACACGACACTAATAAGAAGTCTTTCATAAATTCTTCTACGAAAGCAAAGTCTATTTGGGTACCCACGAAGTCGATGAAGGCCAGCCCACAATCACGACAAATCTGGGTGCCTAAGGCTTGCTTGCGGGCTCAAATAGCTACACCAAGGCCACACCCGGTACAACATGTCTCACTCACTCGAACATCTGATGCCCATTCTTATACATCACGCACAGACACATATTCTTCCATGAGCACAAGTAGAATCACTTGTAAATGGGTCCCTAAAAAGCCTCATTTTCAAGCAGATACTCCTATAAAGCTCTTCAGAGTCTCCACAAAATCAAGATCAAAACCCATCCACTGTATTTGGCGGCCTAAAACTTGTAATAAACCCCCGGACCCCAGTTGTAAATCCATGCCACCTACTAACTACGTCACTCTCACACTACATCATTCCACTTAGCTCCTAGGTCTACCTAATTCCTAACTACACACACAAGCACCGAGCACTTAATAACCTACTAATCTCTCCCGAACCTCATGTTAATGTTGTAATGGGGACAAAAACGGTTCTATCTTGTCCTTTACAATGTTAACACCTATTTCTATATTCTCACAGAGTCAAGAGGCAAGAAGTAACATGGCAGATACAGCAAGAACTAGCTCCCAGGCAGGCACCAGCCCCCAAGTCGTGGACATTGAAAGTCTTCCCATTGAGAAGGAATTGAAAAAGCTCTATGATACCATCAACAGAGTTCAAGAGCAACATAGACTGTCCTTAGCAGCAGGAAAAGCCCTCATGAACCAAATCCTTGAGGAGGAAGGCATAGACGAGCAATACCGCGCCACACTTGACATGATATTTGATGCTTTAGGAGTACCTGAGACGGTGCATACCGCCCTTGCACAATCACGAAGAACGGAGCAAAAATATGGCAGACGCCCCCCTCGGGCAGGAAAACAAATGAATGTATTAGTATCAGAACCACAAGGCACCACATTCACAACCACGGGCACAACACACACCGTTAATGACACTGAGGAAGCCCATACATCAAGTGCACCTCCGTCACCCCCTCTTCCAACCCCACCTCCCACTCCACCACATTCACCTCCCACTACCAGTGTAACCACTACTGTCACCGCCTTAGAGTCCACTGCCCATACCGAAGCACAGACCATCAGTCAACCCACGCAACCCGCACACCCTATCTCCACCTCTCTTGTATACACTACCACGGACACTGTAACCACGGAAAACCCCGTTCCCACGATCACATTTCCTAGCGGTTCATATTCACAATTGCACACACCACTGTACACTTTCACCACTATCAGTGCACCCACAATTCCCATGTTCACAATCACTCCCACTACTGCATCCACTTTTGATTTTATGGACATATCACCCACCTCCGCACCTCTCCCTCCTCCCATACACCCACCATCTCCCATTCCCCCACCACCCACTTCACCCTTTTCCAGCACAGCATACACACTCCCCTTCCCTTTCCCCTTCCCTTTCCCCTTCCCTTCTACATTCAACACCCTTCCCACATCCACCCCTATTAATAATGTATTTAATAATATGTATCAGTGTATGTCTCAACTACAACAACACTACCAGCATCTTGATAACCAACATACGAGACTCTTCCGATGCCATGAAGAACTTCAAGCACGATTCATTGATCTAGAAAAGGAAAAGCGGCTACTATAACAACAGTATGTCACTTTACAGGAACAACATGAGCAGTTAGTAGCC
>CM035437.1:42363213-42365713 GCA_020310875.1 Ceratopteris richardii
CTACAGGTGAAGTAAAGATGGGAGATAGTCTCCAAATTGAAAAGTTGGATAGAGAGAATTATCCTGCATGGTCTATGAGGATGGAAGCTCATCTTATGAGCAAAGATCTGATAGGATACATCACAGGAGATGAAGAAAAGCCAGAATTCAGAGATCCTAGTGTTCCAACTAGGGAGGAGCTTGCAGATTTGAAGAATTGGATGAAGAAGGATGCTCAAGCAAGAAGCATCATCTACATGGCAGTCAATGACTATTTGCTTCCTCACATTAGAGGACTTGAGAGTGCTTGTGACATTTGGAATGCTTTGGAAGAGCATTTCCAAAATACAACCAAATCAAGGAAGGCTTCACTATGGGCAGAGTTTACTACCTTCAAGAAGAAGGCCTCACAATCAATCTCTGATTATGTGACAAAGATGAAGGACATTGCAGATTCTTTAGGTGCAGTTGATGAAGATATTGAAGAAGACAAATTGGTAAGACAAATACTCACAGGACTAAGAGGAGATGAGAAATGGAAGCCTTTCATTTTATCTACAGAACTTTCATTAGATCATTTTACTCCTGATTTGAATCAATTATTAGGTCATATGCTAACTTTTGAGAATGATATCAAAGGAGATGTTGATAAGAGTGCAGGTCATGCAATGTATTCTAAAGACAAGAAGAAAGTCAACAAAGGGAAGCAACAATCAAGTGAAGAAGAAGGTACATCAAACCAAGCAAACTTCATAAGAGGAAGAGGAAATGGCAGAAGTAGAGGAAGAGGCAGAAACAACAAAGAGAATGCAAGAGCTTGTTGGATATGTGGTAAGACCAATCATCTATCTCATGATTGTTGGCATAATAATCAAAACAATGGTAATTATCAGAACTTTAATCAAAGAGCAAGAGGTGGTAGATTTCAGAGAGGAAATTTCAGAGGTAGAGGTGGTAGGAATTCTTTTGGAAGAGGTGGTGGAAGAAACTTCCAAAGTCAATCCTATAATAACACCTACTACAACTATGCATCAGATCAAAAGGAGGATTCAACTCTCATTATGAATACATGTGAAACCTCACATGAGGACATGAGAGTGTTCTATATTGATTCAGGATGTAGTAATCACTTAAGTGGAAATATTGCTTTGATGACTGACCTAGATCATAATGCAATTAATCATACAGTTCAGACAGGTGATAATACAAAGCATAAGGTAAAGTCAATTGGTTCAGTCAAAGCTAAGGATGGGAGCACTGTTCTGAGTAAGGTACTCTATGTTCCCACAATTCCAAAGAATTTGATCAGTGTAGGTCAAATTGTGGAAAAAGGTTATGAGGTAAGGTTTACCAATGATGGAGTTTATGTGGAAGACCCTAGTCAAGGGTATAAACAAGTTATTGCAGGAAAGAAAGAAGGAAGGCTCTTCACATTGAAGGTACAAGGAAATGTTGGACATGCTATGTTCACATATGGAGAGCAGAAGGTGTCAGAATTGGATCTTTGGCACAAAAGACTTGGACACTTTAATGAAAGAGGTATCAAAGAAATGATTAACAATGATTCAGTGCTTGGAATGCCTAACATTGCAGGTCAACACATGACATACAGATGTGAGGCATGTCAATTAGGTAAGGCTCATAAGCAATCCTACTCCAAGCATGGGTTTATGTATTCAGAAAGACTTGAATTGGTGCATACAGATGTGTGGGGTCCTTCAAAGGACTTTAGTATAAATGGTTCAAGATATTATGTCATATATGTTGATGATGCTACCAGGTGGATCACAATTTATGTGATTAAGGAAAAGTCAGAAGTGTTTAATACATTTAAACACTATCATGCATATGCAGAAAGGATTACAGGTCAAAAATTGAAGAGACTAAGGTCAGATGGAGGGGGAGAGTATTTTTCAAATGAGTTCAATGATTATTTGTGGAATGCAGGTATAAAGAGAGAAGTTACTTGCAGGTACTCTCCTCAACAAAATGGGGTAGCAGAAAGAAGAAATAGGACACTTGTTGAGTTTGCAAGGTCCATGATGAAAGAGAAGAATTGCCCAAATTATTTGTGGGCTGAGGCTGTTAATACAGCTACATATTTGGTTAATAGATTGCCTTGTAAAGCTTTGCAGGGTATGACACCATATGAAGCTTGGTGGGGTAAGAAACCTACCTTGGATCATTGCAGAATATTTGGATGCTTGGCATATGCATATGTGCCATCTCAATTGAGGCATAAGTTGGAGCCTAAGGCAAAGAAGTATGTATTCATTGGTTATGATGATAAGCAAATGAGATACAGGTTGTGGAGTCCATCCACAAAGCAATTTATTGTATCCAAGGATGTTACATTTGATGAGCAAAGTACTTGGTATGCAGGTAAATATAATGTACATGCAGATGATGAAGAAGTAGTGGAACAAAGAAAAGGTAAAGCAAAGGTTCAATTACTTGATGAAAGTGAGAGTAATGAAGTGCAGATTGAAGTTGAAGAGAGGCCAAGGTTTGATCCAGAATG
>CM035437.1:42378213-42393213 GCA_020310875.1 Ceratopteris richardii
TTACAGAAGGTAAAATCCTTGAACATTACACTCACCGGAAGTAACAGAAACAAGAAGATCATGGCAGATCATATCTGAATTGATAAATTGGACAGAGATAATTATCCCGCATGGGTAATGCGCATGGAAGCTTTACTTATGAGTAAAGACTTAATGAAATATGTGACCGAAGAAGAAAAGAAGCCGACTTTAGAAGATGGCAATCAACCGAAGAAAGAAGAATTAGAAGTCTTGAAGCTGTGGCAGAAGAAAGATGCAACGGCAAGAGCTTATGTTTACAATACCATTACAGATCATTTGTTACCGCACATTAGAGTTCTGGAGAAAGTAGAAGAAATATGGAGAGCGTTGGAAGATCACTTCCAAAATACGATGAAAGCTAGAAAGGCTAGCTTATGGTCAGAGTTCACAACATTCAAGAAAAAGCAAAGTCAAAGCATTAGTGATTATGTCACTAAGATGAAGGACTTGGCAGACAATCTTGGATCGATTGGTGAAGATATCGAAGATCACAGGTTAATAGCGCAAGTGCTTACAAGTTTGAGAGGAGATGAAAGGTGGAAACCTTTCGTACTCTCAATTGAACTGTCTTTAAATCATTTTGTACCAGATTTAAATCAGTTGCTTGGACTAATGCTAACGTTTGAGCAAGATTTGAAGACAGACGGAGATAAAGGACATAGTTCGGCTATGTATGCAAAGAACAAGAAGAAAGGTGATAAAGGTAAAGAAAAAAATGAAGAAGAAATGACTGCTCAAGCAAATTTTGCAAGAGGAAGAGGAAACGTAAGAAACAGAGGTAATACAAAAGGTAGAGGTAATCAGAAGAAGGCTTGCTGGATCTGTGGATTAAGCAATCACTTGGCTTATGATTGCTAGCATAATTCTCAAGGATCAAGTCAGAATCAGAACAATAACAGTAGAGGCAGAAGCAGAAGATATCAAAGAGGAAGACAAAGCCAAAGAGGTGGATATGGTAGAGGTGGAGCAAGAAGTTGGGGACAGAATCAGTCTCACAACACTACCTACTACAATTATGCAAATGATACGCAGAATGACAGTCATACAACATTGATGATGAACTCGATAAGTGTGACAGAAAACGAAGACCTCAAGGTATTCTATATTGACTCTAGTTGTGCAAACCATTTGTCAAGAAATATAGAATTGTTATCAGAATTGGAAGGAGGTATTTCAAATCATACAGTACAAACAGGTGATAACACAAAACATAATGTAAGGTCAATTGAAAAAGTAAAGTGTAAGAATGGAGCTGACCTACTAACAAATGTTTTGTATGTTCCAATAATCCCGAAGAATCTGATCAGCGTGGGTCAGATAGTAGAAAAAGGTTTTCAAGTCAGATTTACAAATCAAGGAGTGTTTGTTGAAGATCCAGAGAACGGATACAATCAGATTGTCCATGGTAAAAAAGAAGGTAGACTTTTTACTCTTAAAGTACAAGGGAATGTTGGTCAAGCCTTGATCACACATGGTGATGAGGTATTTATAGAGTTAGACCTCTGGCATAAGAGGTTAGGACATTTTAATGAAATAAGAATCAAAACTATGGTGGAGAAACAATCCGTGAGAGGATTACCAAATATGAAGAATCAACATATGATTCATAAGTGTGAAGCCTGTCAGATAGGAAAAGCTCACAGGTTACCATTCCAGAAGAAAGGGTACAAACACGATGATGTGTTAGAACTCATACATACAGATGTATGGGGACCAACTAAAGAAGGGTCTATTAGTGGCTCAAGGTATTATGTTCTTTTTATTGATGATGCAACAAGATGGATAACTCTTTATGTTTTGAAAGAGAAGTCAGAAGTATTTGAAGCTTTGAAGCATTTTCATGCATATGCTGAAAGACTTACAGGACAGAAACTCAAAAGACTAAGGTCTGATGGAGGAGGAGAATATTTTTCTCGAGAGTTCAATGATTATCTGTGGAATGCAGGTATCAAAAGAGAAATAACTTGCAAGTATACACCGCAACAAAATGGAGTAGCAGAAAGAAGAAATCGAACTCTAGTTGAGTTTGCAAGAGCAATGCTAAAGGAGAAGAATTGTCCAAACTATCTTTGGGCTGAGGCTGTAAATACAGCTAGATATCTGGTAAATAGGTTACCATGTACATTTTTAAATGGAATGACCCCTTATGAAGCTTGGTGGGGCAAGAAACCAACACTTGATCATTGTAAAGTGTTTGGATTAGTTTCTTATGCTTATGTACCATCACAGTTAAGACATAAGCTTGAACCAAAAGCTGAAAAATATGTGTTCATCGGATATGATGAAAAACAGATGGGTTACAGGTTATGGAGTCCTCTAACCAAACGGTTTATTGTGTCCAGAGATGTGACATTTGATGAAGGAAAAAGCTGGTATACAGATAAAGAGCATAGTGTTGAAACACTTGAAGAAGAGATAAGAGGAAATGAAAAAGGTAAATCACATATGCACATGAATGGAGATGAAGATCATATGCAAGCAAGTACGTCCAGGATCGGATCAGGTATAAGGAACGAAGATGAACTAAGAATTGATCAAGATGTGTATTCAGATACACATGAAGAATATGAGCTAAGAAGGTCAAACAGAGTAAGGAAACAACCGACAAGGTATTCCTATGACACTTCTTATTTGACTCAGAAAAATTATGCTTATTTAGTAAAGGAAGATGAAGAACCTCAGAATTACGGTGAAGCAAAAGGTAAGAAACAATGGGAAGAAGCAATGAAGGAGGAGTTCAGTGCTCTTGAAGAGAACAAGACTGAACTTGTTCCAAAACCAAATGGTAAGAAAGTGATTGGAAACAAATGGGTTTACAAAGTTAAAAAACCTGCAGATGGAAGAATAGCCAGATACAAAGCTAGACTGGTGGTCAAAGGCTATGCTCAGACACATGGCATAGATTATGATGAGATGTTTAGTCCGGTGGCAAAGATGTCAACAATAAGGACATTGATTGCTATAACAGCATCAAAAGGATGGAAGCTAAGTCAGCTGGATATAAAGAATGCATTTCTGAATGGATATATATCAGATGAAGTTTACATGGAACAACCTGAAGGGTTTGTAAGTTTCGGTTACCCAAATTATGTTTGCAGATTAAGAAGAGCTCTCTATGGACTGAAGCAAGCTCCAAGACCTTGGAATTACAGATTTGTGAAGTATCTCAATGACCTTGGATACCAAAGCTCGAAGGCTGATGCAAGTCTACTCATTAAGAGAACAGATGAAGGTATGATCTACATTTGTATTTATGTAGACGACATAATAATCATAGGAACCTCAGATGAAGGAATCAAAGAGGTAAAGAGACTGCTTGAAAAGGAGTTCAAGATCAGTGATCTAGGAAAGTTATCGTACTTTCTTGGAATGGAAGTTACATATACAGATCATGGTGTATATGTTTCGCAAGAAAGGTATCTCCTAAACTTATTGAAGAAGTTTAACATGGAGAATTGCAGAGAAGCTTCAACACCGCTTGAAGTAAATCATAAACTCAGCAAATATAGTGGTGCAGAGTTTAAAGATATGAGAAAGTATCAGTCGTTAGTAGGAAGCTTAATTTATGCTACACTAACAAGACCGGACCTCAGTTATGCAGTGGGAGTTCTCTCACAGTTCATGCATTGTCCGAAGGATCAACATTGGGTTGCAGGACAAAGAGTTCTTAGATATATCAAAAGAGCTATAAAGGAAGGATTATATTATCCTTATACGTCAAATATAAAGCTGAGAGCATACAGTGACTCAGATTGGGCAGGAAGTCAAGATGACAGAAGATCAACACACGGTATATGATATACCTAGGAGATAAGCTTGTAAGCTGGTGTTCAAAGAAGCAGCACACAGTAGCTTTATCAGCAACAGAAGCAGAATATAAAGGACTTGTAGAAGCAGGTAAAGAAGTGATATGGATGCAGACCTTGTTCAAAAGCATGGGTATTGATCAAGGTATACGTATCATACATGGAGATAATATGAGCTCGTTATATCTTGCAGCAAATCCAGTATTTCATGCAAGAACAAAACACATAGAGATTCAATATCATTTCCTGAGGGAAAAGGTAATGGAGAAGGATATTGAGTTGGTATTCACTCCTACAAAAGATCAGATTGCAGATATTCTGACAAAGAGCTTAGATGGAGTAAAGACAAGTAGATTCAAAGAAATGGCAGGTATAAAAGAAAAGAAGGATATATGAAGACCGAAAGATGCAAATTAGTGATTCAGGGGGGGCTGTTGGAGATTCACTCACTAATTATGCATAACGACATAAAGACAAAGAAAAGTAGAGATAAAGAATTCAGAAAACCAAAGCCTTAGTGAAGGGACAAATTCACGCTTGTAACATACAACGTAGAAACTTCCAGAATTAGAGTTTGTTAGAAACCTGGATAAAAATTGTATATAAGAGAGATCAGTATAGATCATAATATAGGAGAGAGTGAGAAGCTCATATAGAAGAAGAAGTGAGATAGAAGACACCATAGATTGCGTATGTAGAGAGGTGGCCCTGGGCCCTCAAGCCTAAGTGATTTCTCAAGGAAAAGGGTACTCAATTCTAAGTGATTTCTCAAGGAAAAGGAAATCTCCAGAAGTCGTGTCCCACCATGCGTGCCAAATTTTCACCTATAGGTGGTGAAGTAAGTGTGTGGGTGTAGGGAATGCAAAATGCACTACTCCTGGAGCATATGTAAACACATGAACACATTTAAGCACATTACCATGAGAGACACATATCCCCAAGCCTCCATATCATCACTGCAAACTACACTTAAAAGAAAGAGACACAGCAGCAGCAAGCATGGAGCAGAATAGAGCACGAGACCACACTAACTAGAAAGCCGAATGTAACACAATCTGAATACCAGTCATTAGCTAATCACCCCACAGCTAAGCATACTGCTTATCATTCAAACACAAAACAAACAACTGAATACAACCTCCAAGTATTCTCACATAAGTGGCATCAACAAATAACATAAGCAGCATAAGTAAATAACATGAGCAGGACTTAACCATCTACGAGCTCTAAGCCCACTCTCACTCTCAGCTATATTCTCCTGTAGTGTGCACTATATGCTCTATCTCGTATATCATATGTCATATCTTTCTCTCTTGAGGTGTCCCCTTTTATAGGAGAGAGGTGAGGAACCAGTTACAATAGGAGAGTCTGTTACATGGGAGTAATGGGAAGTTAATACGCTAGGCGGTTTCATTTGTCAGCCTAGCCGCCGCCAGTACCAGACTTTGTCGTGTAATGATGAGTGGCTGGCCCCACTTGGCCGCCTTGTCAGGTCTGCTTGTCTGGGCATGCCTTAGGCATGCAGTCGCCCAACTCTACCATCTGGATGTCTTGGTGCCCAACTCCAGATTTTGGACGTCTTGGCGCCCAACTCTAGATTTTGGACGTCTTAGCGCCCAACTCCAGATTTTGGACGTCTTGGCGCCCAACTCTAGATTTTGGACGTCTTGGCGCCCAACTCCAGATTTTGGACATTTTGGCTCCCAATTTGATATTTGGTCTCTTGGTGCTATCCTTTACTCTGTCCTTCAAAAATTTGTTCTACAACCGTCGAACAAGGGTTTGAAATGAAATTTGACAGGATTTTTTATTGTCTCCTTGTGCATTGTGTTCATGGAACAGTAATTTCCACTTACCATTTATGGTTGAAGGAAGATTTTTTTTTTGGTTGCTTGTTATGCTACTTTTCCACACGATACTATGCCTTTTATCACATGCTTCATTATGAACATTTTTCGCACTGCATCCAAACTAGTTCTACTGACTAATGCATTGTTGTGTCCACATTTTTTTACATTACAGAATACATTGCCTAAAAGTGGGCAAGCTCATAGGATTGGAACAATGATTTAAAAAGAAAATCTTCGTTTTAATTGCATAGCTCGTGTGCCATCTTAAGAGCTGGTGCGCCATCTTTTTAATTGCATAGCTAAAGACCAAGTTAATATGCTATGCATATGGTGCACAATGAATATTAAATACAGCTGATTAGGCCATAGATTGAAGTTGAAGTGTGAATTGTGTGGAAATATGAAGTTGAAGTGTGAATTGTGTGGAAATATGGGAGTTTGCAAGCTACAAACTTTTGGTGGCTGCTTCAATGGAAGCATATTGTATGTTTTGGCTGGAAACTATTTGGTCTTCAAGTCAGTCATATATTGAATGACTTTCTGGTTGAGAGCCTTCAGGCAGTTGTATGCAAGGGTCCCGTCTATTCTAAGTCAATTCACTTGTAAATTTGCCCATTTCAATAGTTTAAGTCGGATGACCAACATCCTTAAAAAAATTATTATCCAAGAACACAACCTTTTCAGTTTCTCATGGTAGGGGAGGGTCATCAGATGTTGAAACATGCCATTGCTTTTACTCATTTTTAGGGTTCATGTTGTACACTCACACATCCATCAATAAAACGTAGATTAGTGAGTCCCATCAGTTGGGCTTTGGGCTCATGTTCTTGGATTTTGATATATTTTGCTTGCTCTTGACTCTTATTACCCAAATCAAAGTGTGAGTGAATTCTTCAAATTCAGGATAGATATTCGACATTACAAAAATCGTAAGCGATTATGAAAAATATATAAAATCCAATCAAATATCGAAAGTGGAGCCAACTTCTCTATGTATTAGGGCTGTACCACATAAGAGTAGCATCTTTGCAACACAACAAAGAAAGCTTATATTGAGAAGATTGGAGAAAGGGAGGCAAACCAAATAATAGAAGTTAGCTTCGTATAGATAATTATACACACCAATTTGAACTAATAAGTAACCATATGTAACAATGCGCTCATGACACTAGCAAACCACACTGTTCTTGCATAATCGATCACCCATTATATGGGCAAGCACTAGCATCTATGCATGAGGATGACTGCCATTAGGCAACAATATACTCATGGGAGACCAACCTCTTGGGTGAGTATGGTTGGACAACTTCACACATTAGGTACGTGAGTTATTTTCATTAGGAATTGGCATAGAATGGGCAACGATATTTGTCTAACATAGGGTGACCACCCCCATTTGGATGATCTTCTATTGCCTTGCTCATCATATGCCAAGTCTAGCCATCAATGAGTGATCACACAATTGGGCGATCATCCAACTAGGCGCAACCAGGGTTCGTTGATGGCCCAAGTAGGGTGAGTCCCCATGTTGGGTGAACACCTACTTAACGAATGATGCTTCACATATGGTTGCTTTTCCACTCTCCTTGCATGCTTGAAGACACTAATCAAGCAAGCTATTTCATCGTGTGAGCTTGCTAAATTGCTTGTAGGTTTCCTCTTGATTGTTGGTTCATCTGGTGGTTGATACACTTACTAGGGCTTGTTCACAAATCGAGTAGATGATCTCCTGCAACAAACCTTTGCAATGCCTCGATGCAATGTAGATAGATAAGAGTAGGAAAGAGAAATATAAAGGCCAGGCTGCAAATTAATACATCATAAAGGAAAACAAAAAGTATCAATTACTAAAGGAAGGTGGAAGGTACAATGAATATTGTGCCATTGAGGTGATTTTATAGTAGAATTTCACTCTAGATATGTTGACTAAAGGTGATTTGTTAACATCGAAGTTTGCAAGCTAGAGTGCTCCTTGCAAAAGAATTTTGATGACTTTGAATGGGCTTTTCCACTTCGTTGTCAATTGAGTTGGCATTAGAGGGATCAAATACAATAAAAGTAGTAACCATCTATCATCTCGTAGCTCTTAAGTGGCTCCATCGGCCATTTTGTTGTAATATCTTGGTGGTTAACCCCAAAGTTGCTAATCATTGTATATCAGAGTCAATGGGTAGATGAATCTTACTTTTCTCGATTCCTCCTTGATAAAAACCCAAATGCAACTTTTAGTTCCTCTTTTAGTTGTTTGATATGTTTAGAGAGTTGCAATCATGGCTTGTGACTAAGCGACTCAATGGTTCACACAAAGTTTGTACAACAAGTTGATTAAGATCTTATTGGACCCCTTTTCTTAACCATTCACCTATGATAATAAGCACATTACTTTTTTGAAAAAAAATTGTACTTGTGAAACATTCATTGCAATGATTGATTGATAAAGTGAATGCCTCTACCATTCATAATCTAAGAGAATCCAATTATTAGAAAAACCTATTTGTACATAAATTTTGTACGTCTAATGTCATGCAATTTGTAGAAGCCGCTACCTCCATCCACTATAGAGAGTAACAAGTTTCCACTAGTATAGATTGTTTATTACGGGTTTGCTAATTAGATTGATGGGACCAGTGAAGTTAAGATCCTATGCTAAATGTAGAAATTTTTTTTTGGTTAATACACAAGGTAAGAGTGAAGGGCACTGAAGATCAAATCTATTATGCAACTTGATCAATGCCCATCTCAATTGGAACACCATCCAACTTGACCATCGCCAAACTTGACCACTTGATCACCACCCAACTTGACCATGACCTCGATTGGACCACCACCTCAAGTTGACCACCATCAAGATTAAACCACCACCATGAGATGCAACAAGGGGGCCACATAACCAAAAAGCTACTTGGACAACCACCTCTAGAGACCACCCAACCAAGGTTACATTGAGCGACCACCTTTTGGTACAACAGGGCGACCACCCATGGAACCAAGCTATGCTCGACAATCATATCTGTAATTGTTTTGGGTCGCCACTCAAACTACTCGTCGAGTTCAAGGACCTATAATGGGCCATTTAGCTTCCATAATCTAGGGATATGAATGTTTGGGCCATGACTACTCCAAAGTGTGAGTAACTAACTCTTGAGATTTGTAACAACTTGGACTCTTGCCCACCATACCTCCTTTAAGCATGATGACTCAAGGTAGAAATAATATGGGGATCTCCTCCAAGGCTATGGAGCCCATTAATCTATAAAAGGGACCTCATCTAGTGTAAAAGGATCCTACCATCATGAGAGTGATCCTTCATCCCCTCAAGCCATTGTCACTATTGCACACCAATCCTGTTGATGTTCTACTAAGTGCAACCAAGCATTTAGGTCACTACATTCTATAAGCAGCTCCTTGCAGGAAGTCCTTGCTAGTAGTTGCATACAAGAAGGTAACGTGGTTGGGATCCTTAGAGTGCTTGTGATGTTGTATAAACAACCTATTGTAGAAGCGTGTTGTAAGAGTCCTTGGTTGCTAATAGAGTTGAAGTGTCTAGTCATTGGCTTGTGTTGGCCTTCCAAGTACTTGTTATTATTGAATTCTAGAAGTTAGGTTAAGAATCCTAAGAGTAGCGCATCTTGCATTCCTTGCACCCACACACAAATTCACCATCTACATGTGAAAATTTGGTGCAACTAGTGGGAGAAGGCTTTTCGAAATCATTCAATTGCTTTCCCCTAATACCTCCTCCTTCTGTCTAGACAATCACCTAACACTTACATTCCTATCCTCCTAGATAAGATCTAGGCGATCACCTAGGCAAGCCCACACCTCTTTAGGGCGACCACATGGAATGGTGGCTCAGCGATTTGAGTTGCCACACCTAGCTTGGGTGAGTGCCCCCAAGTCTTTCCACCCATCTAGATTAGACTTGACCCTCAAACTCATGATCTTCTCTACTTGCTCACCACTCAGGTATATAACATAATCTTTACCACCTCACCATGGTCCATGATGCATACTACAACTCATAACGAGACTCCATAAAGCCCCAAAAAGACTCTCATGAAGATTTACCACTTAAGAAGACTACAACACTAATGGATCCCTCTTCTAGGCTCATCCTCCATAGGAAGATCAAGTTGGATAGCCAATACATAAGAAGAGAATACATCTCATGCTACTCTAAGCAAGGGATTAATTGTGATTCTTGTAGGATGTTCCAATTGCCTTTTCCTTAGTCATTTCTTTCTATTTTTGGGCCCTAGTTATGACCTTTTGTAGTTCTTCTAGTTAAACTACATGATTTGGGTGAGTGGTTGCTAGACAAAACACCTGCTTTAGAAGTAACTTGGATCATATGCAAATGAAAAGAGCTACGCTGATTACATGAGGAGAGATCCATCTTTGGGCAGTCCTTTGTATAATGATCCTTTGAACATGTGCAGTGGTTGTAGGGAGGCACATCTTTCGGCAATGAACATTTTCTTTGGAAGTGTCCATATTCACTACAACGGAAACATGTAATGGGCCTTAAAGGGAAGTTCAAACAAAGTCTTTCCTTGAGTCGAAGCTTGGGTTGCACAAAAGGTGGAGACAGATGATCTTGAAGTGGCCAATTGTCCCACAAGAAAAGATTGGGTGTCCCCCACCCGTTGTACATTTAGAGTTTGGTCTTGCATGAGGTTAGAAACTCCCATACCTTTTAGGAAGTAACAATATTTTGTCTTGTGCCCTCGTTTTCTACAAAATTGGTATATAATTCTCCTTGGACATTTTTGCATCATGTGCTCTTGAATTCTGTAGAAGAAACACCATAAAATGCAACCAAAGATCATGCTCTGTTGATATATTTAGGTAGTGATGTGTATGAACACACTAGGACTACCGGGGCACTTTTTTCCTTCTTTAGGAGGTTTTTCCCCCCGGCTTGTATATATGCCTATTGCCCTAATGGGCTACTTATCTTTGTACATTCTCTAGTAATACATTCAGTATTGTATGTTGTGCTCCAAGCTTCTTCTCCTTCCTTGTGCTGTTCGCGTGCTTCCACAGACGTCTATCTCCAACAATTGGTATCAGAGCAGGTCGTCACTTCATCTAGGGCACCATGGACACTCCTCCGGTTGCAATCTCAAAATCGCACAAATTTTGGTGAGCATACTCAGCGTGTTTTCGAGATCAAAACAGCTTTGTTATGTGGTGCTGAAATCGCGATCTGAGCTCGTTTCGGCCTCCGAACGCACTATCGCAGTGCTTGTGTAGGCTATTTCGTCTTTTTGTGCCAAAGATATATACCAGTTTCTATTCACCAGTATAAGCATCTCGAAGTGTGCTACAGGTCTAGCGAATTCGTCTGGGAAGTTCTGTTCAACTTTTTGAGATACAATCATTTTTTTGCATCAAGGTATGTTAGTCACCGGCCATGGCTGAAAGCAGTGATGTATTTCCTATGTTGGCTGTTGAGGATAAGTTAGATGGTACCAACTACCCGTTATGGGCTTATATGATGCGACATGTATTGGTTGCAAAAGGACTGTGGAACATTGTGCAGGGTGTTGAAAAACATCCTATCATACCTGCAACTATTACAACTGCAGGTACAGAAGCTGAAGAAGGTCTCGAAGATGATATTCTGCATATTCCTATTCGTGTTGCGGTTTTTGCTATAGTCTATCACTCCGTATGAGGCTTGGCATGATTGGAAGCCATCTGTTGCTCATCTGCATGTTTTTGATTGTTTGACATATGCATTAGTGCCTCAACAACATCCCAGAAAATTGGATGATAAAGTAGTAAAATGTATTTTTGTTGGTATAGTTCTGAAAGTAAAGGCTATCGTCTATATCATCCACATACTAAATGCATTCTGGTTAGCCATGATTTTGTTTTTGTGGAAGATGCTATTTAGCCATTGCTTTCATGTACTAAGGAGACATCTATTAGCTCCAAAGACATGTATGATACTTTGCTGCCTCTTTTTAGAGGTGGACAGTCTAGTGCTGGTTCCAATGAGGCAACTTCTCAGCCTTTGCAGGTTTCATGTGATGACGCAAATCATTCCATTTCTGATGCATATTTACATGCGTCATTCCATTTCTGATGCATATTTACATGATGCAACATCAAATCATTCCATTTCTGATGCATATTTACATGATGCACTAGTTGATGAGAGAGTTGATATTGAGTAGGCAAAAACTATGCCAAAATGGTTGGTGTAGACTTTGCGTGACAGCAAATTAGATGCACCTCTGTCATATCGTACTCGATTAGGCTCTCATAGTGCATTTGCATCAGATTGCTATGCTATGGTTGCATCTAGTCTCTGTGATGAGAATGAGCCTGTTTCATTTGATGAAGCACAAAATTCAGAAAATTGGATGGCTACTATGCAATCTGAATATGATGCTATAATGAAGAATGGTACTTGGTCTTTATGTGACTTGCCTCTTGGAAAGAAGGCCATTGGGACTAAGTGGGTATACAATCTGAAGCACATTTTTGAATGGTGACTTGCATGAAGAAGTGTATGTTTTTCAGCCACGTGGCTTTGTGCAAAAAGGGCATGAAAACCACGTGTGCAGGTTAAAGAAGGCATTACATGGTTTAAAGCAAGCACCACATGCTTGGTATGAGAAGATACATGCCTATTTGATTGCACATGGTTTTGAGAACATTCCAACTGAAAGCACCTTATATGTTAAGCGTGCTAATGATGTGCTTCTGATCATTGTTGTCTATGTTGACGACGTGCTGCTCACTAGACCTATTGGGAAGCATATTGCTGATTTTAAGGTTGATTTGCATGCCTAATTTGAGATGTCTGATTTGGGGCATTTGCATCACTATTTGGGCATTCAGTTTATGCAAGTTGATGGTGGAATGGCTTTGTGTCAAATGAAATATATTGACACATTATTGTAGCGTTTTGGCCTTGAAGACTGTAAGCCTATTGCCAGTCCTATGGAGACAGGTTTACTATTGAGTCTTCATGATGCTGGAGATGCATTTGATGTTGTTCTCTATCAGCAGGCTATCGGATGCTTGATTTACTTATGCATTACTCGGTTAGATATTCAGTTTGCTGTCTCCCAGATGAGCAGGTTTATGCATTGCCTAAGAGTCAAGCACTGGCAGGCGGTTAAGCACATCTTTTGCTACTTGAGTAGTACTCAGCTACTTGGGTTGTTTTATCCCAAGGGGCGATCACTACCGCCAGATTTGCATGCTTTTTCTGACTCTGATTGGGCTGGTTGCTATGACACTCGTGTGTCCACTAGTGGCTTTTGCTTCATGCTTGGTAGCTCAAGTATATCTTGGTTGAGCAAGAAGCAGCCTATTGTGGCCACTTCCAGTTGTGAGGCTGAGTATAGGGCAGCTTTCACAATGACTGTTGAGTGTGTGTGGCTCAGATGCCTTATGGCTGATTTGGGTGTTGGTCAGTCTTCTGCCACCACCATCTTCATTGACAGTTAGAGCGCATTGGCAGTTGCGAGGAACCCTGTGTTCCATGCTCGCACTAAGCACATTGAGGTGCATTATCACTATGTCAGGGAGAGGTTCTTTGCTGGGGAGATCAGCTTGGCATATGTGCCCATGCAGGAGAACATTGCAGACCTTTTCACGAAGGCTCCGCCTAGGGAGAAGTTTGAAGCTTTTCGCAAAGCTTTGGGATTACTTCCTTTTGTGGAGTGATTTCCACATAGCTTGGCACTTCGTTATACATGAGTGCTAGCTCCTTGTTCACCGCATCACTCCTAGGGGGGATTTGTTGATATATTTAGCTAGTGATGTGTGTGAACACACTAGGACCGCTGGGGCACTTTTTTCCCTCTTAGGAGGTTTTTTCCCTGGCTTTTATATATGCCTATTGCCCTAATGGGCTACTTATCTTTGTACATTCTCTAGTAATACATTCAATATTGTGTGTTGTGCTCCAAGCTTCTTCTCCTTCCTTGTGCTGTTTGCGATCTTCTGCAGATGTCTATCTCCAACATGCTCTTGTTATGAGCTTAAAAAATGTTTCTGCTACATGTAAGGTTGAATTTTCTAACTCATACAGTATTGTCTCAGTAAAATTACTTGATATGAATGCTTTTGTGAATTCCATCTTGAAGGCCTCCCATGGTTGGAAGTGGTCTTTTGCATAATGACTTACCACTTGTCTTCCAACCCCTTGAGAGTGAAGGGAAATATAACCAAGAATGCATCCTCTCATTGTTCTGACCCAGGACTCTTACAAATGGATAAGAATCTCCAAAGTTAATGCCAAATAAAAAGAGTTTGGTTATAGTTTTCATTGCGATGGTCCTAGACTAGGCAACATGGTCCTTTGAGTCCTCAGAGAGAAGCACCTTAGAAAAAAAAGATTCGGATGTTAATTCTTGACAAGAGAGCTAGAGGCTCTTCTATCATGTTATTTGATCCTCATCCTACAAAGGAGACAAAGAAGAATATTGCTTTGAGTGGCAAGCAAGTAAAAAAAATGATATTAGAAAGGCAACCAAAACATGCTAGGAAGACATCCTCTCCAACTGAAGTCTAAGAAAAGAAATAACTCCTAGAAGATCCTATAGACAAGGCATACCTACAATCTAAGAAGGTTTTGGAGCAGCTAATACTAGTGGCATAGTACATGGACCTAATTCAACCAAGTAAAAAAAATGATACTAGAGAGGAAACCAAAAAATGCTAGGAGGACATCCTCTCAAATCCACGTCTACGAAAAGGAGCAATTCCTAGAAGATCTTATAGTCAAGGCACACATACAATCTAAGGAGGTTTTGGAGGAGCTACATACTGATGATAGACTATAGGGACCTTCCATGTCCATTCAGATAATACAAAACACATATCATCATGTATCTACATATGATTTATTGAGTTCAAACCCTAGTTTCTGATGTAAGGTCGTTGCATCCTTTAGTAACCTCAGTCCAAGTTTCACTATGAAGGCAAGCATGTACTTCCAATTCTAATCATCTTGCTATGCTCCATGCATATGTATTTGAACCTATTTTCTCAATACCTCACACAGATCATAGAAGTCTACGATTAAATATGTTTCAAGGGCACTAAGTTAGTGGAAGTCCATTATGGATAAATGCTAGCAAAAGTGCAAGGCCTAATGTTAATGTTTCACTTTGTAATCATTGCATTACTAAGGTTCGAGGGTGAATTTTCTCTTCTCAGGGGAGATCATGGCTAAGACACAATAGGGATGTACATGATTGGGGAAGTGACAGGATGTGGGTGTTAGCACTAGAGACGTGAATGACCCAAGTGTACTTGAAAAATGGGGTGAGTGGAACTTTGGGGGGCTTCTCAAG
>CM035437.1:42398213-42413213 GCA_020310875.1 Ceratopteris richardii
AGTTCATGACCTCATGTCATAATGATCATGTTGGAGGAGGCTAGAAGTTTCCTCGCATATTACTATGATCTCTGATGTAAATATGTAGAAGCCTTTCATTATCTTAAAGTGATACCTTCCATCAACTCAGGGCAAGTATGCATCACAGGTTAAATGTACTTTATGTGAGCTACAAATATCTCTGCATTCTCTAAACGATGACAGAATACGAACTCAATATATTATGAGCAAGTTGCATACTTGTTTATATTGCTTTGTTAATCAAACATTGATGCATGGTATAGTATCACCTCAACATATCAGATACAAGTGGCACATCATTAGTCTGCACACAAAAATTACTTTCGTTTGGCTGAAATGTTTTGAAGAGATTAATTACATGATAAAGCATGTTCACATATACTTGAAGTGGTTCTATATACAAAGATTATATTGAAGTTCGATTCTCTCTTGATGATGTGATTCAATTAGAACCATGATTGACTTATGTGCAACTCTTGAAGTTAATCTTTACCTCACACGTTTCTGCATTACAATATATTATCCTCACTCACAGTGGTATCAGAGCCATCTAGAGCCTTCGAGAGCTATTCCAATTGTTCAACAACTCTCGCCAATAACGCATTATTTGGCATTTGTCTATGGAGCAAGTGGATCAACACTCATTGAAGAAGCTATTTCAATTCAACTTATGAAGAGCAGGATTTGAAGAAACGGTTCCAACTACATCAACAACCTATGCTATGTGTGCTACATGGTACACATACCTTACATGGATTCAAGTCAAGTGGACATACAAATGGACGCAACTTGGTGGTTCCTATTGGAAGATACTTATGTGAAAGATTGTACGATCATGCTTATGATCATCATCTAAAGTCAAGTCTCTTGATTTATTCATACTTATATATTAGTTGAGTTCATGATTACTCAATGTAATCCTGTTATGTTATGGTTACATGATTTGTAACTTTGAGGATACTTCAGGCCTCAACCAAGCACTTCATTGCATACCACACTTGTTGTACTTGAGGCATGGGAAATCTTATGTTCATAAAGTTTGTAGTAAACACATTTGATTACATAACTCACCCATATTGGCAACCAAGGGGAGTGTGAAACAATTCATTTGTTTTAGTTCCATAATATTAAAAGCAATATACTTTTTGGATGGAAGACAATACACGATCTTAGATGTGCTATCATAAGTCAATTTGACTTGCATCCATATATGGAATTCAAAGTTGTATGGACTCTCATTTATAAAGAGTGACTCAAAGGCTGCATATCATCATATCATTATATCTTTTGTAAAAGCTAGAAAAAGCATTCAAATCCCCTCATCTCAACCATTGTAAAACAAAATATTTGAGCACATTACAAGTGGTGCGAGCACTTGTTTCTACACATAGAAGGGGGAATCAAAATGGAGAATAATCAAGAAGCTGGGATCTTGATTAACTTCATTTCCTTATGTAAAAGAAGTCTTCAAATAAGTGAAGGAATAGAATCACTCTAGAGCTAGAGCAATGCTCGCTCCAAGATGAGTGAGGGAAAACCACAACCTCTAAACTTTGCATTTGGACAAAGTTAAGTTGTTATACACAAATGGCAAAAGCCATAGATAAAGCACCTTGTAGCTTTGTAACCTATTTGAATATTCCATTATGTATATGATCAAATGATCATCATTATGAAATAAAGAGCTCATGTATCAAGCTCTTGAAGTTTTATGTAAAGCTTGCACATTTCAAAGGAAGCCATCCGAAAGGTTTTTCGAATTGAAGGGGAGAAAAAAAGAATTCTTCATCAACATACAACAAAGACTAAATTCATTGGAAGAAGGTTCAACCACAAAGGAAAGAAAGGAAGTAACTTTCGAAGCAAAGATCGACTACATGGAGCAAAGGACTACATCAATAGACAGGCTACCATCAAAGACAAGGACAACAAGGAGAGAAATAAAGCTATTACATGGAGATCAAAAGGATTCAAGATCAAATCTACATCAATCCAAATAGATCAAATGGGAGTTATGCTTGGAGATCAACCATATCAACCACATGAAGCAATAATTACTTTTGGAGATCAACCACTCATTTGAAGAAAAGGTCAACCACATTGGACAACATCAATGCAAAAGTGCATCAACAACAAGGGGAGAAAGGAAGGTACTTCTTGAAGATTTCAAGAAGTCAATCAACAAGGACTAAGGAGATCTCTACATCAAATGATCGAAGCCATGAAGGACAAGAACGATGTCATCATCAACATAAACACCTTGAAAAAAAAATCAATCAAATGGAAAGGCTACTACTTCAACAATCCATGACTACATCAATATCAAAGATCATACATATCAAGAAGAGCATGAAGAAGAATCACATATGAAGCATGGAGCAAAGAATAGAGAAACAGGAAGCAGAATCAAAGATTCAAAGGGATATGAAAAGTTAGATCAAATTGAAGATAGCAAAAAATAACAAAGCAAAAAGAGAAAGAAGACAACATCAAACATGATCATGTGAATCTGAAGTTTGAAGGGGAGTTGTTGGAGCAAACAATCTCCAAATTCACCGCCCTTAGCACTTCTCATTTTTTAGTAGAAAAAATCATAAGAAAAAGTTTATTTTCCCATATGACGCTAGCCGCACGAGTATTTTTTCATATGACTACAACCATAAGACATAACATTAATTTCTCCACGTAATAGACAAGTTGTGAGACATCTCCGTAAATCAAGGAAGATACATTTGTATAGCGAAAAATGGCTACACGGTGATCTTCCTTGAATCAAGGAAATCTAAGTCATATCTAAGGCATACGACAACTACCCACCGCTTGACTCATTTGTATATAAACATGCATATTGAATAGAAAAACCGGACGACATTATGCGTATATGATCTATCTCTGCTAGTCGACCCCATGTTGTCCTTCTTCTCTCTCATGGTCTATAGCATGATCATTTTTTTGCGTATTATGTACAGTAGCTCATCCCATCCAATGGAGAGCATGCATATTCATTCGGTTGCTAATATTCACATATAAGTATACATCAACATATGATGTGTTCATCTGTCATGATGTGTACACTTGCGATTCTATAGAATGAAAATTTCATGATAGCAATATGCAATGATTATCTGCGTCATTGGTTTAATACCTCAAACTGTAATACGTTACAGAATATGTGTTCTTGCTGCTACTTGGCCTTGCTCTCTGTACCATTTGCTTTAGCTCTATGTTCACACTTTATCTATCTACAGTATTGTGCAGGAACGCATGAGAATGACGGGACTATTCACATTCTGCAACTCATTACTTATGAGTAACTCACACATCGTCATGCAATAAGAAGTTATGCATACGGTCAATAGTCTTGCATTCAGAGAATGTCGCTTCAGCATGCACAGCTCAAAGTCTGGAATGAGTCATCATGAAGATAGTACAACATCGAAAGCAGGAGACTGTGAAGCAATCCAGTTGTGAAGATCGGAGAAGAAAAGGATTGTTGTAGATCTAGTACAACATCGAAAGCAGGAGACTGAAGCAATGCAGTTGTAAAGATCGGAGAAGAGAAGGATTATTGTAGATCTAGAGGGTACGCTTACATGGATAAAGAGTTCATGACCTCACCTCATAATGATCATGTTGGAGGAGGCTAGAAGTTTCCTCGCATATTGCTATGATCTTTGATGTAAATATTGTTGGTGCAAAACAAGCCTACACACATTGGCTTGGACAATTGGAACCTTGGAAGGCTAAAGCTTGAACTCTTGAAGGATATATTCACTTGGAACAATGATCATAGGAACCAATGCTTAATTGATTATTACCATTTATCTCATGTAAAAGTCTATATGACTTTAATCACTCTTGTAAACTCACCTACTTGAGGAAGTCGTGGAAAAGTAGATGGATGATTGAGAGAATATCTCATTCACTTTTAGGTACATGATTCAAGGAGATTAACTTGGATTTGAAATTCAAAAATCTCATTCAACTCCTATAAAAAGTACAAGAAAAAGTCGCGGGCATCTTCACTCCTCCCGAGGCAATTATGAGTCAATCATTGAGTGTGTGTGAGCCACACCATAGCCTACACCTCTGAGTACCATTGAGCATCACATTACATGCCAATGGGAATGTACAATCATTAGATTTAATCAATATACATATATTCATAGTCTCTGTTTTTCTCTGAGTGACTACCTCCAACTCTGTCAACTTCAAAGGAGCATATCTCAAGATATACTGAACCAAATTGGATGATTCAAAGTGCATTGGATTCAGCTCAAAGTCTACTATACACCTACAAAGTTTCAAGGCCATTGGATCTACCATCACAGAGAAATCTCAGTCGGGGTGCTTACTAGTCTGTGACTGTAAGTCTCCTAAAAAATCGGGGGTACACCTTATTTTGCTAAAGTGATTTCTCTGAGTGTGCTTTATCATTTTCTTTCATTCCACTTGCAAATGGAAGCTTACTAAGCTAATTGAATATCCCTAGAAGGAATTTTTCTAATTGTAACTACACTGGTCATACTGAGCATAACTCTGAGCAGGTATCAAGACTAAAATAGAAACTTTTCAAGTCTTGTGATTTGCAAAGTAGTCTGTTTTGATCAAGTCATTACTCAAACCTTTTCCAAAGTACATATAGCATATTTTGGTGTTATTTGGAAGCTCAAGGAGTCTACTAAGCATATCTGAAGAGAAGAGAGGGCAGGTGTGAAGCAGGATTTGCAGCATCAACTCAACTTCTGAGTGCATCCAGCCATCACATCCAACAGTGGTATCAGAGCAAATAAGGTAATCATGGGTGATGGTTTCCCTTCCTTCATTGACAAATTGGATAGAAATAATTACCAGGCTTGGTCATTAAGAATGAAGACCTATCTACAAGGGAGAAGCTTGTATGGATACATATCAGGAGATGAGGAGTTGCCCTCATTCAAGACCAGAGGCCTACCTACAAAGGATGAACATGAGAGGCTCAATCAATGGTGTGCAAAAGATGCTTTGGCAAGGTCATATCTTCTAAACTCTATTTCTGATTTCCTTCTACCTCATGTAAGGAATTGTAAGACTTCCCAAGAGACTTGGGAAACCTTGTCAACATATTTTTCATCAAGCACAAGGGCCAGAAAGAATCAGCTATGGATTGAGTTTACAACTCTTAGGAAGCAATCAAAACAATGTGTCTCAGATTTTGTCACCAAAGTCAAAGACATTGCAGATCAACTTGCAAGTGTTGGAGAAGAAATTGAGGAAGAGCAAATAGTCAGACAAGTGATCAATGGACTAAAGGCAGATGACAAGTGGGAGAGCTTTACCACAGCAATGGACTTGTACATGGACATCCAAGCACCTGATCTAACAACTCTGATTGGACAACTCTTTACACATGAAGCAAAGATCACAAAGAATGGAGAGCAATCAAAAGGTAACAATCCCTCTGCCCTATATACTGATAAGAAGACTAAAGACAAGGGTAAAAGCAAGAAGGTTGATGAAGAAGGCTCTACCTCCCAAGCAAACTATGCAGGGAGAGGTAGATCATCTAGAGGTAGGGGCAGAGGAGGTAAGTCAGGTAGGGGGAGACCCTATAACCAATCTCCATGCAATATTTGTGGCTTGTCTAACCATACTACAGATGAATGCTACAAAAACTACAAGAACCAAAGAGGAAGAGGTCACCAAAGAGGAGGATACTCTCAAGGTAGAGGCAGATTCAACCAATTTCAAGGCTACCATGGCTACAACAATAATTACAACAATAGCTACAATCACAATGGCAATTATCAAGGAGGATACAGGAATAGGAAGGATTACAACAATTATGCAGAGGAGCAAGATGATTCCTTGTTGATCATGAACATGACATCTAAATCAGGTATCAATGATGATCACTTATTCTATATTGATTCAGGTTGCTCTAACCATGTAGCTGGAAATGTTGCCTTACTCTCTGATTTGGAAGAACCTAAAGGCAAGCACCAAGTGCAGATAGGTGATGACACTAAACATTCAGTTGTTAAAGTAGGCAATGTCAAAACAAGTGATGGTAATCAGAATTTACTAAGCAGAGTGTTGTATGTTCCAACAATCACCAAGAATCTGATGAGTGTAGGTCAGATTGTGGAAAAAGGTCTACAGGTCAGGTTCACTCAACATGGTGCATATGTGGAGGATCGAAGACATGGATTCAGAAGGATAGCCAAGGGAGAGAAATCAGGTAGATTGTTTACCTTTGAACTTGAAGACACTAAGAATATTGCTTTGTACAACTATAAGGACCAAACCCTATCAGAATTGGAGATTTGGCACAAGAGATTAGGTCACATTGGAGAAAGGACCATAAAACAAATGAGCAGGGATCAATGTGTGCTTGGGATACCTAATGTATCCAAGCAACACATGATATACAAATGTGGGGCTTGTCAATTTGGTAAGTCACACAGATTGCCCTATACCAAGAAAGGTTTTATGCATGAAGATTATTTGGAATTGGTGCATACAGATGTTTGGGGACCTAGCAAGGAGCCATCCATATCTGGATCAAGGTACTATGTGTCCTTTATTGATGACTATAGCAGGTGGACTGTCTTATACTTCATGAAACATAAGGATGAAGTATTTAATTGTTTCAAAAGGTATCTTGCATTAGTTGAAAATCAAACAGGTAGACATTTGAAGAGGCTAAGGTCAGATGGTGGTGGAGAATACTTCTCCAATGACTTTGAAGATTTCTTGCAGGAAAGAGGCATCAAGAGAGAGATTACTACAAGGTACTCACCTGAACAAAATGGGGTAGCTGAAAGGAGGAATAGACTCATTGTAGAGACAGCTAGGTCTATGCTTAATGAGAAAAAATTGCCAAATTATCTTTGGGCAGAGAGTGTATCTACTGCCACATAATCAACAGGTTGCCATCAAAGACACGATGGAATGACACCCTATGAGGCTTGGCATGGTAAGAGACCATCTCTGGATCATTGCAAAATCTTTGGGTGTGTTGCATATGTGCATATTCCCTCACAGGTAAGGGGAAAGCTAGACCCTAAGGCTGAAAAGTGTATCTTCATTGGTTATGATTTGAACCAAAAGGGATACAGATTTTACAACCCCTCAAACAAAGGCTTCAAGGTAAGCAGAGATGTCATATTTGATGAGAATGATTCATGGTATGAAAATGAGTACAGGAAAGTTAGCCTACCTTATGACATGGAAGAAGACTTTCCAAAGCTCATCAGGCAAGAACCAACTCAGAAAGAGGACACAAGCTCAGATGATGAAGACACCATCAACATTGAAGAGTTCAAGGCTTGGAAATCCAAAGGGAAGATGAAGATGAAGCAACTAGAAGACAATCCAGAATCCTCAACTCAAGCTATGAGGAGATCTCAAAGAGAAAAGAAGAAACCTATTAGGTATGGGTATGATACTTCACTTGTAACCAAGCACTCTATATATCTTGCAAAGGATATCTTGAATGAAGAACCAGGTACATTTGAAGAAGCAATTACTAAACCAGAATGGAAGGAAGCAATGGATGAAGAAATGGAGGCTCTCAAGGAGAGTGATACTTGGGACTTAGTACCCAAGAAGGACTCCATGAAGGTGATAGGATCCAGATGGATCTACAAACTCAAGAGGAACTCAGATGGTACAATAAACAGGTATAAAGCTAGGTTGGTAGCCAAGGGTTTTGCACAAACCCAAGGCATTGATTATGAGGAGACATTTTCTCCTGTGGCCAAGATGCCAACTATCAGAGTTATGGTGAGTGTAGCTGCATCCAAGAATTGGAACATGTACCAATTGGATGTGAAGAATGCATTCTTGAATGGATGGATATCTGAAGAAGTCTACATGGCACAACCACCCGGCTATGAGGATCCCAATAAGGTAAATCATGTTTGTAAATTGAAGAAGGCTCTGTATGGATTGAAGCAGGCACCTAGAGCATGGAATTACAGGTTGACAACCTATCTCCTAGATCAAGGATTTGTGATGAGTAAAGCAGATACTTCATTGTTTATAAAGAGGAACAATTCAGAGGTAATATACTTGTGTGTCTATGTTGATGACATCATTATTACAGGAAATGATGTTCAGGGAATAAGACACATCAAAGGACAAATGATGAAGGAATTCAAGATCAATGATCTTGGATTATTGAAGTACTTCCTAGGACTTGAATTGGTCTACACAAATTCAGGTATATTTATTACTCAGAAGAAGTACATTCAGGACATGGTCAAGAAGTTTAATTTGCAGGAAGCTAAAGTCTCAAACATTCCTATGGAGGTCAACCACAAACTCAGTGCACATGAAGGAGAAGAACTCAAAGATATTACAGGTTACCAAAGTTTGGTAGGTAGTCTAAATTATGCTACCTTAACCAGGATTGATATATCATATGGGGTTAGTGTACTTAGCCAATTTATGCATAAACCAAGAGTACCACATTTGGAGGCAGCCAAGAAGATAGTAAAGTACCTAAAGGGAACACAAAATCATGGTTTGTACTTTCCATATTCATCAGACATTGATATTAAGGTATACTCAGATGCAGATTGGGCAGGTTGCAAGGATGACAGGAGGAGTACATCTGGTTATATATGTTTTGCAGGTGATAAACCAATTTCTTGGTCATCCAAGAAACAACCCACAGTAGCTCTATCATCTACTGAGGCAGAGTACAGAGGGCTAGCCAATGCCACTCAAGAAGCCATATGGTTGAAGCTATTATATTCAGAATTGGGCCTATACACAAGGCCACCAATCATATTTGGTGATAACACAAGTTCTCTTCACCTAGCAGCTAATCCAATTTATCATGCTAGGACAAAACACATAGAGGTTCATTACCAGTATGTGAGGGAGAAGTTACTTAGCAAAGAAATTCAATTATCATATGTGTCTACTAACATACAATGTGCAGATTTGCTTACTAAAGCTCTGGATGGAAGCAAGCTATGCAGATTTAAATCCATGATTGGATTGCAGGAAATAATTGAAGACTAGAGATGAAGACTTGAGCCAAAGTGTTTGGCTTGAGGGGGAGCTGTTGGTGCAAAACAAGCCTACACACATTGGCTTGGACAATTGGAACCTTGGAAGGCTAAAGCTTGAACTCTTGAAGGATATATTCACTTGGAACAATGATCATAGGAACCAATGCTTAATTGGTTATTACCATTTATCTCATGTAAAAGTCTATATGACTTTAATCACTCTTGTAAACTCACCTACTTGAGGAAGTCGTGGAAAAGTAGATGGATGATTGAGAGAATATCTCATTCACTTTTAGGTACATGATTCAAGGAGATTAACTTGGATTTGAAATTCAAAAATCTCATTCAACTCCTATAAAAAGTACAAGAAAAAGTCACGGGCATCTTCACTCCTCCCGAGGCAATTCTGAGTCAATCATTGAGTGTGTGTGAGCCACACCATAGCCTACACCTTTGAGTACCATTGAGCATCACATTACATGCCAATGGGAATGTACAATCATTAGATTTAATCAATATACATATATTCATAGTCTCTGTTTTTCTCTGAGTGACTACCTCCAACTCTGTCAACTTCAAAGGAGCATATCTCAAGATATACTGAACCAAATTGGATGATTCAAAGTGCATTGGATTCAGATCAAAGTCTACTATACACCTACAAAGTTTCAAGGCCATTGGATCTACCATCAGAGAGAAATCTCAGTCGGGGTGCTTACTGGTCTGTGACTGTAAGTCTCCTAAAAAATCGGGGGTACACCTTATTTTGCTAAAGTGATTTCTCTGAGTGTGCTTTATCATTTTCTTTCATTCCACTTGAAAATGGAAGCTTACTAAGCTAATTGAATATCCCTAGAAGGAATTTGGCTAATTGTAACTACACTGGTCATACTGAGCATAACTCTGAGCAGCTATCAAGACTAAAATAGAAACTTTTCAAGTCTTGTGATTTGCAAAGTAGTCTGTTTTGATCAAGTCATTACTCAAACCTTTTCCAAAGTACATATAGCATATTTTGGTGTTATTTGGAAGCTCAAGGAGTCTACTAAGCATATCTGAAGAGAAGAGAGGGCAGGTGTGAAGCAGGATTTGCAGCATCAACTCAACTTCTGAGTGCATCCAGCCATCACATCCAACAAATATGCACAAGCCTTTCATTATCTTAAAGTGATACCTTCCATCAACTCACGGCAAGTATGCATCACAGGTTAAATGTACTTTATGTGAGCTACAGATATCTCTGCATTCTCTAAACGCTGATAGAATACGAACTCAATATATTATGAGCAAGTTGCATACTTGTTTATATTGCTTTATTAGTCAAACATTGATGCATGGTATAGTATCACCTCAACATATCAGATACAAGTGGTGCATCATTAGTCTGCACACAAAAATTACTTGCGTTCGGCTGAAATTTTTTGCAGAGATTAATTACATGATAAAGCGTGTTCACATATACTTGAAGTGGTTCTATATACAAAGGTTATATTGAAGTTCGGTTCTCTCTTGATGATGTGATTTAGTTAGAACCATGATTGACTTATGTGCAACTCTTGAAGTTAATCTTTACCTCACACGTTTCTGCATTACAATATATCATCCTCACTCACAGTGGTAGAGCCTTCGAGAACTATTCCAATTGTTCAACAACTCTCGTCAATAACTCATTATTTGGCATTTGTCTATGGAGCAAGTGGACCAACACTCATTGAAGGAAGGTATTTCAATTCAACTTATGACGAGCAGGATTTGAAGAAACGGTTCCAACTACATCAACAACCTATGCTATGTGTGCTACATGGTACACATACCTTACATGGATTCAACTCAAGTGTACATACAAATGGACGCAACTTGGTGGTTCCTATTGGAAGATACTTATGTGAAAGATTATATGATCATGCTTATGATCATCATCTAAAGTCAAGTCTCTTGATTTATTCATACTTATGCATTAGTTGAGTTCATGATTACTCAATGTAATCCTGTTATGTTATGGTTACATGATTTGTAACTTGGAGGATACTTTAGGCCTCAACCAAGCACTTCATTGCATACCACACTTGTTGTACTTGAGGCATGGGAAAGCTTATGTTCATAAAGTTTGTAGTAAACACATTTGATTACATAACTCACCCATATTGGCAACCAAGGGGAGTGTGAAGCAATTCGTTTGTTTGAGTTCCATAATATTAAAAGCAATATACTTTTCGGATGGAAGACAATACATGATGCAGGTTTACCTTGTTGCAACATCAACCATATAAGAGGACGAAGAAGTTTCAAACCCTCGAGCTATACTTGCAGTTCAAATTGCTACATGGAAGCATCAAGGAGATGAAGACTACTCTTCCACCAAGCGACCTTCAAGCATTTGTCCAAACTTATTTATGTTGGAATATTTAATGAAATCTCATTCTTGGAAAGTTCTTTATTGTATCTTTTGTACCAAGCAAGTGAGATATCATATGTATGATATACTCAATTCAACAATTCAAAGAAGAGCAAGGATTAAGCTATTCCTCATATACAACATGTTGCTAGAATGTATTTCTATGGTTACTATGTTAGGTGATGATTGAAGCTAGGAAGATGATTCAAGCAAAGTCAAAGGCCGTGAAACAATGCATTGAAGAATCGGCATCAATGAAGTACGTCATCAAACGATGAAGAAAACATAGAATGAAGATGAAAGCTTGAAGGACTCAACACTACAAGATCATTTTCAAGACGACAAAGAAGGGTTGCAAACCAAGGCTCAAGGCAAGGCTCGTCATCAACGACAAATGATCTCAAAATGAAGATATCAAGAAGGTCTACACAACCTACAAAAGCCCAAGGATCCAGAATTGAAATTCAAAAGCTAGTAAGGATCAGAAGCCATCATCTCCAAGAACTCCATTTCAACAATGGAGAAGGCATCCTTCATTAGAAGCATTCATTTGGTAATGTTTATCAATCTGATTTCTTCCTTGATAGTATCCATCTTCTAAAGATCCGAGTGCACTTAAAATCGATTAGGATCAATGCTCATACATGTTCTATCTTGGAGAAACCTATCCTCTAGCATTACAACACTTCTAAGCCTTCTCATAGAAATCTATATCATATCATAGATTATTCCCATTCTACATTGAATCTCTATCACATATTCGAAAAGAAGATCACATATACCTCTTGTTCATTGATATGTACCTCTCAAGCTCCATGTACACAAATCAAAAAGCTTGTATTTGTAGCCAAGTGCTATTCAAGCACATATCCATCAAAGAAGATTGCATTTGCAGCCAAGTGCTACCTAAGCACTCTTCCATCATTGAAGGAAATTAAAAGAAGAAGATTCAAGTGATCGAGGCAAAGACCGTGGATGTTACTACTCAAAGAGCTGACTCACATCTCCATATCAATTGGAAGAAGTAAAGCAAAGAAGAAGGAAAGTGCATCCAACGCACTCTTGAAGATTTACAATACAAAGATAAAGAAAAAGTGCATTAAACGCACTTAAAGATAAAGAAGAAGACTTCCTAAAAAGGAAGAAAAGGAAGGTGTATTCAACACATTCAATCAAAGGTAAAATGTTACGGTACTCCACTTGGAGAGATATAGGCACCTTAGATGTGCTATCATAAGTCAATTTGACTTGCATCCATATATGAAAGTCAAAGTTGTATGGACTCTCATTTATAAAGAGTGACTCAAAGGTTGCATATCATCATATCATTATATCTTTTGTAAAAGCTAGAAAAAGCATTCAAATCCCCTCATCTCAACCATTGTAAAACAAAAGAGTTGAGCACATTACAAGTGGTGTGAGCACTTGTTTCTACACATAGAAGGTGGAATCAAAATGGAGAATAATCAAGAAGCTGAGATCTTGATTAACTTCATTTCCTTATGTAAAAGAAGTCTTCAAATAAGTGAAGGAATAGAATCACTCTAGAGCGAGAGCAATGCTCGCTCCAAGATCAATGAGGGAAAACCACAACCTCTGAACTTTGCATTTGGACAAAGTTTAGTTGTTATACACAAATGGCAAAAGCCATAGTTGAAGCACCTTGTAGATTTGTAACCTATTTGAATCTTCCATTATGTATATGGTCAAATGATCATCATTATGAAATAAAGAGCTCATGTATCAAGCTCTTGAAGTTTTATGTAAAGCTTGCACATTTCAAAGGAAGCCATCCAAAAGATTTTTCGAATTGAAGGGGAGAAAAAAAGAATTCTTCATCAACATACAACAAAGACTACATTCTTGGAAGAAGGTTCACCCACAAAGGAAAGAAAGGAAGTAACTCTCGAAGCAAAGATCGACTACATGGAGATCAAAAGGATTCAAGATCAAATCTACATCAATCCAAAGAGATCAAATGGGAGTTATGCTTGGAGATCAACCATATCAACCACATGAAGCAAAAATTACTTTTGGAGATCAACCACTCATTTGAAGAAAAGGTCAACCACATCAAGGACTACATGATGGACAACGTCAATGCAAAAGGGCATCAACAACAAGGGGAGAAAGGAAGCTACTTCTTGAAGATTTCAAGAAGTCGATCAAGAAGGACTAAGGAGATCTTTACATCAAATGATCGAAGCCATGAAGGACAAGAATGATGTCATCATCAACATAAACACCTTGAAAAAAAAATCAATCAAATGGAAAGGCTACTACTTCAACAATCCATGACTACATCAATATCAAAGATCATACATATCAAGAAGAGCATGAAGAAGAATCACATATGAAGCATGGAGCAAAGAATAGAGAAACAGGAAGCAGAATCAAAGATTCAAAGGCATATGAAAAGTTAGATCAAATTGAAGATAACAAAAAATAACAAAGCAAAAAGAGAAAGAAGACAACATCAAACATGATCATGTGAATTTGAAGATTGAAGGGGAGCTGTTGGAGCAAACAATCTCCAAATTCACCGCCCGTAGCACTTCTCATTTTTTAGTAGAAAAATTCATAAAAAAATTTTATTTTCCCATATGATCCTAGCCACACGAGTATTTTTTCATATGTCTACAACCATAAGACTTTCATATAATATTCATAGCACATAACATTAAGTTCTCCACGTAATAGACAAGTTGCGAGACATCTCCATAAATCAAGGAAGATACATTTGTATAGCCAAAAATGGCTACATGGTGATCTTCCTTGAATCAAGGAAATCTAAGTCATATCTCTTTTAGAAGGCAGCATGCATACGAGAAATACCCACCGCTTGACTCATTTGTATATAAACATGCATACTGAATAGAAAAACCGGGCGACATTATGCGTATATGATTTATCTCTGCTAGGCAACCCCATGTTGTCCTTCTTTTCTCTCATGGTCTGTAGCATGATCATTTATTTCTGTGTATTATGTACAGTAGCTCATCCCATCCAATGGAGAGCATGCGTATTCATTCGGTTGCTAATATTCACATATAAGTAACATCAACATATGATGCGTTCATCTGTCATGATGTGTACAGTTGCGATTCTATAGAATGCAAATTTCATGATAGCAATATGCAATGATTATCTGCGTCATTGGTTTAACACCTCAAACTGTAATACGTTACAGAATATGTGTTCTTGCTGCTACTTGGCCTTGCTCTCTGTACCATTTGCTTTAGCTCTATGTTCACACTTTATCTATCTACAGTATTGTGCAGGAACGCATGAGAATGCCAGGACTATTCACATTCTGCAACTCATTACTTATGAGTAACTCACACATCATCGTGCAATCAGAAGTTACGCCGATTGAGTTCATCATCAATGACGTATGACTTTCATTCTGTGTATCATTTTCGTAGTTGTTGTAGGTGGTGTTGTAGGATTGATTTTGTCCCCAACTTCTTGCTCCACCTCTATCATAGCCTCCTCTTTGATTCTGTCTACCTCTTTGAAAATTACTCTGATATCTTTCGCTTCTTCCTCTACTATTGTTATTCTGATTCTGATTTGATC
>CM035437.1:42435713-42448213 GCA_020310875.1 Ceratopteris richardii
TGACATTCTTACCACCATAATTCGGACCAGCTGAGTCTTCAATGTAATTTATTTTGATGTGGATTTCTCCGTGAACATTTGAAAAAAAGGGCTGCATCTGATATGACATGCGAGGATCCATCTTTGGAGGATGACCTATAGTTTCAAGCTCTACAAGCACATCGAAAGAAACAGTGTTGGTAATATGAGCTCCAAGTACCACACAAGAATGAAGAAGCGGAAACATGCAGCACCGAGGTAATAAGATTCTTCCACCTTCAGATATCAGAAAACCACCTGCCTACTGCCCTAATGCCTGACAAGACATTCAAAATCCTAAACCAATTGGCCTTGCTCTTCCTCATACTCCATAGGTTATTATCCTCTAACATGTATTGCACCATCTCTGTTCTAAATGGGGCTATGCTCTTCTAAATTTGGTGGCAAGGATTTTCGTGGCATACTTCCTCAGACTATCACCTATCTTCTTCATGCCAGATGGTTGTAATAACAAGAGACATCAAGAATGCGTGTATACTCCACGGCCCAACATCGACAAACATCTTCTGAGCTTCTCGACTCTACCATCATTCACATTGAAGACTCCTACAGCTAATACTCTACAGGGATTATACACCTATGCACCTCTCATGTCTATTGTTCATTCCAGCGAGGAGAAAAGCTGTCTACAATGGTTTTGTTGTGCTCCCTTTTCTGGAGGTACTTAGCTACGACGTAGGTATTGGTGAAGGCCTCCCAGGGCAGGGCTAGTGCCACTCCCCACGCTGCGGCTTCCCGCATTGACCTAAGAAAACGGCAAGAATATAGGAGAAAAAAAGAGAAAAAACTATGAGCACGCAAAAAGAGGGACTCCGCTATCATATTATCTTCTGATAAATCTATCATGGTAATGAACATGATTTGACATATTGATTGCTTCCTTGCCAAAACACCTTGCAATTGCATATCATCTAAGTATTTGAGGGTCTCTTCATAGTACCCATGTTCAACATATCCCTTTCCATACTCAGCACATCCTGGAATGTGTTATATCGCGAAAAGGAAGGTTTTGTAGTACATCTTGTGCCTTTAAAAAGTCACCACATTTGGCATACATATCCACAAGTGCATTGCCAACCATAATGTCAACTTCCAACAATCCTTGTCTTTCAATCTCATCATGGATCTTCTGCCCTTCATCACATGCACCAATAGAAGCACATGCTTTTAACATGCATGCATATGTTGGTGCATTAGGAGTGATACCATCATGCTTCATTCGTTTGAAGCAATCCAATGCCCGTTCACCCTGTCCATCATGCATATAGCCTACTATTAAGGCATTCCAACAAACAACATCTCGATGCAAAAGGCTATCAAAAACACATTTCGCCTTGGAAAGAGCACCACATTTAGCATACATGTCTCATGACAACCATGTCAACCAAACTGCAGCCAGCTTTATCGATAGCCATTAGCACGCCACAAGATTTCAGTGCATAGGCAAATGAAACAGCCTCTGGGATAACACTTGGGTACTTCTCCATAAAATATCTGAAGCAACAGGGTCATCACCAAATGTGAACTCTGAACGCCTGAATGTGTCCAAAAACTTGTGGTAAATCTGTGTATATTGTTAGCATTTCATGATATGGACAGAAGTGTTTAAATCTGGATAGATTCCTTCAAATTGCATCTGCTCAAACAAGTAATTACATCTTGGACATGCTTATATTTTCCATAATCGGAACTCCAAACACCAAGGGCATTCCCCTCTGAGCAAGATGTCGTCATGTAGTTGCAAATACCTCCCTTCAAACATTTGATCACTCTTCAAGTACCTGTAATCAAACATCTTCTTCTGCCAAATAGCAACACATTAGTGCATAAAAACCAACCATTTCTTGAGCTAACATACTCCCCTCTTCTTAATTGCGAAGTCATCCTCGACAAGCGATATGCTACCTGCACTCAAGTTCCAACATGTGATCATCACTCAATCAAATACAAATCTTTACCTTGTATGCCTATTCTCTTCTTCCTCGATGTAGCACCTGCAATCGCCCTCATACAATCATCGGTCAATACCAAAATCCAATCATTCCACTTACCATCTTTGTCCATCCTCTCTCATCTTCATCGACATGTCCACCTGTCTACAAACTTCATTAAAACATTAGAACCTTTCTTCATCAAATCACAATACGTACAACCAAAATGAAAAGACAATCATCTCCTTCATCCACATAACACATATATACTCAACACACACATCATGATCCCGCATCACACATGCATTCTCGTCACCGACAACATACATGCAAGTAGAAGACATGTCCACATTCCCTCTCTCGTCATTCCTCTCCATTCACATGCAATGTAAAAACAAGTAAAAACCGCATCCAATTTTTCTTCTTGGTATTCTTCTTGACCTCACTAATGCTTTCCTACTACTTTTTCATACACACAACATACATTCATGCAAGACCCACATCCACTCTTCGTTTCTGCTACTCTTTTGGCTTATACGTTTGCTTTCCTAATTTCTTTTCCAGTTCCACTCAAATCCTCTTGTCCATTTTCCATGCCCCTTCGACTTAGGGTTTTCACTACCCACTTTCCTTTTCATTGACTCTTTTTGTTGTTGTTTTTTTTTTATTTCATTTTTCAACTAAATTCCATGCTAGCTCACCGCCACACCACTCTACTTGATGGATACACGACAAGGACCACTCAAGCCTAACATGAGCTCACCTCGACAGGACCACTCATCATCAACGCGATTCAGGACTTCTCAAGTTGTCATACCACCTAAGAGCCAAACTGAACACTTCCCGAAGGTTTACAGACAAACAAGGTACCTAGCATGCTTGGATCCCTCGAGTCCAAGTCTTCCACAGACACGTCACAGCCAAAACCCTAGCCGAGCTTAAGCTTCGATTTGACATGCCTCATCAAGAGTCCACACATTCCCACTGCCCCACAACACATATACACATTCCCATCCGAGCATCATGCTCTCTTGCCTCTCTTATGCCCCCCCTCGAGCGAGGAATTCTTCTCATTCATTTTTTTTTCTCTTTTTTCATCATCTTTTTTTTTTCACATATTTACTCACACTTGCCGGCCTACGCTGAAGCTGGATGCGACTCGTGGACTCGACCACCCGATCGAGTTTGTTCCACCCATCTACCAACCCGGCACAGTGCGCGACACACATACGGCTAGCCCTATGTGAAACCAACGTCGGTTCGTGGCTTTGACCACCCGGCCAAAGTGGGTCCACCCACCTATCAACCCACATAGGCGCGTAGCCACACGCACACATACACAAACATATAGATTTTTTTCTTTTTTTTCTTTTTTTTCCAAGATCTCGAGAATTAGGAGACAAAAGAAAGGACCTTTTCCCAACCCAACCAATCACGACACACACATATAACTCCCCGTGGACCCGCACACACTAATTACTTTGCCAACCTGAAAACCTCGAAAAATGCCACTTCAGTCCTAAGCGTACAAAAGACTTGATCCACCCGTCCTCACGTCTCTGATTCGCAATCCCACAAAGCAAACCCTAATCAAACTCAAGCCGTCCTCACTGACATCCATCGCACCTCTATTCCTTCCTCACCTCCAACCTCTACCTTGTAGAGATTCCACATGACCTGATAAATGACTTGGGAAACTACCATTACTCAATGACTCAAGCCTCGCTGCTAAGTCCCTTAATCCTTGCTTGTTGTACTCAATATCACTATGATATTGGAACAGGTCAGATTCAATGCCTCAAAACCGATTCCATATTTGCTCCATCTCTTTATCCTCTCTCACCCTTTTTGCAGATCCGAGGGGAATATCCTCCCTCTTCTCAACTCGAACGGTCAACTTCTCAACTTCCTCTCTAATCGATCTTTCCTCCCAAATCCTATTCATATTTTCTACATCTAGATCATCTACCTTCTTCGACAGTTCATTCTTCATTCTTTCTAACTCCGTTCCGAATGCATCCAACCTATCCAACACCGCTTTCAGCTCTTCCTCCATTTTTCCTACTTTCGGGTCCTCTAGTTGTCCTCGCATCTCATCGTCTTTCCGATTCATCCACCTACCAAGCTTGCTACTCAACTTTACATTCTCTTTTTCTACCTGTCTCACTTTCTCATCGCTCTCTGCTTGGACACTTTTCATTCTTTCTAGCTCGAGGTGGAACTCCTCACATGCCTTACCCGCTTGATCACTGTATCGACGGATTATGCTTTGTACCTTCTCAATTTCATGCTCCATTTGTTCGACTCTCCTCATCAGGTCATCCCTATCTCTTGAGGGCTCTTCTTCGATCATGACATGGTAGCAGTCTATTGTTACCCGACCAGTTCTAATGTCTAAGACTTCTTTTCTCATTTGCTTTCCCCTTCTAACCCCGCTTTCATGCTGAAGTGTTTGGATTTGTCTTTTTAAGTTCTTGTTTTCCCCCTTTAACTCTTCATTCTCACCTTCCACCGATCGCATTTGCTTTTCCCAATTTCCTAAGACTTCTGCCAATTTCACTTGATTTTCCTCTATTCTCTCCATCTTGACCTTATCGCCATCCCGCTCCACACGCAGCCAATTGACTTGACATTCCAAGCTCTTCACAAGTTCTACCAAGTCTCGATCATGAGATCCAGTGTCCTTGCTTTCACTTGCTCTCGCAGTGTTCGTCGACGAAGTAACTCCACCCTTGTCAACTTCCACATACAAAGAGGATAAACACCTATCAGATTGATTCGTTGCAACCTTTACGCCAGTCACCTCTTTTGAGCCACACACGTGCTCGCATAGTCTCTTTTTCCCACAGTCCGCACATGTGGGGACAAAATCCGACGGGGTGCATACACGAGGGCAATATTTGGCTATATGCCCAATCTGCTCGCAACACCAGCATCTCACATAATTTGATATTGGGCCAAATTGCCACCCTCGGTTCACATGATGTCTCATGGTCAGATGAGAATCTATCCATCTCCTATTTTGTCCAAAATTCAGTTGCCTCATGTTGGTCTTCTCAAAACCACATGCTGGCTTTTGTTGGGCCATTTCTTTAATGAAGATCAAAGAAGATCTGGGATCGACTTGGCCGTGCCACACGATTGGGGCACCAAGCAAACTCGTAGCAATCTCTATGAGATGTGCTAAGCCAATTCTCGGCAGACGCACCAAAATGATAGACCTCTTAGTCCAAGGGAAAGTGCACACACACAATGGTATTTGGCTAAACTTTCTGATGCTAGGTTAGTTTTGATCGCCCTAAATCCACAATTACACTCTGATGTACCGCGGGAAGATACGGGCAAATACATGCACCAAGGGGCCTTCAACTCTGAAGTAGAAGAAACCATGAACATATCTCTATTCAACTTTGGGTCTCAAACCCTAAGTGAGCTTGAAGTGTGGCATAAGAGACTTGCTCATGTGAATGAAAGAACCTTGAAGGATATATGCAGGGATCAAAGTGTTCTAAGACTACCGAACATATCAAAGCAACACATCATCAACAGGTGTGATGCATGTCAGATTGGGAAGGCACAAAGACAACCATTCAACCACAAAGGCTACATCCAAAACAACTTATTGGACTTAGTACATACATATGTATGGGGACCAAGTCAAGAACCTTCATTGGCAGGATCAAGGTATTATGTCTCATTTATTGACGACCATAGTAGATGGACTGTTCTATACTTTATTGTAGAAGAATCACTCACAAATTTGACATACAGACAAACATAAAGACGAAGAAAGACAAAGAGAAGCAGAAACAAAACATTCAAAAAATCAAAGCCTTAGTGAAGGGACAAATTCATGACTGTAATATAGTTCATAGAAACTTCCAGAATTACGAGCTTGAATCTCGGATCAAAATGTATATGAGAGAGAGCATATAATGCATATAGAGCATATAGAGGGCATAGAGTGCAAAGAGCATACTGAGGATAGTAATATAGAAGACACCAGAGATTGCGTATGTAGAGATGAATAATAGAACCTGAACTGTCGGGTATTCATCTGAGAGAGATGGTAAGGAATAACTACTCATAGTAGGAGAGTTTTCCATAGCTATGAGCAAAGTGAGGCCAAGCTATTTTTTACACATCTTCTCTAATAGAAAACACATGTTCATGTGGAAGTTTGAGTGCATTCTTTGTATGAGAAATCTGAGTGATTTCATGTTATTGTGAAAGTTAGTTAACAGTTACAGTTTTCTCAGTAAACATTTTCCGGTACTTCTAAGAGTTAGATCTCGCAGCACAGTGTAAAGATTTTCATGAGTGATAGCTCATCTTGAAGCTAGAAGTCTCAACTATAAATTGATCAAAAGAGTTTTATGAAATGGGACATGTACACAGTACAAAGTCTGACCGTAAAGGCATCCAAAACTGGTGAAGTTTTTTTCTTCAAACTTCATACAAAGTTCATTCACTAAAGTTTTCAGTTTCAAAAAGGTTGCTAAGCTATTGATGATTATAGAGGTGTTCTAATATCACTCTCGCTTAGTTCTTGTTGTGACACGACAAAATTCCGTAGCTTAGTTTGTCAAGATTCTTGTCGTGTCGACATCAACAAGTGGTATCAGAGCAGAAAGATTCTGAAGAGCAGAAAGATCCTCAAGAGTAAACGAAAGTGAAGATACAAGAGAATTCGAAGAACTTTCACAAGAAAGGTGAAAGAACTCTCCGAAGTAATTCTCAAGGGTAAAGGTTTGTAAAAGGTAAAACCTTTTAACATTACACTCACTAAAAGTAACATGAATAAGAAGATTATGGTAGATCATATCTCTATTGACAAATTGGACAGAGATAATTATCCTGCATGGGTAATGTGCATGGAAGCCTTACTTATGAGTAAGGACTTAATGATATATGTGACAAGAGAAGAAATAAGATGACAGTCAACCAAAGAAAGACTAGTTAGAAGCCTTGAAGCTGTGGCAGAAGAAAGATGCAGCGGCAAGAGCTTATATCTACAATACCGTTACAGATTATTTACTACTGCACATTAGAGTTCTAGAGAAAGCGGAAGACATATGGAGTGCATTGGAAGATCATTTCCAAAATACGACGAAAGCTAGGAAGGCTAGCTTATGGTCAGAGTTTACAACGTTCAAGAAAAAGCAAAGTCAAAGCATTAGTGATTATGTCACTAAGATGAAAGACTTGGCAGACAGTCTTGGATCTATTGATGAAGATATCGGAGATCACAGGTTGATAGCACAAGTGCTTGCAGGACTGAGAGGAGATGAAAGGTGGAAACTTTTCGTACTCTCAACTGAACTTTCTTTAAATCATTTTGTACCAGATTTAAATCAATTGCTTGGACTAATGTTAACGTTTGAGCAAGATTTGAAGACAGATGGTGATAAAGGACATAGTTCGGCTATGTATGCAAAGAATAAGAAGAAAGGTGATAAAGGTCAAGAAAAAGATGAAGAAGAGATGTCTAGTCAAGCAAATTATGCAAGAGGAAGAGGTAACATAAGAAGTAAAAGTAGAGGTAAAGGAAGAGGTAATCAGACTAACAACAAGAAGACTTGTTGGATCTGTGGATTAAGAAATCATTTGGCTCATGATTGCTGGAATAATTCTCAAGGATCAAGTCAGAATGAGAACAACAATAGCAGAGGCAGAAGCAAAAGATATCAAAGAGGACAACTATGCGAATGATATGCAAAATGACAATCATACAACGTTGATGATGAACTCGATAAGTATGTCAGAGAATGAAGACATCAAGGTATTCTATATTGACTCTGGTTGTTCAAATCATTTGTCAGGAAATATAGAATTGTTATCAAAACTTGAAGGAGGTATTTCAAATCATACAATACAAACAGGTGATAAAACAAAACATAATGTAAGGTCCATTGGAAAGGTAAAGTGTAAGAATGGAGCTGACCTAATAACAAATGTTTTGTATGTTCCAACAATCCCGAAGAATCTAGTTAGCATGGGACAGATAGTAGAAAAAGGTTTTCAAGTTAGGTTTACAAATGAAGGAATATTTGTTGAAGATCCAGAGAATGGATACAATCAAATTGTCCATGGTAAAAAGGAAGGTAGACTTTTTACTCTTAAAGTGCAAGGGAATGTTGGTCAAGCTTTAATCACACATGGTGATAAAGCATTTACAGATTTAGACCTCTGGCATAAGAGGTTAGGACATTTTAATGAAAGAGGAATCAAAACTATGGTGGAGAAACAATCTGTAAAAGGATTACCGAATATGAAGAATCAACATATGATTCACAAGTGCGAAGCTTGTTAGATGGGAAAAGCCCACAGGTTACCATTTCAAAAGAAAGGGTACAAACACGATGGTGTGTTAGAGCTCATACATATAGATGTATGGGGACCAACAAAAGAAGGATCTATCAGCGGATCAAGGTATTATGTTCTTTTTATTGATGATGCAACAAGATGGATAATGCTTTATGTTTTGAAAGAGAAGTCAAAAGTATTTGAAGCTTTCAGGCATTTTCATGCATATGCTGAAAGACTTATAAGACAAAAACTCAAAAGACTAAGGTTTGATGGAGGAGGAGAATATTTTTCTCGAGAGTTCAATGATTATCTGTGGAATGCAGGTATCAAAAGAGAAAAAACCTGCAGGTATACACCGCAACAAAATGGAGTAGCAGAAAGAAGAAATCCAACTCTAGTTGATTTTGCAAGAGCAATGCTAAAGGAGAAGAATTGTCCAAATTATCTTTGGGCTGAGGCTGTAAATACAGCAACATATCTGGTAAATAGATTACCATGTACAACTTTAAACGGGATGACCCCTTATGAAGCTTGGTGGGGTAAGAAACCAACACTTGATCATTGTAAAGTGTTTGGATCAGTTGCTTATGCTTATGTACCATCACAACTGAGACATAAGCTTGAACCAAAAGCTAAAAAATACGTGTTCATCGGATATGATGAAAAACAGATGGGTTATAGGTTATGGAGTCCTCTAACCAAACAATTTATTGTTTCCCGAGATGTAACATTTGATGAAGGAAAGAGCTGGTATACAAATAAAGAACATAGTGTTGAAACACTTGAAGAAGAGATGAGAAGAATTGAAAAAGGTAAATCACATATGCAGGTGAATGGAGATGAAGATCATATGCAGGCAAGTACGTCCACGATCGGATCAGGTATGAGAAACGAAGATGGACAAGATTTGATGAAGATGTGTATTCAGATACACATGAAGAATATGAGCTAAGAAGGTCAAACAGAGTAAGGAAACAACCAACAAGGTATTCCTATGAAACTTCTTATTTGACTCAGAAAAACTATGCTTACTTAGTAAAGGAAGATGAAGAGCCTCAGGAATACAGTGAAGCAAAAGGTAAGGAACAATGGGAAGAAGCAATGAAGGAGGAGTTTAAAGCGCTTGAGGATAACAAGACTTGTGATCTTGTTCCAAAACCAAATGGTAAGAAAGTGATTGGAAATAAATGGGTTTACAAAGTTAAGAAACTTGCAGATGGAAGGATAGCCAGATACAAAGCTAGACAGGTGGTCAAAGGCTATGCTCAGACGCATGGCATATATTATGATGAGACATTTATTCCGGTGGCAAAGATGTCAACCATAAGGACAATGATTGCTATAGCAGCATCAAAAGGATGGAAGCTAAGTCAGTTGGATATAAAGAATGCATTTTTAAATGGATATATATCAGATGAAGTCTACATGGAACAACCTGAAGGGTTTGTAAGTTCCAATTACCCAGATCATGTTTGCAGATTAAGAAGAGCTCTCTATGGACTGAAGCAAGCTCCAAGAGCTTGGAATTATAGACTTGTAAAGTATCTTAATGACCTTGGATACCAAAGTTCAAAGGCTGATGCAAGTCTACTCATCAAGAGAACAGATGAAGGTATGATCTAGATTTGTTTTTATGTAGATGACATAATAATCACAGGAACCTCAGATGAAGGAATCAAGGAGATAAAAAAGATTGCTTGAAAAAGAGTTCAAGATCAGTGATCTAGGAAAGTTATCATACTTTCTTGGAATGGAAGTTACATATACAGATCATGGTGTATATGTTTCACAAGAAAGGTATCTCCTAAACTTACTGAAGAAGTTTAACATGGAGAATTGCAGAGAAGCTTCAACACCGCTTGAAGTAAATCATAAACTCAGCAAATATGGTGGTGCAAAGTTAAAAGATATGAGGGTATCAGTCGTTAGTGGGAAGCTTGATTTATGCTACATTAACAAGACCTGATCTCAGTTATGCAGTGGGAGTTCTCTCACAGTTCATGCATTGTCCGATGGGGATCAACATTTATCAAGAGTAAGAATGAAGTGTTTGATTGCTTCAAGAAGTATCTTGCACATGTGGAGAATCATACAGGTAGATCACTAAAGAAGCTCAGATCTGATGGAGGGGGAGAATATTTCTCCAAAGAGTTTGATGATTTCTTGCAGGAAAAAGGTATCAAAAGGGAAGTGACTACTAGGTACTCTCCTCAACTAAATGGAATTGCAGAGAGGAGAAACAAGACATTGGTTGGATCAGCTCGAACAATGCTTGAAGAGAAGAAGTTGCCACATTATCTATGGGCAAAAGCTATTTCAACTGCTGTGTACCTTGTCAATAGACTACCATCCAAATCACTTCAAGGTATGACTCCTTACGAAGCATGGCATGGAAGAAAGCCTAGTCTTGGACATTGCAAGGTTTTTGGTTGTTTAGCTTATGTTCATGTACCATCACAAATAAGAGGTAAGCTAGATGAAAGGGCAACAAAGGTAGTGTTTATTGGATATGATTCAACTCAGATGGGTTACAGGTTCTTCAATGCTTCAACCAAGCAATTCACTACAAGTAGAGATGTGTTTGAAGAACACAGGTCTTGGTATGATGAAGACAAAAAAAAGGTAACACTACCATATGATCTTGATTCTGATTCTCATCAATTAGGAAGCAAGCATGATACACAGGTCCAGGATCCAAGAAGTGATACAGACAATGACCAAGATGAAAGGGAAAAGGATTACAAGCTATGGAAGTCAAGAGGCAAAGCAAAGATGCAAGAGGTTGGAGAATGCTCCAAACAAGCACCTAGAAGATCAACAAGAGAGAAGAAACAACCAGAAAGGTATGGATATGATTCCACATTTGTTACAAAGCATTCAATATACTTGGCAAAAGACTCTATTTCAGAGGAACCCTCAACCTATGAAGAGGCAAACGGAAACCCTAATTGGGAAAAGGCCATGAAAGAAGAGATAGATGCATTGAAGGAAATGGACACTTGGGATTTGGTTCCAATGTCACCAAATCAAAAGGTAATTGGTTGCAGATGGGTATATAAAGTTAAAAGAAATTCAGATGGATCAGTTTGCAGGTACAAGGCAAGATTAGTTGCCAAAGGATGCTCACAAACTCATGGTATAGACTATGAGGAAACATTCTCACCAGTTGCAAAGATGACTACAATCAGGACATTGATAAGTGTAGCTGCTGCAAGGAATTGGAGACTCCTCCAACTTGATGTGAAAAATGCATTCTTAAATGGTTGGATAAGTGAAGAGGTATACATGTCACAACCACCAGGTTTTGAAAACCCTAATCATCCATCTTATGTTTGCAGACTTAAGAAAGCATTGTATGGATTGAAACAAGCTCCTAGAGCTTGGAATTACATGTTGGTTACATATCTTCAAGATCAAGGGCTCAAAGCTAGTAGCTCAAATCCTTCTCTATTCATCAAAAGGGATCACAATGAAGTTATCTATCTATATGTATATGTAGATGATATTATTGTGACATGTGATGATCTAAGTGACATTCAAAGGATCAAGAGACACATGCAAGAGGAGTTCAAAATCAGTGACCTAGGTGAGCTCACATATTTTCTAGGTATGCAAGTGATACACACAGATGAAGGAATGTATTTGACTCAGAGAAGATACATTCAGGATCTTCTTCTCAAGTTCAAAATGGAGAACACTAAACCTGCGGGTACACCTTTGGAGATGAATCATAAACTAAGTGTTTATGAAGCTGAGAAAATTGAAGACATTAAAGAGTATCAAAGCTTGGTAGGTAGCTTGATATATGCTACTCATACAAGGGCATATATCTCATATAGTGTGGGAGTGCTTAGTCAGTTCATGCACTCACCGAGAAGACCACACATGGATGCAGCTAAGAGAGTACTTAAGTATCTCAAAGGTAAAATCAACGAAGGTATATTCTATCCTTACTCTTCAGATTTGGATATCAAAATCTCCTCAAATGTAGATTGGGCAGGAGCTAAGGATGATAGAAAAAGCACATTTGGTTACTTAGCATTAGCAGGTTCGAAGCTAGTGTCATGGAGTTCTAAGAAGCAACCAACAATTGCTTTATCCTCAACTGAAGCAGAGTACAAAGGCTTGACCATAGCAACTCAAGAGGCAATATGGTTAAAAGCATTGTATACAGGTTTGGGACTTGTGAGTTCCAAACCTCACATATTTGGAGATAATGTA
>CM035437.1:42488213-42493213 GCA_020310875.1 Ceratopteris richardii
AGCATTCCACAATTGATCTACTGTAGAAGGAGAACACGCAGAAACATCGGGCGCAAAACTTTTCATTTACTCAGAGAAAATACAACTGAGTGATGAGAGCAAACTCAAATTCACTTTCCTCTATCTTATGACTTCTATCTCCTTCATTCTTGACATCTAACTATTGTCACATATGCTCTCATACATGCCCCGACTTTTCTCAAGGTATCTATAGATAATTTGTACATAATTCTTTCTGAACAAAATGATCTAAGTCATCTATGACTATGCTAATGTACATATGTGTACACCTCTCTTGTCTTCTGATTGTAATCTTCTTCCACACTTTAGGAATTGATTCTTCCTTCATCATTTGATCTTCCAAGCCTTCAATTGGTGATTGGTATGCACCAACAGCTCCCCCTGAATCATCAATTGAGGTCTTCTCTGTCTTCTTGATACTTGCCATGTCTTTGAACCTTTGTAACTTAGGTCCATCCAAACTCTTTGTCATCATATCTGCCACCTGTTCTTTTGTTGGAGTGTACATCACTTCAATCTCTTTACCTAGTACCTTTTCCCTCAAGAAATGATACTGAATCTCTATATGCTTAGTCCTGGCATGAAAAACAGGGTTAGCTGCCAAATACAAAGAACTCATATTGTCTCCAAAAATTATTGGAGTACTATGATCAGACTCAAAACTCTTCATCAAGGTCTTCAACCATATCACTTCTTTTGCAGCTTCTACCATTCCCTTATACTCAGCTTCTGTGGATGATAAAGCAACTGTATGTTGCTTCTTTGAACACCAAGACACTAACTTGTCTCCAACATAACATAGATATCCATGGGTAGACCTTCTATCATCTGAGTCACCTGCCCAATCTGCATCACTAAACACTTTGATTCTTGTGTCAGAAGTGAAACCATAATACAAACCTTCACTTAGGGTTCCTTTGATATATCTGAGTACCCTTTGGGCTGCAATCCAATGAGTCTTCTTTGGACAATGCATGAATTGTGACAACACACCTACTGCATATGATAGATCTGGCCTTGTCAAGGTAGCATAGATTAAACTACCTACCAAACTCTGATATTTCTTCATGTCATTGAACTCTTCACCTCCATACCTGCTTAATTTATGATTTACCTCCAATGGTGTAGTTGAGGTCTTGCAATCTTCCATGTTAAACTTGACTAGAAGATTCTTCAAGTATCTCTCTTGTGAAACATATACTCCATGTTGAGTATACACAATCTGCATTCCTAGAAAATAAGATAAGTTTCCCAAATCACTTATCTTAAACTCCTTCTCTATTTGCTTCTTGAGTTCATTGATTCCTTGAGCATCTGTTCCTGTAACAATAATATCATCAACATAAATGCACATGTAAATATATCCATTTTCACTTGCCTTCACTAGCAAGCTACTATCTGCCTTTGATGCTTGAAAACCACATTCATTCAAGAACTTGACCAATCTGTAATTCCAAGCTCTTGGGGCTTGCTTCAACCCATATAAAGCTCTCTTGAGCTTACACACATATTCTGATCCAATTGATTCCATGAAGCCTTCTGGTTGCTCCATATATACTTCATCTGCAATGTAACCATTAAGAAATGCATTCTTCACATCCAATTGTGATAATTTCCATCCCTTGCAAGTAGCAATAGCAATCAATGTCCTAATTGTAGACATCTTAGCAACAGGACTAAAGGTTTCATCATAATCTACCCCATAAGTTTGGGCATAACCTTTAACCACAAGTCTAGCCTTATATCTAGACACCTTACCATCTGCAAACCTCTTTGTTTTATATACCCACTTGCATCCAATGACTTTCTGATTCTTTGGTCTTGGTACTAATTCCCAAGTTTCATTTTCAGGTAGAGCATCATACTCTTCTTGCATTGCCTTCTCCCAATTCTGTTTACTTTTGGCTTCTTCATAAGTGGTTGGATCTTCTTCTGTTTTCACAATGTAAGCATAATATTTTGTTGTTAGGAAAGATGTATCATAACTATACCTTATAGGCTCTTTCCTTTCTCTTGTAGATCTCCTGATTTCTGCACTTCTTGAAGTTTCAGCCTCATTTGATTCTGGATCAAATCTTGGCCCTTCTTCTACATGATCCTGCACTCTACATCTAGAGTCAACTTCATCAACAATTTCTTCACAAACTTTTACCTTTGCCTTTCCTTTCCTTTGTATTTCTTCAACACCTGTATACTCATTTGGTGATCCTGTATACCACATATTTTGCTCATCAAATGTTACATCTTTGGTAGCAAGAAATTGCTTTGTGGATGGACTCCACAACCTGTAACCCATCTGTCTATCATCATATCCAATAAACACATACTTCTCTGCTTTTGGTTCTAGCTTGTGTCTTAATTGTGAAGGAACATAAGCATATGCAATACATCCAAATACTTTACAATGATCAAGACTAGGCTTCTTACCCCACCATGCTTCATAAGGGGTTCCTCCATCCAAAGCTTTGCAAGGCAACCTATTCACAAGGTAAGTTGCAGTGTTAATGGCCTCTGCCCATAAGTAATTTGGACAATTCTTTTCCTTCATCATGGCTCTTGCAAACTCTACAAGAGTCCTATTCCTCCTTTCTGCTACTCCATTTTGTTGAGGGGAGTACCTGCAAGTCACTTCTCTTTTGATACCTGCATTCCACAAATAATCATCAAACTCTTTTGAGAAATACTCTCCCCCTCCATCTGATCTTAACCTCTTTAGCTTTTGTCCTGTGATCCTTTCTGCATAAGCATGGAAATGTTTGAATGTCTTGAAAACTTCTGATTTATCCTTGATTACATACAAAGTAATCCACCTGGTTGCATCATCAACAAACAACACATAATATCTGGATCCATTTATGCTATAGTCCCTTGAGGGACCCCATACATCTGTATGAACCAATTCAAGCATATTTGAATACTTGTACCCTGATTTGTTATAAGAACTCTTATGTGCTTTACCTAGTTGACAAGCTTCACACTTGTACACCATATGTTGCCCTTCAATGTTTGGCAATCCAAGCACCACCTGATTCTTTGACATCTCCTTTATAGCTTTCTCATTGAAATGACCTAGCCTCTTATGCCATAGGTCTAATTCAGACACCTTTTGACTTCCATAGGTAAACAATGCATGTCCCACATTACCTTGAACCTTGAGAGTGAACAATCTTCCTTCCTTTTTACCTGCAATTATGTTTCTATATCCCTGATTTGGATCTTGTACATAAACACCATCATTTGTGAATCTTACCTCATATCCTTTCTCCACAATTTGCCCTACACTTATCAAATTTTTAGGAATAGTAGGAACATAAAGTACCTTGCTCAGAAGTGTACTTCCATTCTTTGTCTTCACTGATCCAATGCTCTCCACTTTATGTTTGGTATTGTCACCTGTTTGAACTGTATGTCCATTCACCCTTGCTTCCATATCAGTCATCAAGGATAGATTCCCACTCAGATGGTTGCTGCACCCTGAGTCAATATAGAACACTCTTTGATCTTCTCCCATTGATTCATGAGTTGCATTCAAGATAAGAGTCATGTCATCCTTCTGATCTGATGCATAATTGTAATAATTATTGTTGTAGGACTGAGATTGGAAGTTTCTTCCACCTCCTCTACCATATGATGTCCTACCACCTCTTCCTCTGAAATTGCCTCTTTGGTTTCTGCCTCCTCTACCTCTTTGATTATAACTCTGATTGTTGTATCCTCCACTTTGATTGTTATACCAACAATCATTTGCCAAATGATTTGTTCTGCCACAAATCCAACAAGCTTTAGCATTATCTTTGTTCTTACCTCCTCTTCCTTTACCTCTGAAATTTGTCTTCCCTTTTGTGAAGTTAGCTTGATTTGAATTCCCTTCATCATCATTTGATTGCTTTCCCTTGCCATTCTTTTTCTTTTCCTTGGAGTACATGGCTTGACTTGTACTTCTATCATTGTCTCCTTTAAGATCCTGCTCAAAGGTTAACATATGTCCTAGCAATTGATTAAGGTCAGGAGTAAAGTGATCAAGTGACAACTCTATGGACAAGATAAAAGGCTTCCACTTCTCATCACCTCTTAGACCTGTAAGTATTTGTCTTACCAACTTTTCTTCTTCAATATCTTCATCCACTGCTCCCAAGCTATCTGCAATATCTTTCATCCTTGCCACATAATCTGAAATTGATTGTGAGCTCTTCTTCTTGAAGGTTGTGAACTCAGCCCATAGTGAGGACTTCCTTGACTTAGTTGTATTTTGGAAATGCTCTTCCAAGGCATTCCAAACATCTGTAGCACTTTCTAAACCTCTGATGTGAGGTAGAAGGTAATCATTTACAGCCATGTAGATGATACTCCTTGCTTGAGCATCCTTTCTCATCCAAGTCTTCAACATTGCAAGTTCTTCCCTAGTAGGAATACTTGGATCTGCAAACTCTGGTTTTTCTTCATCTCCTTTACTTCGAATTGAACTCCTTTTGCCTTTCTTGATGTCAATTTGTCTTCTCCTCAAGCTTTGACTCCAAGCTTTCACTTCTTGATCCTTCAATTGTTGAATCTCTTGAATCTGCAGCAGTCGGGATCCTCCTTTTCTTGAAATTGATGTCTCCTGCTCTGATACCACTGATGGAGAATGTTAATCTCCAAAAGAACAACTTACTCTTGTGATTAGAACACCTCTATACCAAGAGTAAGTCAAACACTTCACTAATTTAGAGGATCAATTGCTAACTTATCAGAAATTAACAAATCTGTGAAGAAGATGAAACACAGAAAAGTCTGCTGCATTGTTCATTCATATTGACCTATCAAATCTGTAAAGTTTTTTATGAAACTTTGTACGAATCATCTCCTAGAGATTGCGCATTTACTCCAAGTTGAATCTCTTCAAAAGATTAATTATAACTTGAGAAATTGATTTCACAAGTTACCTATGTCAGAAACTGTTATCAAAAACAGTCGACTTTACACCTGTAACTTTTAAGACT
>CM035437.1:42500713-42510713 GCA_020310875.1 Ceratopteris richardii
GGAAGCCAAAATTTGAATTTGAATTCAAATTTTTGCACATATCCTATAAAAATGTACTTGAAAAAGTCGCGGTAAGAGACATCACTCCCGAGCTTCATTCTACTGTCATTGAGTATGTGTGAGGTCTACTCCATAGCCTACACCTCTCTACACCATTAGGCAATGCTAGTCATGCCAATGGGATTGTACACAAGTATGGGAGATGGTTTTCCTTCATTTATTGACAAATTGGACAGGAACAATTATCAAGCTTGGTCTCTAATGATTAAGACCTACTTACAAGGTAGGAGTCTCTTTGGATACATCTCAGGAGATGAGGAATTGCCCTCATTCAAAGCAAGAGGACTACCAACCAAAGAGGAACAAGAAAAACTCAATACATGGTGTGCTAAGGATGCATTGGCAAGGTCTTACTTACTCAACTCTATATCTGACTTTCTTTTGCCTCATATCAGAAATTGTAAGACTTCCCAAGAGAATTGGGAAACCTTGTCATCATATTTTTCCTCCAATACAAGGGCTAGGAAAAATCAGTTGTGGATTGAATTCACAACACTAAGGAAAGAACCTAAGCAAATTGTTTCAGAATTTGTGACCAAGATCAAACATGTTGCAGATCAGTTAGCAAGCATAGGAGAAGAAATTGAAGAAGAACATATTGTGAGGTAGGTAATTAATGGAATCAAGGCTGATGACAAGTGGGAAAGCTTCACCACTGCAATGGATCTCTACATGGACATGCATACCCGAGATCTTACAACTCTCATGGGACAATTGTTTACACATGAAGCAAAGCTCACAAAGAATGGAGATACATCCAAAGGTAACAACTCTTCTACCCTATATAGTGATAAGAAGTCTAAGGATAAAGGCAAGAGTAAGAAGGTGGAAGATGAATGCTCTACCTCCCAAGCCAACTATGCAAGGAGAGGTAGATCTTCAAGAGGTAGGGGCAGAGGAGGTAAGCAAGGTAGGGGGAGACCCTATAACACATCACCATGTAACATTTGTGGTTTATCAAACCACACCACAGATGAGTGTTACAGGAATTACAAAAATCAGAGAGGAAGAGGCTACCAAAGAGGTGGATACTCACAGTCTAGAGGAAGGTTCAACCATCACCAAGGCCACAACAACAATTACAACAACAACTACAACAACAACTACAATGGCAACTACCAAGGAGGATTCAGAAACAGAAAGGACTACAACAACTACACAGAGGAGCAAGATGACTCTCTCTTGATCATGAACATGACTTCAAAGTTAGGTACAAATGATGATCACTTATTTTATATTGATTCAGGGTGTTCAAATCATGTGGCTGGTAATGTAGCACTACTCTCTGATCTTGAGGAACCAAAAGGTAAACACCAAGTCCAAACAGGTGATGATACAAAGCATTCTGTAGTTAAAATTGGAAATGTGAAGACTTGTGATGGTAATCAGAATTTGTTAAGCAGGGTACTCTATGTACCAACCATTACAAAGAACTTAATGAGTGTTGGTCAGATTGTAGAGAAAGGGTTGCAGGTCAGATTCAATCAATATGGAGCATTTGTGGAGGACCCAAGACATGGATTCAAAAGGATAGCTAAAGGACTGTGTTATACTTTATGAAGCACAAGGATGAGGTGTTTAATTGTTTTAAGAAATATCTTTCACTAGTTGAAAATCAGACAGGAAGAAATTTGAAGAGGCTAAGGTCAGATGGAGGAGGTGAATACTTCTCCAATGAGTTTGAGGACTTCTTGCAGGACAGAGGAATTAAAAGGGAAATAACCACAAGGTACTCTCCTGAACAGAATGGGGTAGCTGAAAGAAGAAATATGTTAATTGTTGAGACAGCTAGATCTATGCTTAATGAGAAGAAGTTGCCTAACTATCTATGGGCAGAGAGTGTTTCTACTACCACCTATCTGATAAACAGGTTACCATCAAAGTCACTTGATGGTATGACACCATATGAAGCATGGCATGGTAAGAGACCATCATTGGATCACTGCAAAATTTTTGGATGTGTAGCATATGTACACATTCCTTCACAGGTAAGAGGAAAGCTAGATCCAAAGGCTGAAAAATGTATTTTCATTGGGTATGATTTAAATAAAAAAGGTTACAGGTTTTATAATCCTACCAATAAGGGATTTATGGTAAGCAGAGATGTGATCTTTGATGAGAATGATTCTTGGTATGAGAATGAATGCAGGAAGGTCAAACTACCCTATGATTTGGAAGAAGAATTTCCAAAGCTCACAAAGGAGGAACCTACTCAGGATGTAGACTCAAGTTCAGATGATGAAGACACTAAGAGTTCAAGGCATGGAAATCCAAAGGCAAAATGAAGATGAAGAAGTTTGAGGACATACCAAAATCTTCAACTCAATCAATCAGAAGGTCTCAAAGAGAAAGCAAAAAACCTATCAGATATGGGTATGATACATCTCTTGTTACTAAACATTCAATTTATCTTGCAAAGGATTTGTCAAATGAAGAACTAGGTTCATATGAAGAAGCAATCACCAAATCAGAATGGAAAGAAGCTATGGATGAGGAGATTGAAGCACTAAAGGAGAGTGATACATGGGAGTTAGTACCCAAGAAGGACTCCTTGAAGGTAATAGGATCCAAATGGATTTATAAGTTAAAAAGAAATTATGATGGCACAATTAACAGGTACAAGGCCAGATTAGTAGCCAAGGGTTTTGCACAAACCCAAGGCATTGACTATGAAGAGACATTTTCTCCCGTGGCCAAGATGCCAACAATCAGAGTGTTGGTGAGTGTGGCTGCATCAAAGAATTGGAATATGTACCAATTGGATGTCAAGAATGCTTTCTTGAATGGATGGATCTCAGAATAGGTTTATATGTCACAACCTCCTGGCTATGAAGACCCTAAGAAGGTAACTTATGTTTGCAAATTAAAGAAGGCTTTATATGGATTGAAGCAGGCACCTAGGGCATGGAATTACAGGCTAACTACATACCTCCAAGACCAAGGATTTGTTATGAGCAAGGCAGATACTTCTTTGTTCATCAAAAGAAGTAGTTCAGAGGTAATTTATCTTTGTGTTTATGTTGATGACATCATCATTACAGGCAATGATGTCAATGGAATCAGAAGCATCAAAATCCAAATGATGAAGGAATTCAAGATCAATTATCTTGGATTATTGAAGTATTTTTTGGGACTTGAATTAGTTTACACTAATTCAGGAATATACATTACTCAGAAGTATGTGCAGGACATGTTGAAGAAATTTCACTTGCAGGATGCTAAAGCAGCAAGCACTCCAATGGAGGTGAACCTAAAGCTAAGTGCCCATGAAGGTGATGAAGTCCAAGACATTACAGGTTATCAAAGTATGGTGGGTAGCTTGAAATATGCTACCTTAACTAGAATTGACATTGCATATGGAGTTAGTGTGATAAGTCAATTTATGCACAAGCCAAGGATACCTCACTTAGAGGCTGCCAAGAGAATACTGAAGTATCTCAAGGGTACACAAAACCATGGTTTGTATTTTCCCCACACTGCAGATATTGATATAAAAGTTTATTCAGATGCAGATTGGGCAGGATGCAAGGATGATAGGAGAAGCACTTCAGGATACATTTCCTTTGCAGGTGACAAACCAATTTCATGGTCTACAAAGAAGCAACCAATTGTTGCATTGTCTTCTACAGAGGTAGAATATAGAGGGCTAGCTAATGCCACTCAAGAAGCAATTTGGATTAAGCTTTTATACACAGAATTGGGCTTATATACTAGGCCTCCAATTACCACTAAGCAAAACATTGAGCAGGTGTCAAGACCAAATTAGAAGGTTTTCTTAACTTTGTGACTTCCAAAGTTATCTGTTTTGATTCAATCATTGCACACTTCATTTCCAAAGGCCATAGGCCATTTCTTGGTGTCATTGGAAAGCTAAGGGAGTCTACTAATCAAGTCTCAAGCTAAAGAGGGCTGGTACGAAGCAAGTTTTAGCAGTACCTACTCAATCGCTTGGATTATCCATCCATCTTTCCCAACACTATCTATGTATCAATCTGTCTATCTGTCTTTCTATCTATCCATCTATCTATCTATCTATCTATCTATCTATCTATCTATCTATCTATCTATCTATCTATCTATCTCTCTATCTATCTATCTATCTATCTATCTATCTATCTATCTATCTCTCTATCTCTCTATCTATCTATCTATCTATTTATCTATCTATCTATCTATCTATCTATCTATCTATCTATCTATCTATCTATCTATCTATCTATCTATCTATCTATCTATCTATCTATCTATCTATCTATCTATCTATCTATCTATCTATCTATCTATCTATCTATCTATCTATCTATCTATCTATCTATCTATCTATCTATCTATCTATCTATCTATCTATCTATCTATCTATCTATCTATCTATCTATCTATCTATCTATCGATCGATCTATCTATCTATCTATCTATCTATCTATCTATCTATCTATCTATCTATCTATCTATCTATCTTTCTTTCTTTCTTTCTTTCTTTCTTTCTTTCTTTCTTTCTTTCTTTCTTTCTTTCTTTCTTTATATCTATCTTTTTATCTAGGTATCCTTCTATCTATCTATCTATCTATCTATCTATCTATCTATCTATCTATCTATCTATCTATCTATCTATCTATCTATCTATCTATCTATCTATCTATCTATCTATCTATCTATGTTTCTATCTATCTATCTATCTATCTATCTATCTATCTATCTATCTATCTATCTATCTATCTATCTATCTATCTATCTATCTATGTTTCTATCTATCTATCTATCTATCTATCTATCTATCTATCTATCTATCTATCTATCTATCTATCTATTGTTGGAAAACAATGTCTTCTTGGTCCATCTTTCTCAGTAACTATAGCACATGTAGCTATTGTTTTAATAGTTGGTACAACACAACAGTGTGAGCAGATATAGCAGCGGAGAAAGCATGTGTAAACTTGCTTATTAAAGCATCTACAAGGAAAAGAGCTTAACGTAGTGGTCAAGGCGTTGGGCTCTTATCCATCCCACCAGGGTTCGAATCTTGATCGGCGCAGCGCGGAACAATCCTTTGCTTTTGCTTTTAAAATAAAAATATGGGCAACGTACAAATCGACGGACGCAAACGCACCTTGTTCGTTATTGATGAATGATCGTAGTTTTTTCTTCTAGCGATATGAAGATTTATGCGAACGTAGCTTTATTGATAAGCTTTTCATGGACAAAGAATACTATATAAACAAGTGCTTGGCTCACTTGTATGCATCCTTCACCTAGGATCAACACAAGCTTTCTAGAGCTTGGACCTCAGTAGAGGTGGTGTTTCTTCTAGCACATGGGGCAGCCATGGTGCTAACTTGAAGCATGTTGAGGAGCAGCTATGGAGTTCTTCTTAATGATTCTTCTTGGTGAAGATGAAGGGTGTGCTCACACTCTACCTCATGAAGAGGAGGTTATCTCTTGTTCATGGCAAAAAGACTTGATTATTAGCAGCTTGATGGTGAGGATCGCCCATCTACATGATGTATTTGAAGATCATCTTCTACAGGAAGATATTAGGTTGAAGATTATCTTCTACAAGAAGATGTCTGGCTACTTCAAAGACATTGGATGGGACCATCTACATGATTTTGAAGATTATCTTCTACAGGAAGATATTAGGTTGAAGATTGTCTTCTACAAGAAGATGTCGGGCTACTTCAAAGACATTAGATGATGATTAACATAAGATTCACATCTTATGTTAAGTATTCAGGTACATATTCTCTTTATGCACACAGGTACTACTTGAAGTTTATGGAGGCTGTGGCGTTCATATCAGAAGGAGTCCTATTCGGCATAGGTACAAGAGAATCAGTACTTATATGCTTTATGCATATTTTTATGAGGTGTTTGAGAAGGTGTGTTCACATGAGTTTGAGGATTTCCGGCAACAATCTATTTAGCATTCTATGCTACTTTATAAGTATGTGATCTTTTCACACACGTATCTAACTTAGGGTCTTCCATAGCCTACGTTTAGATGTAGGTTTGTTGACCATCAGTTTCACACTAATCCTTCCTCATTTAGTCACTCATATTCACTCTTCTATAACCTATAAGGTCACACATCTCATATATATTTCGATTACTGCCCACACATCTGAATATGTTTGTTACATTGTACATTCACTCATTCATCTATTTCTCATCACATAGAGTGGTTGAGAGTTTTGCTCCCACATTGTACATTGATTATTGGTATATATGATACTATGAGTAAGCGATGGCTTACGTAACACCTTACACATGTCGTCTATTCTTTCTCTATCTTTGTCTCATCATTTGTATGATTAAGTTGTGGTATGTTCATGTTTTGTCAATATGGAAGATTGCTGGAATTAATGGTGTACATGACTGGAACTATGGAACCATGGACCTGTGACATGAGCCTAAGGGCCTACCTCACTTCCAACATTTGGTATCAGAGCACTAAGGTTTTGGTTTCAGAACTTTAGATCTTTGGCATCAATGCATTAAGGCTCATTCAGATTCTCAGGTTCCCAGAATTCCAGATTTACAACATATGATTTGAAAGCATCTTCTAATATTTGACATTTGACATACACACTTAATCTAGATGAGTAGAGATTTGAGAATTAGACAATTCAGCTACATGTGTATTCATCAGTGTGGAGTATGAAGTTGATGATCTGTTAGCAGCCGAATATTTTTGGAAGAGTATGCAAATACTTTACAAAAGTATTGTTTGAAGACCCAGACTTGATGAAGAGAAGACTACTTCAAATTCAAGGAAGATCAATGGTTTAGAGAAGATGAAGGAATCAGATCAACATCAAATCACAGGTATCAGTTTCTACTATCAGATTATCATTTGCAGGTCATATCTTAGGAGAGCAGTTATGAAGAGATTTTGAAGGTTTCAAGGAGTGCTTTTATACGCTTTCATCATTTGAAAGTTAAAGAATTAGCTACATCAAAACAGGTATCTAGAGGTTTTTCTAGAGAGTTTTGAGAAGATCTCTTTCATGGCAAGAAAGTTCATCTAAGAAGATAAGTGCAGAGATGAGATGAGTTTTGTTTTTAGCCAGTTTTCTGTTGTAAGTTGGTTGGATATCAAGGTACAAATGTATCTAGAGAAGGTAACTCTAGAAGGGCAATTCATCATTCAGACAACGATTGGTGAATTTAGTCGTTTCAGACATTTGAAGTAGAATTTTGATTTAGAGATATGAGGAGATGGTAAAACATGTTTCTATATTCACTTCCATTTATATACCATGTTTGTTTTATCTCTTACTCTTACATTAGAGGAAGAGAAAAGTTCGTTTGAAGAAGTCAAGAGTGTTTGCTACTTCAAGATGAAGAGAACAAAAGGTATGGAAGAGAAGTTTGAAGATGTCGACATTATCATCAGGTGGAAGAAAGATGCAGAAGAAGAAAGTCCATCATTTCCAAAAGAAAAGTAAGACTTCCTTTTCTCATATATTTTCCATATACTTTTCCTATTTTATCCTCTACACCCAAAGACAAGTCTACGAGAACATCTTGTTTAAAGAAGAAGCAGTTTCTTGTTTTGCATTACACTTGGTCATGATTTAGTATATTTGACAAAGAATTGCATTGAGAGAAAGAAAAGCAGCAGATATATGTTTTAACTCATATATGTATGAGTTATGTTTTAGTTGAAGCTTTTAAGCGGGCAGCTTATATGTTCCCTCAAAGAATTCTTGGAGTGTCAATACAGAGCTACTTGGTATATGACAAGTTGCAGAGAAGTATATTTCTTCTTTATCTAACTCTTGAGGTAAAAGAGTTTTGTAGCAGATGTTGAAGACTTGGGTTGAGGTTTTATGTTTGGAAAAGGTTACCTCATATTTAGTATATTCAGTATTTTCAGAAACTTCAAAAAATTTAACTTGTTGATGTACCAGTCAGTTGAAGAATCTACTTTTTTTGTGATTGTCTTGATTTTTGGATACATGCTTGTATTCAAAAAGGTGTTCCATTAGATCCTATAACTTGATTGAGAAGTGGAGTTAGCCAAAAGAAAGTCAAGCAGGTACTGTCACATTTCACCCGGGTAAAATATGAAAGTTATGAAGTATCAACTTGCAGCTTTTGGAGTTCTCAAGGTGAGAAGTTTGTCCACTTATGGTTCAAGTAGGAATTTCAGAATCCTTGAAGGATTTGTTTGAAGAAAAGTTTTACAACTTTTTGAGAAGCATGGACACTTGGAGACATTCAGGTAGCAAATCAAACATTCAGCCATGAAGGTTTGATGAGAGCAGATTCTACACAGGAGAGATCATTGATCTTGTATGATCTTATATGATCTTGAATATTTATGAGTCAGTTGTCAATCCTTTGTTTGGTAAGGTTCTTAGCATTGGAAGAAGTAAGTCAAAGATTCAGATTCTATCAGATTTGTGTTACAGAGATAGAAGAAGATACTTGTTATGTTACAAAAGGTTATGAATCCTAAAATGCTTTCAGCAAGGTTTTGTTATGTTAGGATCAGCTAACCTTATTCTACAATTTGGAAAGCTGAGGAATGACATGGAAAGCTATTGGCATGTGTACAGTGCTAATAAAAAGGGTTCAGAGATTTTGTTTCAGATACAGGTATTGGTCACTGAACATCAGATTTATTGAAAGAAGGAAGACGTTCCACATTTCATAAAGTCTGATATATTTGAAGAATACTGGATACTAGTGTTAAGTCATCCAGGGGGGTGATGAAACATGAAGACTTATTTTCAGCCATATGTAAAAGAATGCAGAGTCATACCTACAGGTATTCCTATTTCAGGTATTCCTATATTTCCTTTGTCAGGTTCTCTTTATGTTCCAGCTTTGAAAGAAGAAGGAAGAAGAAGAATGTTTGGAGAAAGTTCCTGTTCAGGAGAAGGTTCCAAAGTTCTATTGAAGAGAAGCTTGATATTTCAGAAAGGTATATTTCAGAAGTGCGCACATATATGTTTATACCAAGTTCTGAAGGAAAGAGGTATGAAGGATTTAAAGGATGAAGACATGATGATAACATAGATTCGTTGACTCATATTTCAATTGATTGCAATTGAGTTGAGTTGATTTGACTTGAGTACAGTCAGAGATGAACCAGCAGTGTTCATAATACACTAAGTTGTGAGTTGACAGTCACAGGTTCCAAGATTCAATTCCTGATTTTGTTTAGTGTATTTACACGACGCAGCAGAAGTACGTTGAGAAACCTTTTTTGGAAGGTAAATGCAAATATATGGATCCTAGTGTATGTTTTCAGGTTTTTGAAAACAAGAGATAGCAGGTTCAGAGACAGTTCATCCTACATTTGTTGTCAAGCAGTGATTGCTTGATGTGTTCACTATTGGATACCTAGTTTGCATATTTTCTCAATATTATGGTTCATATTCAGCAAATTCAGGTTTTTTGAAGGAAAGTCAAATTCAGTTTTGAACAAGACTTTTAAAGAAAAGTTTTGAAGTATCGGAAGTACAAGCTTGAAGCCTGTCGTAATTTGCAGATTATAAAGTTTGCAGATTCAGTTCAAATTGTACCAATATGACATTGCAGGGGGGATTGTTGGAAAACAATGTCTTCTTGGTCCATCTTTCTCAGTAACTATAGCACATGTAGCTATTGTTTTAATAGTTGGTACAACACAACAGCGTGAGCAGATATAGCAGCGGAGAAAGCATGTGTAAACTTGCTTATTAAAGCATCTACAAGGAAAAGAGCTTAACGTAGTGGTCAAGGCGCTGGGCTCTTATCCATCCCACCAGGGTTCGAATCTTGATCGGCGCAGCGCGGAACAATCCTTTGCTTTTGCTTTTAAAATAAAAATATGGGCAACGAACAAATCGACGGACGCAAACACACCTTGTTCGTTATTGACGAATGATCGTAGTTTTTTCTTCTAGCGATATGAAGATTTATGCGAACGTAGCTTTATTGATAAGCTTTT
>CM035437.1:42525713-42533213 GCA_020310875.1 Ceratopteris richardii
CTTGGAGGTATGTAGTTAACCTGTAATTACATGCCCTAGGTGCCTGCTTCAATCCATATAAAGCCTTTTTTAATTTGCAAACATATGCTACCTTCTTAGGATCCTCATGTTGGAGATAGACGTCTGCGGAAGCACGCGAACAGCACAAGGAAGAAGAAGAAGCTTGGAGCACAAACACACAATACTGAATGTATTACTAGAGAATGTACAAAGATAAGTAGCCCATTAGGGCAATAGGCGTATATACAAGCCGGGGGAAAAAAACCTCCTAAAGAGGGAAAAAAGTGCCCCGGCGGTCCGAGAGTGTTCACACACATCACTACCTAAATATATCAACAAATCCCCCCTGGGAGTGATGTGGTGAACAAGGAGCTGGCACTCATGTATAAGGAAGTGCCAAGCTATGTGGAAATCACTCCACAAAAGGAAGTAAGCCCAAAGCTTTGCGGAAAGCTTCAAACTTCTCCCTAGGCAGAGCCTTCGTGAAAAGGTCTACAATGTTCTCCTGCGTGGGCACATATGCCAAGCTGATCTCCCTAGCAGAGAACCTCTCCCTGACATAGTGATAATGCACCTCAATGTGCTTAGTGCGAGCATGGAACACAGGGTTCCTCGCAACTGCCAATGCGCTCTGACTGTCAGTGAAGATGGTGGTGGCAGAAGACTGGCCAACACCCAAATCAGCCATAAGGCGTCTGAGCCACACACACTCAACAGTCGTTGTGAAAGCTGCCCTATACTCAGCCTCACTGGAAGTGGCCACAGTAGGCTGCTTCTTGCTCAACCAAGATATACATGAGCTACCAAGCATGAAGCAAAAACCACTGGTGGACACACGAGTGTCATAGCAACCAGCCCAATCTGAGTCAAAAAAAGCATGCAAATCTGGCGGTAGTGATTCCCCCTTGGGAAAAAACAACCCAAGTAGCTGAGTACCACTCAAGTAGCGAAAGATGCGCTTAACCGCTTTCCAATGCGTGACTCCTGGGCAATGCATAAACCTGCTCATCTGTGAGATAGCAAACTGAATATCTGGCCGAGTAATGCATAAGTAAATCAAGCATCCAACAGCCTGCTGATAGAGTACATCAAATGCATCTCCAGCATCATGAAGACTCAATCGTAAACCTGTCTCCATAGGAGTGGCAATAGGCTTACAGTCTTCAAGGCCAAAACATTGCAATAATGTGTCAATATATTTCGTTTGACACAAAGCCATTCCACCATCAACTTGCATAAACTGAATGCCCAAATAGTGATGCAAATGCCCCAAATCAGACATCTCAAATGAGGCATGCAAATCAGCCTTAAAATCAGCAATATGTGTTTCAATAGGACCAGTGAGCAGCATGTCATCAACATAGACAACAATGATCAGAAGCACATCATTAGCACGTTTAACATATAAGGTGCTTTCAGTTGGACTGTTCTCAAAACCATGTGCAATCAGATAGGCATGTATCTTCTCATACCAAGCACGTGGTGCTTGCTTTAAACCATATAATGCCTTCTTTAACCTGCAAACCTGGTTTTCATGCCCTTTCTGCACAAAGCCACGGGGCTGAAAAACATACACTTCTTCATGCAAGTCACCATTCAGAAATGTTGTTTTAATGTCCAACTGATGTACATTCCAACCATGATGGGCTGCAAGTGCACAAATGCTCCGAACAGTAGTCATACGGCATGTAGGTGCAAAGGTCTCATCAAAATCAATGCCTCTTTCCTGTGCATAACCCTTTGCAACAAGCCTAGCCTTATACCTGTCAACTGTACCATCAGGTTTACGCTTCAGCTTGTATACCCACTTAGTGTCAATGGCCTTCTTGCCAGGAGGCAAGTCACATAAAGACCATGTACCATTCTTCATTATAGCATCATATTCAGATTGCATATCAGCCATCCAATTTTCTGAATTTTGTGCTTCATCAAAAGAAACAGGCTCATTCTCATCACAGAGACTAGGTGCAGCCATAGCATAGCAATCTGATGCAAAGGAGGCACTATGAGAGCCTGAACGAGTACGATATGACAAAGGTGCATCTAATTTGCTGTCATGCAAAGTCTGCACCAGCCATTTTGGCATAGTTTTTGCATGCTCAATATCAGCTCTCTCATCAACAAGTGCATCATGTAAATCTGCATCAGAAATGGAATGATCTGCATCATCATATGAAACCTGCAAAGGCTGAGAAGTTGCCTCATTAGGACCAGCACTAGCCTGTCCACCTGTAAAAAGAGGCATCAAAGTATCATACATGCCTTTGGAGCTAACAGATGTCTCCTTAGTACATGAAAGCAATGGCTGAATAGCATCTTCCACAAAGACAACATCACGGCTAACCAGAATGCGTTTAGTGTGTGGATGATACAAACGATAGCTTTTACTTTCAGAACCGTACCCAACAAAAATACATTTTACTCCCTTATCATCCAATTTTTTGCGATGTTGTTCAGGCACTAATGCATATGCCAAACAACCAAAAACACGCAGATGATCAACAGATGGCTTGCGGTCATGCCAAGCCTCATATGGAGTGATAGATTGCAACGCTTTAGTGGGACACCTGTTCAGTACATATGCTGCACACATGACAGCCTCAAGCCAGAAACTATGTGGTAAAGCCTGACTTTTGACCATGCACCTTGCCATCTCCATGAGTGACCTGTTCTTTCGTTCAGCAACTCCATTCTGTTGAGGTGTATACGGCACTGTAAACTGGTGTTTTATCCCACGTTCAGCCATAAATGCATTAAAATCTGAAGACATATATTCCCCCCCTCGATCAGAACGGAGGGTGCCCATTTTACATGCTGACAGATTTTCAGCCAAAACCAAAAACTGTTTGAAGCACATGAACACTTCGGACTTTGCTTTGAGTGGATATACCCATGCATGCCTGGAAAAATCATCAATGAAAGTCACGAAGTAAAGGTAATTTCCAAAAGAGGGTGTCTGCATAGGACCACAGACATCACTATGTACAAGCTGCAATTTCTGCGTAGCCTGAACTGAACCATCTTTTGGAAAGGAAGAACACTGCATTTTGCCCAAAATACAACCTTCACAAACATGTTTTCTAGGCGCCTCAAGTTTGGGCAAAGAGGACACCATTTCAGATTTCTGCAGGCGTAACAAACTAGCAAAATTTAGATGACCAAAGCGTGCATGCCAAAGCTTTGCATCTGACATAGCCTGAGAATCATGAACTGCACATGCCGAATCATTCACAGATCTTTCATAGTCTATGAGCTTATACAGCCCACGATATAAAATGCCAGAAGCAATAATCACATTGCCATTTGAGAGATCATGGACTGTACACCTGTCATCAACGAATTTCACAACCAAGCCAATCTTGGCTAATGCAGAAACTGATAACAGGTTCTTTTTGATCCCTGGCACAAATAAAGCATCTGACAAAGTGAAAGAACTACCATCAGCAATAGTCAGAATGATCTTACCAACTCCCATAACAGGATAAGAGGAGTTATTGGCACATGTGACAGTATTCCCTGTAGGGGCAGGCTCGAGTGAAGGGAAGAAACTGTGCTGCGAGGTAATATGTTTGGTCGCTCCACTGTCAAAGTACCAAACATCTGAGTCTATTGCTGACATGCACTGATCATGAGAAGATGGATCAAAACTGCAGACAGTAGTAAACGCCCATTCTTCTTCCTGCACAAGATTTGTAGACTCTGTTTTTGGTGTAGAGGCCTCTGCAACAACCATTCGAGCCTCTTTCTTCTTTGCCTCTTTAGCAGCTAGTTTTGGACAGTTCTTTATAATATGATCATTTCCTTTACAGTACTTGCAGAACAATTTCTGCTTTTCTGATTTCTTCTCATCTTTATCCTGGTTCTTCGATTGTGCAGCATTTGTAGATTTCTTCTTACTAGTAGAAGAGCTCCATTTTCCTTTGCCCTTCTGACTAGCCAGGAAAGCTTGATCTGCAACACGCATAATGGACCTGTTCTGCCTGGACTGATCTTCCTGCAACAGAACAGAGACTAATTCCTCAAATGACAAGGCATTTGGATTGCCTTTCATCATCAACCAAAGAGTAGAGGCAAAACTCTGATATGAATCAAGAAGACCATTCAGAACGGTCTGCACAAGTGAGCTATCTAGTATAACCTCATCAGCAGAAATCAATTGTTCCTTTAGGTCTTTGATCTTTGTAAGAAAATTGTCCATAGAATCACCTTCATTCATGTGCTCACTCTCCAACTGTTTTCGGAGGTAAGCAACACGAGCCTCATTCCTAGCCTGGTACAAAGTGGTAAGTGTATCCCAAGCATCCTTTGCTGTTCTGCAAGAGCGAATGTGAGGAATAATGGCACGTTTGACAGACAAAGCTATCAATGCATGTGCCTGGGCATCTTTGCCATCCCAACGAATTTGCTCTGCAGTAGGTGCAATAGAAACAACAACACGAACAGGAATCTGTGGAATATCATCTTCGACACTATCTTCATCAGCTCCAACACCTGTATTTGCAGTACCTGTCGTTACAGGTGTAACAGGACGTCTTTCAACACCCTGCACAATGTTCCACAATCCTTTTGCAACCAATACATGTCGCATCATATAAGCCCATAATGGGTAGTTGGTACCATCCAACTTATCCTCAACAGCCAACATACGAAATACATCACTGCTTTCAGCCATGGCCGGTGACTAAAATACCTTGATGCAGAAAATTGACTGTATCTCAAAAAGTTGAACGGAACTACCCAGACGAGTTCTGCTAGACCTGTAGCAGACTTCGAGACGCTTAAACTGGCGAACAGAAATTGGTATATACCTTTGGCACAAAAGGACGAAATAGCCTGCTCAAGTGCTGCGATAGTGCGTTCGGAGGCCGAAACGAGCTCAGATCGCGATTTCGGAAACACCCTGAGTATGCTCACCAAATTTCGTGCGAATCTGAGACTGCAAACGGAGGACCTAGAAGAAGCAACGACGTGCTCTGATACCAATTGTTGGAGATAGACGTCTGCGGAAGCACGCGAACAGCACAAGGAAGAAGAAGAAGCTTGGAGCACAAACACACAATACTGAATGTATTACTAGAGAATGTACAAAGATAAGTAGCCCATTAGGGCAATAGGCGTATATACAAGCCGGGGGAAAAAAACCTCCTAAAGAGGGAAAAAAGTGCCCCGGTGGTCCTAGAGTGTTCACACACATCACTACCTAAATATATCAACACCTCATAGCCAAGAGGTTGTGACATATATAGCTCCTCTGAAATCCATCCATTCAAGAAAGCATTCTTGACATCCAATTGGTACATATTCCAATTTTTTGATGCAGCCACACTTACCAACACTCTGATGGTTGGCATCTTGGCCACAGGTGAGAATGTCTCCTCATAATCAATGCCTTGGGTTTGTGCAAAACCCTTGGCTACCAATCTGGCTTTGTACCTATTGATTGTGCCATCAGAATTCCTTTTGAGCTTGTAAATCCATCTGGATCCTATTACCTTCATTGAGTCCTTCTTAGGTACTAGCTCCCATGTGTCACTCTCCTTGAGTGCTTCAATCTCCTCATCCATAGCTTCTTTCCATTCTGATTTGGTTATTGCTTCTTCATATGATCCTGGTTCTTCATTTGACAAATCTTTGGCAAGATAAACTGAATGTTTAGTAACAAGATATGTATCATACCCATATCTGATAGGTTTCTTGCTTTCTCTTTGTGATCTTCTAAATGGTTGACTTGAAGATTTAGGTATGTCTTCAAGCTTCTTCATCTTCATTTTTCCCTTGGACTTCCATGCTTTGAATTCTTCAAGATTGATAGTGTCTTCATCATCTGAACTTGAGGCTTCATTCTGAGTAGGTTCCTCCTTTGTAAGACTTGGAAATTCCTCTTCCAAATCATAGGGTAACTTGACCTTCCTGCATTCATTCGCATACCAAAAATCATTTTCATCAAAGACAACATCTCTGCTTACCATAAATCCCTTATTGATAGGATTATAAAACTTATAACCTTTTTGATTTAAATCATACCCAATAAAGATGCATTTTTCAGCCTTTGGGTCTAGCTTACCTCTTATCTGAGAAGGAATGTGTACATATGCTACACATCCAAATATTTTGCAATTGTCAAGTGAAGGTCTCTTACCATGCCATGCTTCATAGGGTGTCATGCCATCAAGAGACTTATATGGTAACCTGTTTATGAGGTAAGTGGCAGTAGAAACACTCTCTGCCCATAGATAGTTAGGTAACTTTTTCTCATTAAGCATAGATCTAGCTGTCTCAACAATTAATCTATTTCTTCTCTCAGCTACCCCATTCTGTTCAGGAGAATACCTTGTGGTTATCTCTCTTTTGATGCCTCTTTCTTGCAAGAAGTTTTCAAATTCATTGGAGAAGTACTCACCTCCTCCATCTGACCTTAGCCTCTTCAAATTCTTTCTAGTTTGATTTTCAACTAATGCAAGATATTTTTTAAAACAATTAAATACCTCATCCTTGTGCTTCATGAAGTATAATACAGTCCATCTACTATAATCATCAATGAAAGACACATAGTACCTTGATCCTGAGACTGAGGGGTCTTTGCTTGGTCCCCATACATCTGTGTGTACAAGCTCTAGGTAGTCTTCATGCATGTATCCTTTCTTTGAGAAGGGTAACCTGTGAGACTTCCCAAATCGACAAGCACCACACTTATAAATCATATGTTGCTTGGATACATTAGGTATCCCAAGCACACATTGGTCCCTGCACATTTGTTTCAAGGTTCTTTCTCCTATGTGCCCTAACCTTTTGTGCCAAATCTCAAGCTCTGAAAGTGTTTGATCTTTATAACTGTATAATGCAATATTCTTTGTATCTTCCAACTCAAAAGTAAAAAGTCTACCTGATTTTTCTCCTTTAGCAATCCTCTTGAACCCATGTCTTGGATCCTCCACATATGCTCCATATTGGTTGAATCTAACCTGCAAACCTTTCTCCGCAATCTGACCAACACTCATCAAATTTTTGGTAATGGTTGGTACATAGAGTACCCTGCTCAACAAATTCTGATTTCCATCACAAGTCTTAACATTTCCAACTTTAACTACAGAATGCTTTGTGTCATCACCTGTTTGGACTTGATGCTTACCTTTTGGTTCCTCAAGATCAGAGAGTAATGCTACATTGCCACCCACATGATTTGAACATCCTGAGTCAATGTAGAATAGGTGGTCATCATTTGTACCTGACTTTGAAGTCATGTTCATGATCAGAAGAGAGTCATCTTGCTCCTTTGTGTAATTGTTGTAATCCTTCCTGGATTTGAATCCTCCTTGGTAGTTGCCATTGTAATTATTGTTGTAGTTATTGTTGTAATTATTGTTGTAGCCTTGGTGATGGTTGAATCTACCTCTTGACTGTGAGTAGCCACCTCTTTGGTATCCTCTTCCTCTTTGATTCTTGTATGTCTTGAAACACTCATCTGTAGTATGATTTGATAAACCACAAATGTTGCATGGT
>CM035437.1:42538213-42543213 GCA_020310875.1 Ceratopteris richardii
GAATTGACTAAGCACACTAACTCCATATGCTATGTCAATTCTTGTCAAGGTGGCATAGTTCAAACTGCCTACCATACTTTGATATCCTGTGATGTCTTGGACTTCTTCCCCTTCATGAGCACTTAGCTTTAGGTTGACCTCCATTGGAGTAGTAGATACTTTAGCATCCTGCAAATCAAATTTCTTGACCATATCCTGTACATACTTCTTTTGAGTGATATATATACCTGAGTTGGTGTAGACTAACTCAAGACCTAAGAAGTACTTCAATAATCCAAGATCATTGATCTTGAATTCTTTCATCATCTGTCCTTTGATGTGTCTAATACCATTGACATCATTGCCTGTAATGATGATGTCATCAACATAAACACACAAGTAGATTACCTCTGTACTACTTCTCTTTATGAATAGAGAAGTGTCTGCTTTACTCATCACAAATCCTTGATCTAGGAGGTAGGTTGTCAACCTGTAATTCCATGCTCTAGGTGCCTGCTTCAAACCATATAGAGCCTTCTTCAATTTACAAACATAATTTACCTTCTTGGGGTCTTCATAGCCAGGTGGTTGTGACATGTAGACTTCTTCAGATATCCATCCATTCAAGAAAGCATTCTTGACATCAAATTGGTACATGTTCCAATTCTTGGATGCAGCTACACTCACCAATATTCTGATAGTTGGCATCCTTGCCACGGGAGAAAATGTCTCCTCCTAATCAATGCCTTGGGTTTGTGCAAAACCCTTGGCTACCAACCTAGCTTTGTACCTGTTTATTGTTCCATCAGAGTTTCTCTTTAGCTTGTAGATCCATCTGGATCCTATCACCTTCATAGATTCCTTCTTGGGTACCAAGTCCCAAGTATCACTCTCCTTGAGAGCTTCCATTTCTTCACCCATAGCTTCTTTCCATTCTGGTTTGGTGATTGCTTCTTCATAGGTACCTGGTTCTTCATTCAACAAATCCTTTGCAAGATATACAGAATGTTTAGTTACAAGTGATGTGTCATACCCAAATCTGATAGGCTTCTTCTTTTCTCTCTGAGATCTCCTCATTGCTTGAGTTGAGGATTCTGGTGTATCTTCTAGCTTCTTCATCTTCATCTTTCCTTTGGACTTCCAAGCCTTGAACTCCTCAACATTTATTGTATCATCATCATCTGAGCTTGATTCATCTTTCTGGATTGGTTCCTCCTTGGTGAGCTTTGGGAAATCTTCTTCCATATCATAGGGTAGACTAACTTTCCTGCACTCATTCTCATACCATGAGTCATTCTCATCAAAGATGACATCTCTGCTTACCTTGAAGCCTTTGTTTGTTGGGTTGTAGAATCTGTATCCCTTTTGGTTCAAATCATAACCAATGAAGATACATTTTTCAGCTTTAGGGTCTAGCTTTCCTCTTACCTGTGAGGGAATATGCACATATGCTACACAACCAAAGATTTTACAATGATCCAGAGAAGGTCTCTTACCATGCCAAGCTTCATATGGTGTCATGCCATCAAGTGATTTGGATGGCAACCTGTTTATAAGGTAAGTGGCAGTGGATACACTTTCTGCCCAAAGATAGTTTGGCAACTTCTTTTCATTAAGCATAGACCTAGCTGTTTCTACAATGAGTCTATTCCTTCTTTCAGCTACCCCATTTTGTTCAGGTGAGTACCTTGTAGTAATCTCCCTTTTGATGCCTCTTTCCTGCAAGAAATCTTCAAACTCATTGGAGAAGTATTCTCCTCCACCATCTGACCTTAGCCTCTTCAAGCTTCTTCCTGTTTGATTTTCAACAAGTGCAAGATACCTCTTGAAACAATTAAACACTTCATCTTTATGCTTCATAAAGTATAAAATGGTCCACCTGCTATAGTCATCAATAAAGGACACATAATACCTTGAACCTGAAATGGAAGGATCCTTACTAGGTCCCCAAACATCTGTGTGTACCAAGTCTAGGTAGTCTTCATGCATGAAACCTTTCCTTGAATAGGGCAACCTGTGAGACTTACCAAACTGACATGCTCCACACTTGTAAATCATGTGTTGCTTGGACACATTAGGTATCCCAAGCACACATTGATCCCTGCACATTTGCTTTAGGGTTCTTTCACCTATGTGACCTAACCTCTTGTGCCATATTTCTAACTCTGATAGTGTTTGATCCTTGTAATTATACAAAGCAATGTTCTTGGTGTCTTCTAGGTCAAAAGTAAACAATCTACCTGATTTCTCCCCTTTGGCTATCCTTCTGAATCCATGTCTTGGGTCCTCCACATATGCTCCATGTTGTGTGAATCTGACCTGCAAACCTTTCTCCACAATCTGACCAACACTCATTAGATTCTTGGTGATGGTTGGTACATAGAGTACCCTGCTCAATACGTTCTGGTTACCATCACATGTCTTCACATTTCCAATCTTAACAACAGAATGTTTAGTATCATCACCTGTTTGTACCTGATGTTTGCCCTTGGGTTCTTCCAAATCAGAAAGTAGTGCCACATTGCCAGCTACATGGTTAGAACATCCTGAGTCAATATAAAATAAATTATCATCATTTGTACCTGCCTTGGAGGTCAGATTCATGATCAATAGGGAGTCATCTTGCTCCTCTGTGTAGTTGTTGTAGTCTCTTCTATTTCTGAATCCACCTTGGTAATTACCATTGTGATTGTGGTTGTAATTGTTGTTGTATTGATTGTTGTATCCATTGTAGCTTTGATGTTGGTTGAATCTGCCTCTCCCTTGAGAGTATCCACCTCTTGAGTAGCCTCTTCCTCTCTGATTCTTGTAGTTCTTGTAGCATTCATCTGTGGTATGATTGGACAATCCACAAATGTTGCATGGTGATGAGTTGTAGGGTCTCCCCCTACCTGACTTACCTCCTCTGCCCCTGCCTCTTGATGATCTACCTCTCCCTGCATAATTAGCTTGGGAGGTAGAGCCTTCTTCATCTTGTTTCTTCCCTTTACCTTTATCCTTAACTTTCTTATCAGTATAGAGAGCAGAGGGGTTGTTACCTTTTGATTGATCTCATGTCTTTGTAAACTTTGCTTCATGTGTGAATAGTTGGCCCATGAGTGTTGTGAGATCTGGGGTATGCATGTCCATATAGAGGTCCATTGCAGTGGTGAAACTTTCCCACTTATCATCTGCCTTGAGTCCATTTGTTACTTGCCTGACTATTTGCTCCTCTTCAATCTCCTCTCCAATGCTTGCTAATTGGTCTGCCACATCTTTAATCTTTGTCACATACTCTGAGACTGATTGCTTGGGCTGCTTCCTGAGGGTTGTGAATTCAATCCACAGTTGATTCTTCCTAGCCCTTGTGTTGGAAGAAAAATATGTTGACAAGGTTTCCCAAGTCTCTTGGGAAGTCTTAAAATTCCTTACATGAGGTAAAAGAAAGTCAGATATAGAGTTTAGAAGGTAAGACCTTGCCAAAGCATCTTTTGCACACCATTGGTTGAGCCTCTCATGTTCATCCTTTGTGGGTAGTCCTCTAGTTTTGAATGAGGGCAATTCCTCATCTCCTGATATGAATCCAAACAAGCTTCTTCCTTGTAGATAGGTCTTCATTCTCAATGACCAAGCCTTGTAATTGTTCCTGTCCAATTTGTCAATGAATGAAGGAAATCCATCTCCCATGTTTACCTTATTTGCTCTGATACCACTGTTGGGAGTGATGGTTGGATGCACTCAAGAGATTGAGTTGGTGCTGCTATACCTGCTTCACACCAGCCCTCCTTTGATTCCAGATATGCTTAGTACACACCTTGAGCTTCCAAATGATACCAAGAAAGCATATATGTACTTTGCAAATGATATGTGTAATGACCAAATCAAAACAGATAACTTGGCACTTCAAAAATCAAGAAAAACTTTCTATTTCTGTAGTGATACCTGCTCAGTCTTTCACTCAGTGTGTCCAGCACACTAACAATTGATCTAATTCCTTCTGGACATATTAAATTAGCTTAACAAGCTACCATTTGCAAGTGAAATGAGAAGAAATGACAAACTACTCACTGAGAAATCAATTTAGCAAACTTATGTGTACCCCCGACTTTTTAGGAATTATGCAGACAGAGACCAGTGTGTACTTCGAGCAAGATTTCTCTGTGATGGCTGAACCTTTGGCCTTGAAATTTTGTAGGCATGTAGTATGCTTGGAGCTGGTTCCAATGTGCTTTGAATCACTTGATTTGGTTCACTAGATCCTGAGATATGCTCCTTTGAAGTTGACAGACTTGGAGTAGATGACTCAGAGACAACAGAGATAGTGAATGTGTATACTTCTATTGATTGATGTAATTGTACATATTCATTAGCTTGACAAGCATAGCTAAATGAGGTGTTGTGGTGTAGGCTATGAAGTAGCCCTCACATACAATGAGTTACACTAATAAAATGCCTCGGGAAGTGAGCTAAAAATGAGTGACACACCCGCGATATTTTTACATCATCTTTTATAGATGTTTTGTGATCATTTGAATTTGAAATTCAAATCTAAGCTCCCTAGAATCTCTCCTCTAAAAGTAGGGAGATATTCTCTCCAATCACACCATCCAAATTCCACGACTCTAATCAGTTAGGTGTGTATACATAATGCCAAGTCATTTAGACTTTTACAAAGAGTAAAAAAGTAATAACACATAGGCAAGTGTTCCTATGGTTCTAGCTCCTCATAGTGATATCCTTCAAGGGTTCCAAGCCAATCTTTCAAGGTTCCAAGCCAAGTGTGAAGGCTTGAAATGCATCAACAGCTCCCCCTCAAGCCAAACACTTTGGCTTAAGTCTTCATCTTTAGTCTTCAATCACATCCTGCAATCCAATCATGGATTTGAATCTGCATAGCTTGTTTCCATCCAATGCTTTAGTGAGTAAATCTGCACATTGCATATTAGTAGACACATATGTCAATTGAATGTCTTTACTAAGCAACTTCTCTCTCACATAGTGGTAATGAACCTCTATGTGTTTGGTTCTAGCATGATATATTG
>CM035437.1:42570713-42575713 GCA_020310875.1 Ceratopteris richardii
ACGATCTTTATTCAACTAACACAAAAAAATAAAAAGAAAGTGAGTGACACGCGAAAAAAAAAAACGATGAACACGTCAACGAGAATCAGGTGCTTGGTGATACGGCTGCAACTTTGAACCATTGATCACTTTAGGAAGAGGAACTCCGGTCAAGGTAGTCAACTGAAAAGTAGCTGGTCCCACTTGTTCACTAATTCGGTAAGGACCGAACCACCGTAATTTAAATTTCCCAGCAGCACGATTTGATTTAGCATTATAAAACAGCACAAGTTGGCCCACCGTAAAAACTGGAGTCTTGAGAAAGTGATCATGAGTCCGGGCTTGCCACAACTGAACTTTTTGAAGAGTCAGAAAACTTTTCCAGCGACGTTCATCCAAGGCTCTGAGTGTGTCCGATGGAAATGGCAAAGAGTCTTTGGGTAACATTTTCTAAGTTATGGCCACGCGTAAACTTGGCATGAAAATCTCCGTTGGTGCGATTGCTTCCAACCCATAAGCAAGCTTGAAAGGGATCATTCCGGTTGCAACTTTGTATGTAGTCCGGTATGCCCATAAGACTACAGGTAGTAACTGATCCCATCTTTCTGGTGATTCCAAGATCAATTTGCGAAGCATACCCAACAGCATCTTGTTGGTACTTTCAGCTAAGCCATTAGCACGAGGATAGTACAGTGAACTGAACTTATGCAGAATTTGAAAAGTATGCGTTAGTACGCACATTAAATTGTTAGCAAAGTGTGTTCCTTGATCTGTCACAAGTTCCAGAGGTAATCCATAACGCAGGAAGACGTCCTTCATCAAGCATTTTGCTACCGAAACCGCTGTAGCATACCGTAAGGCCCAAGCTTCTGCCCATCGGGTAGCATAATCTATGCAGGTGAGAATGTAGCGATTGTTTCTAAGAGTCGCTGGAGGTGTGATTGGTCCAATAAAATCAAGACCCCACTTCTGGAAAGGTTCCAAAGGTAATAAAGGTTGTAGAGGAGAGAAGTGGCATTGTACTAGCTGGCCAGATCGCTGACAAGTGTCACATTGCTACACAAACTGAACTACGTCTTTGTACATGGTAGGCCACCAAAGCCCACTTTGCAGAATTTTTCGGTGCGTAAGATCTGCTGCAAAATGTCCACCGGAGGGTATTGAATGCGCCATAGCAATAACCAAGTTTACTTCATGTGGTGGAATACAACGAAGTAAGACACCAATATGATCTATGTAGTACAACTGTCCTATAATCAACCGGAATTTGTGACTGTAAACTGCAATTTTCTGTCGCATAGCAGGAGAAGTGTGAGGGGGAAGACATCCGTCAGTAAGGATTGATCATAGTAGGTAGGTGGCACAGGAGGTTCTACAGATTTGTCACGAGCCATTTCAGTAACGTAAATTACTGGGATGGTGTCATCAATGCCCACCGGAGCTTCACCGAAATCCAACCGAGAGAGAAAATCTGCTAATGCATGTGCGGTGCCGGATCGATGAATCACTTCATAATCAAACTCCTGCAGTAATAAAATCCAACGAGCCAAGCAACCTCCTAAATGTTGCTGCTGGATCAGATATACAAGTGCGGCATGATCCACGTGAAAGGTGAATTTTTGGCCTAGCAAATAATGCTGGAATTTCTTCACAGAGTACACCAATCTGAGACATTCTCTTTCGGTCACTGAATAATTCTTTTCAGTCGAAGCTAGTCGAAGACTAGCGTAATAGACAGGCCCGAACCACTTATCAATTTGCTGCATTAAAACACTTCCAATGGCTATATCCAATGCATCGACAAAGACATGGAACGGGCTTTCCCAATCCGAGGGTTGCAAAATAGCGGCGTGAGTCAATAATCCTTTTAAACGATCAAAGGCAGTTTGGCATTTTGGATTCCATTCAAACTGTTGTGGAGTACTCGTCATTAGTCGATTAAGTGGTGTTGCCAAATGGGCTAACCACCGTAAATGGCGACCATGCCACTGAATCTGTCCCAGGAAGCACATAACTTCTTTCGGCATTGTAGGGACACGTGCTTCCAAAACAGCTGCAACTTTGTCTGGATCGACTTGGATACCTTGTGCAGATATAATATGTCCAAGGAGTTTACCACAAGAAACCGCAAAAACAGATTTTGTCAGGTTCAGGCAGAGTCGGTATTCACAACATTTCTCAAAGCAACATCGTAAATGATACATTCCTTAAGCCAAACCACATGACTGTACAAGCATACACACCCCAATTCATAATGAAGGATGTTTTAGGTATGTCCTGCTCTGCCATGCGTACCTGGTTATAACCACTATAACCATTGAGAAATGAATACATCTCATGCCCAGCCACTCGGTCTAGCAGTGTGTCGAGAAAGGGGAGAGGAAATCGATCAAGTACTGTAGCTGCATTCAATTTCCGGTAATCCACACAGATTCGGAGCTGTTTATTTTTCTTTGGAACAATCACGATCGGAGAGATCCATTCAGCATGTTCAATTGGGACAATGAATCCTACCTTCAATAACCGATCGAGTTCTGCTTTGACCTGCGTTTGCATAATTGGGGTTCATTCGGTAACTGGATTGTTTAATTGGCTTCGCTTCTGGTTTAAGCACGACCCAATGTTGGTAGATCCGCGGATCAAGAACTTTCATATCCCAATAGTCCCATGCAAAAACATCAGAAAACTCACGCAGGAGTCGGATCAAATCTTCTTGGAATGCCTCGGACAGTCCTGTTTTAATCTTAACAAGTCGTGGGTTAACTTCATCACCCAAATTATAGGTTATTAACTAGTCTTCCGGGACATAAAATTGACGAGGTTACCCCAAGTTGTCAGTTGGCTGTAAACGTTGATGTAGAGTGGCTCCATCCATAGTACCATAATCATCTGTATCTCCAATCACGGGAACAACCGTACAGGCTGCCGGACTCCAGTTGTCTGTGACAGATTGCAGATCTACAATACCTAAGGAAATCAGATCTTTATTGTTCTTCAGAAACGCTTCTTCTTCGTCGTCAGATAAGCCATCCAACATGTGGACCGGCTCTGCTACATAGGGTCTGGCATGAAGCTCACAAGGCTGAATGGCATCTAGTTTGACAACATATTTACGATGATTAACTTTGAAAGTCAATTCCTACGCTGACCAATCCTGTATAACTTTAGCCTGTTTCAACCATGGTTGACCAAAAAGGAGATTGTAATCGAGGCTGGATTCTGGTAGTTCTAAGACTACAAAAGTCATTTTGAACGTGGTGCCCTACAGAGTAATCAGGATATTCCTTACGAGTCCCACCGGATGAACTCGGGATTGATCTGCCATTCTGACAAAGAATTGAACGGGCTCAATTTGGGTCCACCCTAACTTTTTGCAGAGAGCTGCAGTTGCTATGTTCACACCCGAACCACCATCAATTAGCACTTGTGTAATCTTGTGATTTTTATGCCAGACACTGATTAAGGGGACAGAATGATCCACTGTACAATCAATTTCTGGTTGTATTGTTGTGCTTGTTGGAGTACTAGGAGATCCGAGACTAACCTGTTGTTGAAACTGTTGCCTAACTCCGGGCACCAAGGCAAGTAGTTGCCCCAATGGGAGTGTAATTGAAGCCTTAGAGAGAATATCCCATACCTGCTCTGTTTGAGTTGTACTCTTCACCGATTTTGATGATGATTCTCCTATTACTGGAGTACAGTCGTGTTCATGCACTCTCACCTTTGGCAGGGGAACCTGTGTCACTAGAATTGGATCGGGGAACACGATAGGCTCTTTGGTGGTCCATTGGCTAGACTTGGTATACATTCGATGTTGTTCACGGATGCCAGGTTCAAACACCTCAGCCGCGGGTTACAACTGCTTATCGGATCTTGTCTGGACCACTGCTGCTTGCGATTCCACTGGTGAGATATAGATCATGTTGGTCATCGGGTTTTGACGCTCTTTCTTTCTTTTATCATATTCGGCTGCATCCTTGCAGAATCTTCGGATGTGACCAAGCTCACCACAAAAATGACATCGAGGTGGTGGCAGAGAAGTACCTTCCGGTGATGTACCTGTCTGCCATCGATTTGTATTGAAGTGAGTACTCCGTTGTCCCCGATAATTCTTGTATCCTTGCGACTGATTGTTTCGCATCTACGGTGGCACGTAGTGAGTTGCTGGCTATCCTGGTTCCTGTATAATGACATTTACAGCTGCTCGTCCCTACACTTTGGCATTATATGCACAATTTTCGGTTGAGTGTCCGGTGATATTGCAGATGGTGCAATACATCTGATTAAGGGCAGAGGTAGTACTGGTATGCCCTAGATTTTTTTGCACTTAGTGCAATACATCTGTTTAGCCTAATCATCTATACCATGCTTACTGGCTTTTAGCCATTCCAAGTCTTCAATGAATCCTCCAACCTTATGCTCGAGTTGCAAGGCCATCGCGATAACAGCATCCAGTGTCATAGCTCCCACACAGTGGATGATCATAATTTGTCGTAGCTATGGGGTCAAACCGTTAATGAACTACTGGGTTATAACATCATCCGGTAGGTTAGCATGTGTTGGAGGTAGTTGTCTTAGATGGGTTCTAAACAACGTTGCATATTCCTGAACAGTCTGGTGTGTCTTCTGCCTATTGTTGTGCAAGTAATCGAAGATTTTGACAGGATTTTTCTTCAACCAGAACCTCTGTAAAAACGCATCCCTTACCGCCTCATAGGTAACGAAATGATTGAAATAATACTCTGTTAACCATCGCGTTGCTTCATTGACTAATGTTGACTGAAACACGATGGCCTTGTATGCCGGATCGGGTGGATGGTTTAGCACTGCATAACTTATTTCAAAGGTGTGTACATGGGCATTAGGATCGTCACCAGGAAATCCTCTGAACTTTGTGTAAGTTACCCCTGTTGGAACTGGTCGAAGTGGAAGGGGCTGTTGTTGTTGCTGCTGTTGTTGTTGTTGTTGTTGCTTCTGTTGTTGTTGTTGTTGTTGCTACTGCTGCTGCTGTTGACCACTCA
>CM035437.1:42585713-42633213 GCA_020310875.1 Ceratopteris richardii
CTTTATTCTTGGTAGCTCATGCATATCTTGGTTGAGCCACCACCATCTTCACTGATAGTCATAGCACATTGGAAGTTGCAAGGAACCCCATGTTCCATGCTCGCACAAAGCACATTGAGGTGCATTATCATTATTTCAAGGATAGGTTCTCTACTGGGGAGATTAATTTGGCATACATGCCCACACAGGATAACATTGGAGATCTTTTCACAAAGCCACTACCTGAGGAGAAGTTTGAAGCTTTCCAAAGCTTTGGGTTTATTTCCTTATGTGCATTGATCTCTTTCCACATAGCTTGGCACTTCCTTAGACATAAGTGTCAGCTCCTTGTTCATTGCATCACTCCCAAGGGGGATTTGTTGATATGTTTTGGTAGTGATGTGTGTGAACACACTTAGGACCATCGGATCATTTTTTCCCTATATGAGATTTTTTTCCCCTTGCTTGTATAATATGCCTATAACCCTAACAAGTTACTTATCTTTGCACATTCACGTGGTGATAGATTCAATATTGTGTGTTGTGCTCCAAGCTTCTTCTCTTTCCTCGTGTTGTTTGCATGCTTCCACAGAGCTCAAACTCCAACAAGGGGAAGAAATCATGTATACTCCAATAATTCAAAGAAGAATGTACATGCTTATGAATTAAATGTCCTCCATCTTCTTTGTAAGAAATCAAACATTATACCACATCACATTTTTCTTTCACGCATGCATACTTTAATATAAACTCCAACAAAATATGTGTGGTAATCACAAAGGAAGTGTGATGGGCCTCATCATGAATCCAACATTCCATAGTCCATCAAATACCTAAGATCCTTTGTCAAAGTTCCAAAACATTACTTTAATGTTTTGTTCCTTCTATCAAAGATATCAGCACTTCAATATTTGAAAAATGTTAGAATCAAGTTATCTAAACACTAATATCAACATTAAAAAATGAATTATGACAAAAAAGAGTCTGGCCATGCTCAAATCGAGGGAAAAAATATGAAAATGTTGCATAAATTAAAAAATATATTGAACACGTACGGTACAGTTCGATATGTTCCGTACGTACCATACAGACAATACGTATGAAAAATTTTACAATTCGAGTTTTGATCCTACCTTGTATAGCACTCTCCTTATGTTTGCGCACCTACTCCAAGTGAAAGTTCTTCAAATGAACTTACAAAATTTTAGATTTACTTCAATAATTAAACCTATGTCTAAAACAGGCTTTCTCTGCAAGCGACTTTTACATATGCAACTTAAACACTTGGTTCTCTCAATCCACAACACATTTAATCAAATGCTTTTAGACATAGATGGCTTACCTTCCAACTTAAATTTTGAATGGTCATTTGTGTAAAACTTTACACTCTACACTGAGATTTGATCAAATCTTTGACCATCAAGATTGCACCTGTTTTAGAAGTCTCATCACTTTTATACATATGAATGTTCCTACTCACAATTCTCTCAACCTGATTATAATTAGACTGTCAAATCTTGACCATAGATGCATCAACTATGGACTTAGACACAAACAAAAGGATTTCTTAATTGGCTAAGCAAAGAAGGAGAAATTAGAGAAAGATCGGTTCACAATTCTCAGAAAAAAAATTATTCTCTTCCAAATACATCTGATAGATTATTCTCATAGTCACTCATTTATCCATCATCTACTCATCCTCTATTCATCTATTCTTCTTCTCTCCTATATGACACATCTATATAATAGTATATATAGGCGTATGTATCAAGATTTGCACTATTACAAGTGTATATGAGCTATTTACAAGATTAATATACATGAGTTTGCAAACCATCTCTTTTTGAGCCCTCTCTTCACATTATGCTTCATCCTTTCTCCTTTTCTTCATTCCTTGTTCTTCAATCCTCTTTCTAATCATCAATTTATGATTTTCTTGCTCCAACAAATACTCATCTTTGGGAATGCAACAAATTTACCAAATGATCTTGGAAATTCCCTCAATAATCTCTCTCACTTAAGGAAAGTGTGCTTGCAACTAATCATTAGCATTTGAAGAGATTTTTCTCTCTCATGCAAGCAACAACCAAACCAATTATCAACATGGTTGCGAATGCTCAGTGCAAAGTTGATCTAGAAACCACCCGACTAGCTAAGTTCTAATGTCATCAATAATGCATTTTTTATATGGTTTCATGATGTTTTGAATCATGGTGGTTTTAGTTCATGCGCTGCAATTTTAGGTGCATTAGGGTTAATAGGTGCTTCTAGTGTTTTGTGGTTCTTTAGGTGAATTTGTAGGTTTTTAAATAGCTTTTTTCTTTTACCTAAATCCATCGATTGCAAGTTCTTCTTTCACTTCTTTGAGCTAAGCAAACCCAAGTGCACACATGAGGGGTTGAGAACAACATCCAATGGAGCTACACACCCCTGAGGCTTCCATCCTTACACATCCTTGCATCCATGACTACATGCCCTTGCATCCATAGCTATACATTGCACACCCTTGTCTTTCCTTACAAACCCCTTGCCCTTACACCCATTTTTCCATCCATTACTTCATTGCACCCATTACATCCATCTTTGCATCCATCCCTTAGTACTTACATCCATCTTTGCAAGTTTGCATCACCACCTCATAGCATCCCTTGCATCCACCTTTGCTTCAAGTGATAGGTTGCAACTTGCATACCTATTATCCTTCCCTCTTTCCAATCCTTTAATCCTCAATTAAGCTTCGTTGTAATTCCCACCACAATACACATTGCACACATATACATAAAAAAACATGCATACATACATGTATACATACATACATACACGTACATACACAGACACACACACACACACATATATATATATATATATATACATATAAAAATATATACATATATACATATACATATACACATATATATATATATATATATATATATATATATATATATATATATATATATATATATATATATATATATATATATATATATATATATATATATATATATATATATATATATATATATACACACACACATATATATGTATATATATATATATATATGTGTGTGTGTATGTGTGTGTGTGTATATATGTGTGTGTGTGTGTATATATGTGTGTGTGTGTGTATGTGTGTGTGTGTGTATGTGTGTGTGTGTATTCAAAACCTTTATAGTAAACTCTACTTTACCTAACGAATAAGTTAGTATCAAAACATTTACGGTTTTCTTTGGCACTATAGGTTTTTGTTTTTGCTTAAGCAGTTCCCTATCAGGTTTGCCCTAAAGATTTTGGTTATATATATATATATATATATATATATATATATATATATATATATATATATATATATATATATATATATATATATATATATATATATATATATATATATATATATACATATATACATACATACCTTTTTAAGTTCAGAGTTATCCAAACTTGCAAACCCAAGATAGAGAACACAAACACATACACGTAAAAAACAACAAACAAAAGCAAGAGGCTACACAAAAAATAAGATCAATATAATACATTAAAAATACAAACAAGAAAGAAAACCAAAACAAAATGAACCACATTCAAAAATAATAATCAAATTTTAAATCTTAAAAATATAGATATATTATGAAAGAAAAGAAAAGAATTTTAAATAATAATAATATCTTCAACTTATATGTGTGTCCAAAACAAGAAGTATCATAATTAAACTTTATCATGCATACCTTGGACAAATAGCTATGACATCCCTACTCACGTTATCAGTGCCCTAGAGTAGGTGCAGACTTTAAAAAAGAGTCTTTATAAATAAGGACATCTAACAAAGTCGACAAGCTGAGTTTCTATCACTTTTGGAAATGAAGGGCAAACTTAGCCATGATAAAGTCTTGCATAAGGAACAAACAAATAAAAATAAAAATAATAAAAAAGACAATTAATAAATAAATCAATTTTAAAAAAATAATAATAATAGTAAACATCAAATAAAGAAATTAAGAAAAAAATAATTAAGAATTATAAAAATAAATAAAAAGAGAAATAAAAATTAGAAGAATAAAAAGTTAAATTAAATTTATAAGTTGAAATTGTGTGTGTGTATGTGTGTGTGTGTGTGTGTGTATGTGTGTGTGTGTACACACACACATACACACACACACACACACACACACATATATATATATATATATATATATATATATATATATATATATATATATATATATATATATATATATATATATATATATATATATATATATATATATATATATATATATATATATATATATATATATATATATATATATATATACATACATGTATGTATGTATATATATATATATATATATATATATATATATATATATATATATATATATATATATATATATATATATATATATATATATATATATATATATATATATATATAGTATGTATGTATATATATATATATATATATATATATATATATATATATATATAGCCAAAATAATAATAATAATAAAAAGAACAAAAGATTAAAATAAAACTATAAATAAAGAGTGAAAGAACCACCCAAAATATTGTATCATTAACCATTAAAAAGTTCTCCTTTTTCTATTTAATTTACTAATGATCAATTTGAACAAATGAAAAGAAGAAGAATCATAAAAGAACTTGTTACGAAGTAAGAAAGTCCTTACCTTCTTAAAATTTTCTTGAATGAATACCCTTTCTAAACAAGCAAAGAGATTAGTTAACAACATTGAACTACAAATGAAGACAAGATTGAACATAAACGAGAAAATCTATATAACTGAGAGCAAACCACACCATACTTTGCTAAATGAGAAATACTTGAATCGATATGAGGCATGCATATCATGTTAATTCTAGCAAATTGTAGTTCTAATATTTTATCATAAATATCTACTTCCAAACCAAAAGGAGATTGAAATATTTTTAGATCTATAAAAGCACAAGAATCACCATGTGAAGTACAATTCAACGCACAAAAATCTTTAGGATAAATACCACCACCAAAAGCATCATTGTTGAAATACGTAAAATCCTGAAAAGAATTAAAATCAAGAACAAACGATCATCTACAAAGCATCTAATATTAAAAATTTTATGTATAATTAAAAGACAAGTATTAGCTAGACAAAGCCTATCCATAAATTCAAATTCGATAGATAAAAATTAGCAAGAAAGATAGCATAATTTATCCCCATAGGAATTCCAATACATTGTTTGAATAAAGCAATATCAACTGAAATATACAAGTTTTTCTAGAAGAAAATCTAACCAAACAAGAATGTCATTTTCATCTACTATTTTAGTGCAAAGTTTCTTTCTACTATATTAGTGCAAAGTTTCTTTCTACTATATATGTCTACAGACTTGGGTTTCAGCCATAAATAATTAAAATGCAATGCAGACTTTTCTATCAAAAGAGCCTTACATCTATCTTTGGTAAATTTGAAAGAGAAAAATTTCCTAACTAAAGAAGAAATCCTATGTTTTAAATCATTCAAGTCTAACTTCATATACAAAGTGGTGAAGCCAAAAGTTTGAAACCCCAAGGCATCAGATTTTTCTTCCAGAGTTTTTGAAGAGTTTAGAGACTTTATTACAAGAATAATAGCTAGAGAATTATCCAACGAGCAAAAGTTAGCACATTTGCATCTTTGAGTAATTCCTTCCAAATATCATGATAGTAGATAAAATGACTTTAAAAAAATTGCTTAACCATTTGGAAACATTCATGAGAGGTGTATTACAAGAAGAAGCTATAAATCTCGGCTTGATGAAGTTCTTATAGAATTTCCAAATTATATATAAAAATGATAAACTTTGATACAATTTGAAACCATAAGATTTACAAAAATCTTAATGATTTGAAATAACTTCTCTAAATGAAACGCTTCAAAACTGATATGTGGAGGAGTGAACCTCTTTCATAAGGCACTTTACATAAAACTTTTAACAAGTAAAAACAAAATTATTAGGATATTTACCCACATAAAAAATCACAAAGTTTCTATGAAGTTTTTTTAGTGAAGTCAAATCACTTACTAATAAGCTATCAAATGAAGGAGAATTCCTCTCTAAAGCTAAGTCAACCTTCATACAAACTTTCTTCATTACTACTCATTTTAAATTTGTGAAAATTCCACAAAAACCTAAAGATTCTTCAAATTTTAGAATGAAATTATCAATGATCTTTTCTATATTTTTAAGGATGTAAGCATCCTTAGATGTATGAAGTCTAAATTTTTTTCCTCTAGAAATGAAATCTTTCAAACTATTAATAGGAAGAATAGAACAATCAACAGAAACTATATGGCTCAAATCCTTATTTACGAAAAAGGAAACATTGTTGCAATAACAAGTTCTTCTAGAAATCGACAATCTATCTCCTTTCATATTTCTTCCATACATTAGGGGAAAAAATGAACCCTCCTTGGGCCTTTTAGCTTGAGGGCTGATTAGTGATGGACCAATGAGAAGAGGGTGGTGCACTTAGTCTAGTCCCTTAATCACATAGACTAGGCATATGCTTCCCTTGGTTTTTTGTGGTCAAAGGAGCAAAAACCACCTTGAACTAGTTGTTTTAGACTTGTGAATGGTTTTGGATTGCTTGCGAATCAATAAGAGCCCTTAGATTGGCCAGATGATCCAAGAGTTTAGGCGGAAAGGAAAAGTTCAAGATGGCATTTAACATGGGCCCTTGGATTGTCCTTCTTATCAATGGCCAAGATTGTATTGCTCTTAAAAATTGTGCCATCAAATGTAGACCCTTGGATCGAGGTCTAAATCAGACGTGTATGCTTGAAAGTAAGCAAGATGGAGCACCTAGATTATGGACCATTGGATTTGGAGAAGATCTAATATTTGTGAATGAAGGCCCCCAATCAAAAGCGCCTTTTAACCTCATCCATTCGATCAAAACCCAATCTAATGGCTCATGGTAGCTTCGACTTTTTTATCAGCCCCAAATAAGGAATGCCCTTGCACTTCCCTTGATCTAAGGGCCAAAAAACATGTAGAGAGAATCTCAAAAGGTGCATGTGCTTCCTTCACTATAATTACATTGTCAGACCTTCTCTCACTAGAGTTACATCCATTTAAATATGAGCCATTGATCTCAAGCATCCAATGGCCTCAAATGTTTCCTTTTTAGAATTCGAATACAATGTTTTGAGAAATACTATTTTATTTGGGAATACCACTAGTGGTTTTGCAAGCTCCCTTAATCTCCTAGATTAAGCTTTTTAATCCAAATCCTTACGAGTCGGCAGGGCTCATTTTTTCCAATGATTATTGTAATTGAAAGCTTTTTGACCCAAAGTTTTCATATATTTATATATAACCAAAGGATGGATCCAAAGCTTTCTAACATAAGAAGGAAAAGATTCCATCATTTCTTTTGAATTCAAAATAGAGTTTAAACCAACTTTATCTATATCTAGAGAAGTAAAGATAGTAATTAGTAAAACTCTTCTTGAAATCAAAGGATTATGAGAAATGCAAGAGGATTTTAGAAATCTGGATATGAGAATTCAAAATTGAAAACTATGGGATTTTCTAAGACTTAAATCCTCATGGGAAAAGTTTTCTGGGATGTATAGAAGGTTAAAGAGAACTCTTTTGTTATAATTTTCAAAGATTTTGAAAGAAAAAGATCCATCTTTCATAATTATATCCAAGAAAATTAATCTTCTTTTAAAATCATTAAACTTTAGAAATTGATCATTCAAAGAGCTAACCAAAAGTTCATCAGAAGAGGATGATCTGTAATCCTCATTCATCGATTCTAGCCTAAAGCAAGAATTAAGGAACCTATGGAGAGATGAAACAGAAACATTAATAATACAATTTGGAACCCAAATTTCTATATGTCGAGAAGACTAGCTGATTGAGAAATGTTTTGGATATCTACGCCATAGTATAGGAGTTTTCTTATTCATAGATCTACTCTTACGAAGCCTAGATTTTCCTTCCAAATTGAAGCCTTTAGAAAATCAGACTTCAAAAACAGCCTAGTTGGAAACAAATCCTTTTGGGAGAAGCGATCGGCTGCTCTGCGCCCCTCTGGAACGCCATCAGAGGGGAAGTTCTGTGGAAAATTTGGCGGGAGAGGTGCGCCCTCAACTTCGGCGATCCCCCCAGGGAGTGGTCGATTGAGAAATCGCTTTTCCTCCTTGGCAAAAGGATTGTTAACAGTAAGAAATCCCCTCCCTTCAGGCACCATCAAGTTCTCCTCCTGATCAACAACAAGCTCAAACCCAAGTGGGTCCCGCATGAGGGCGATGAGAGGGTGATTAACCTTCTCTGTAACGCAACCTAGGATTCAATCTAGCTTCCCCTGCTTTGTGGGATTTGGGGGGTCCCGTGGGCACTAGTCCCCTTCTACTGTACTTTTGTTTCTTAATTTAATTCAAGTCCGGGAGAGTAGGCTATTGCCGAACTTCCTTTATATAAAAAAAAAAAAGTTTGCATCCAAAATAATTCCCTAGGTAAAGCTGATTTGTAAGACTCTTTAGAGTTTCTAAAATTACCTTCTATTTGTTCAATAGGAAAACAACGAAAAGATTCACAACCATAGTCTGCTATGGACGCATAAGGAGGTTTTACTTTCTCAATTAAAATTCTTTTGGAATGAATTTTTCTAGCTTCTCTAACATGTCCTTGAAAACGAACAAATGTAGTCCTAAAAGTTTGACCAACGTATAAAAATGAATTGTTGTAAATATTATAGATTACATAAATGACTTGAGAACAATGAATTGGACTTAATGGATTATCTTCATACAAATGCTTTTTCTTAAACGCCTTAAATGAAGAAGAGCTTTTATTGAATTATTGATATGAGTATTAACTTAACCCATTTTGAAAGAAGACCGATGAATATGATCATTATCTAAGCAATGCAAAGAATTTAAATTAGATCTAGCTAAGAATTTGAACCTTCCTCTTCCACTACTATAAACACGAGAAGGAACAAAATTTGAAGAAGAGGTTGAAGCATATACATGGTCGATGTTGAATACTTGATCGATGCTGAATAAGTATTATGATAAATTTCTAGGGTCAGGTCAAAAAAATCATATCAATGCCCCCCTGTAGGCTAAAGATCCTAGGTTAGAAAAAGTGCTAACCACACTTCCCATTTATGTAGCCGGGTTGCTACCAAGCAATGGAGCCCTTAAATAAGTTGGCTTGATACACTCAAGAGATCATCGATAAAGCGTGAAGTTCAGTGCTCATGATCCTTTGCTAGAATCATTACTTGACTTCCACTACCACAACAAATTGTTCAAGAAACTACAAAAAGAACGGTTGGTCTCAAAAGATTCTTTTTTAAATAATAAATATAAATAAATAAAAACAAACCAACCAAATTAGGAAAAAAGAAAGACTAAAGAATAAAACACCCAACAACATCAACAAACAAAACAACTATCATACATACATAAACACTCATACATTCATAGAAGACACATAAGCCAAAAAGTATAAAATAAAAATATATATAAACAAAATAAAGAATACTAAAATAAAAAATAAAAACTAAAATAATAAGAATAATTACTAATAGTAACAAGATTAAATTGAAAATTAAAACAAAATAGATCCAATAAAATTTAATTATTTTAAATTACTCATAATAATAATTCAAAAAAAACATACACACACATCTCACATACATATACCCATTCATTTACACATATGAGGACATACATACACATACATTTACACTCTCAAATCCACACATACATATAAACGAACATTCTCACATTCACAAACTCACACAGCCAAACACATGTGTGAAGAGATTAGCTATCGGGGTATGCACACCCTTAACACTAGTTTGGTACCAAAACAGGACACTTTAAGTGTCCTTTTTTGACAATTTTCCAAGAAATCACACACCTTCTACAAAGAGAATTTGAGAAAATCCTTTAACACACATATTAAATATAATTCAAAGGTTAATGCAAAATTATAAAGCACAATAAATCATGTTTCATGTTCATGTAAATAGCCTCTCAAGATGCTATGGTAGTGAACAAGGTGAAAATTCCTAATCAAGTGTAATTTTATCAAAAAAAAAAAATCATCATATGAAAGAAAAAATTAAAGGTTATCCATTGATAACTTGCCAATTCTCTGAAATCTCACTTACACACAAATTTTAGTGAGCCATTCTTTAAAAGGTGCGATAAATGGCAGTGCTCTAGAGAAGACAAGTTTTGAGTCCATGTTTATCACTTATGGAAGTGTTCAACCTTCTCTAGAGATCCCTAGAGACTTGCTTTACATTGCCAAAGTCCATTAATATCTTTCCATTTCCTAAAACATATCCAATTTGTCAAAATGTTTGAATTGTGTTATTTTTTCAGTTATGCTAAAAGTTGAGTTTTAAAAAATCCCCATTTTCTTCTTCATTTAATAATCCATGTGAAGGTGTAAAATGTTAAAGATTATATTTTTCTCTAAAAGTACATGATGTCTTCTATCAAATCCAAGTGAGTATGCCATCAAAGCCTCAAGGATGTCATCAAGAAAAATCAATCAATTTGGTGTAAAAGTAGGACACTTAAGTGTCCCAGGACACTCAAGTGTCCTAGTACAGAACTAGTGTTAAGAGATATTCACAATAAGCATAATATTTTATCGTAACTCGGACGAAAATCAAAAGATTTGCATGACCGTTATGTGAATTTGATATACACCTTCATAAGTTCAAACTTATCCAAACTTAGAAACCCAAGATAGAGAACACAAACACATACAAAAGCAACAAACAAAAGCAAGAGGCCACACAAAAAATAAGACCAATATAATACATGAAAAATACAAATAAGAAATAAAACCAAAACAAAATGAACCATACTAAAAATAATCATCAATATTAAATCTAAAAAATATAAATATATTACGAAAGAAAATAAAAAAATTAAAATAATAATGCATAATAATTAAATTTATAAAATATATATAATTATGCAAAATTTAAACAAAACAAAAAGTGCATCTTCAACTTCGATGCCTATCCAAAACAAAAAGTATCATAATTGAACTTTATCATACATAGATTGGACAAATAGTTATGACATCCCTACTCACATCATCGATGCCCTAGAGTAGATGCAGACTTTAATAAAGAGTCTTATTAAATAAAGACCTCTAACAAAGTCAATGAGCTGAGTTTCTGTCACTTCGGGACGTGAAGGGCAAACTCAACCATGATAAAGTCTTGCACAAAGAACAAAATAATAATAATAATAAGCTGAGGATGCATGTGGTGAAGCCCTCCATATATAGGTGTTCAAGGGCGGGTTACAAATTGATGATGTGATAGATGATCTCAACAATACAAAATAGGACCTTCAAATGTCAGAATCCAATGAGTAGCCAATCGATTTTAGAGTTTTGGCATGTTTTGAATGTGATGGAAGCATTAGTTTCTCCAAATTTTAAACCAATATGCGATATGGAATTTCATATGGTATCTAAGGTTCAAGATGGTTTCCTTTGTATCCATGGCATCACCTCCCCCTCAAGCGAGAAGTTCCATATGTGACTGTGAGATCTTCTAAGACATTAATCTTCATAGCTCGTTCTTTGTAGAGTTATTGATATGTGGTATTGGAATATGATGATGATGGATGATGAAACTGGAAAGGGTTTGTAGTATATCTAGGTATATAATCAAGGGCATGATTCTCATGATGGATAGTATTCCTCTTTTGACTCTGATGATGATCCTTTTGATATGGGATGGTGATTGTGGAAGTTCTAATACCAACTTGTTTCTTCTTAGGGCATTTGAATACCATATGATCATGATCTCCACAATAAAAGCATAATCCATTGTCTTTTTTATGCTTTCTTTACCTTGATGTAAATCTCCCGAACTTGATATCATCCAATTGCATGCATTCTTCACAAGATAGATCCTTCAAACTTGTAGTGGTACATTATGGTGTTTCCAAGATATTTGATGAAGAGACTTGCATAATTGTACCTCCTTGATTGAGTATGAACTTTTTCTTGCCCGTTGCCTTCTGGTTATCTTCATAATGTATATGCTCCATATCATTTGTAATGGTTATTTGATCTTCATGGATTAGTGATTCATAGTCTTGATGAAGAATATCTCGATTAATCGTTGTTGCTAGCTATTGGACTTAGCTTTCTTTGAACAATTACTTCTCACGTTGAATTGCTCAATTGATAACATCATCCAAGGTATATTCTTGAGGCATGGATAGCAATAGATACTTCACTTCATCCTTGAGGCCACTTTGAAATTGATTGATTAGGTATTCTTCTTGATAGGTGGATTCACGAAACAATATCTTGAAATCAAAGGGATAGTTTGAAACTGATTGATCACCTTGTCATAATAGACTTTTCATCTCTTTGACATGTCTTATCAAATCATTTATGGTAGATTGAATCTCCTTGCATAGGGAATCCATGGTGCTTGGTCTTGATGAAAGGAATCTTGCCAAAATGTTGGAGCATGAGATTTCAAAATTATACTAGACAAGATTTCAAAATTATACTTCTAATTATAAAATCATCCACATAGGGAAAATTATACAATAATATATAACTAAAACAAGAAGTTCCACAACTCAGGAATGATAGGTATGGATAACTTGACTAGATGGACTCAAGACTGTATGTATACACACACACACACACACACATATATATATATTTGTGTGTATACACACATCTGTGTGTATGAATAGATGTATATATACATATACGAATATGTATGTGAGTGTTTATATGTATATACCTTATCCCCTCTTACCATTCAGTTCACACACCTACACACCAATTGGAGTGCATCAAGCTCACCGGCCATGTTTTAAATCTCATTGGGATTCTAAAAGATATAAGATTTAATCATTATTCGGATTTTCGGTAGCAATGATCAAGAACCACATTAGAGTTTGAATAGATTCTCTCTCTCTCTCTCTCTCTCTCTCTCTCTCTCTCTCTCTCTCTCTCTCTCTCTCTCTCTCTCTATATATATATATATATATATATATATATATATATATATATATATATATATATATATATATATATATATATATATATATATATATATATATATATATATAACCCCCTCTTACCATTCACTTCATACACCTTACACACCAATTGGAATGCACCCAACTCACCGGCTATGTTTAGAATCTCATTGGGATTCTTCTACAAGATCTAGGATCTAATCATTCTTCAAATTTTCTATAGCGATGATCTAAGAACCACATTAGGGTTTGAGAAAAACCCAAAACTCTTGTTTTTGGTGGTTCCTTAAGCACTGAGAACATTGTAAAAGTCTCCCAACTAGGATCAAACTTCCTTGGATACCTATCACAATTCTTTAGAAGTTGTTTGTTTCATCTACAAAAGGCCTCAAGAAAGATTGTTGTTAACCACCTTGGAGTTTGATGCGCTCTATAAAGCCTTGTACTTAGTTTATTGACCCTAATCCAACCCAAAACACCAAGATCAATAGTGAATAGAAGTTCAGACCAAAGAAAACTTGAAATAATGTACGTGAAAAAATGGATATAAGAGCTCTCCCTTGATAATTGATTCTACATCTGATGTTGCCTATACCATGATGACCATTCTCACAAAGCCTCTCCCCAACGCAAGGTTAGAGGACTCATCAGAGGAAATGGATGATCCGACCGGACCTTAGGAAAGGACTTGTCCATATCACTTTAAAAAGAACATGTCATTGTTTTCCTCACGTAGTCAGAACCTTTCCATCTATGATTGCCTCTAAAGAAAATTTCCCTTGATGAATCCTTTTTTCCTTTACAATATACCCATGGAGGAGGTTGGCTAGACCAATAACAAGGACCTTCATGAGATTTGATAGGATTATTAGGATTACTAAATTTAGTTTTTTGCTTCATCATATTCTTCTCTTCTTTCTTGTGCACGAACATTATTATTCCGTTGGTGTAAAATAAGCAAACATCAAACTTTCCTCTCAACCAACAATACAGGATTCACAAAATATAGTGTTGCACCAATGCTTCCTCCAACTATAATGTATCAATTGCTTCCTCCAATCAAACATTGATTAACTTATGCATCCAGCATCTTAGCCAACTTAGAAAAGGACCATCTTCTTCACAATAAAGAGATCAAAACAATCCTAAAGTGACATGAAGAAGAAGGGGATGAGCTCAACAAATTTGACTATTATCTAAATTTAGTTTTTTGCTTCATCATATTCTTCTCTTCTTTCTTGTGCACGAACATTATTATTCCGTTGGTGTAAAATAAGCAAACATCAAACTTTCCTCTCAACCAACAATACAGGATTCACAAAATATAGTGTTGCACCAATGCTTCCTCCAACTATAATGTATCAATTGCTTCCTCCAATCAAACATTGATTAACTTATGCATCCAGCATCTTAGCCAACATAGAAAAGGACCATCTTCTTCACAATAAAGAGATCAAAACAATCCTAAAGTGACATGAAGAAGAAGGGGATGAGCTCAACAAATTTGACTATTATCTCTCTGTTTTTGCTCTATCTAGCATTCAAATCCATCTACTTTCCTCCGCATGTCTACAGTTTCTTTGCAGTGTGCACTGTTAACTCTTTTAAGTAATGTACACAATTCCTTGGACAGCATATTCACTATCAACCCACCATTCTTGAAAGGTGAGCTTGAGATTAGTAATACTCAATGGAGTTCCATTTTTGTCCTCCCATCACCCTTCTTGGAGTTTTTGCACTGTGACTCTACACACAATTCCTTGGACAGCCTATCCACTATCAACCCACCATAATTCTTGAAAGGTGGGCTCGAGATAGCTAGAAAAATATTCAGTGGATTTCCACTTTTCTACACAGTTCCTTGGACAGCATATCCACTATCAACCCACCATCATTCTTGAAAGGTGGGCTCGAGATAGCTAGAGAAATATTCAGTGGATTTCCATTTTTGTCCTGCCATCACCCTTTCTAGAGATGTACTTATTTTTGTACTTCTCTTCCTTCAGCTTCTTTCTTATTCTAGCAATACCTTGCAAAATTATTAGGAGTTCTCAAGAACCTTTCACAACTATGACTCCAGATCTCTCTCCCCAAAGCTTCAACTACCTCACTACTTATGGCAGCGACATCATGCACCATCCTAATGTCAAGGAACCTCATACCTGTCCCACCTCCCTTTCTAGCAACATAAGACTCCATACATATCTCCCCTCTCCTTTCTTATCTTGGCAATCTCAAGGAGGTGAAATACATATCTTGACTATGAGCCACTATCTTATTGATGACTTATTTGTTCAACAAATGTTTCCTAAAAGCTTCATGATCTCACACTACACATGATAGGCATGGATGTGAAGGGAGACGTCCTAACATTATGAGGCTCAAAGACTTTACCATAATTTTGACCAGCCTCAATGCAATTAACAGGTTGAACATAATAACTTAGTTTTCGAATCCCACCTCACCATATGAGCACCATGAAACACATTTGTGTGCTTGGGTGAGCCATAAGGAAACCCCATTGCTTGTCCATCTGGTGGCAAGTACCTTTTCTCAAAGCAGAGGCACCCAGAATTTGAGCCCTTGTTGAAAGCCAAGACATTTCAATTAGCAGGCTTCTATTCATATCCAGAATTAAGTTGCCTATACACAGCAATTCCGAAGGAGTGGCTCAACAGCCTTCATGCGATTTCAGAGGTGCATGGTGTAGTGGTGAGCTCGTTGGACCCTAGATGATGGTCCAGATTCCAGCTCAATACCCGCAGCCGGCCCAACCATAGCCCCTGAACGTGAGGAATAAAGTAGGCCTCTAGATGCGTTGGTTCTTCTTCCAAATTTCAAGCCTAAATGGAAGAGTAGATCAAAGACCAAACTCTGGAAAAAAAAAAATCACACCACATCCTTGACATCATTGTTGATTTCCTTGTCATGAAACTCTTAGGCAATCACTGTAGCATATTAAGTAAAGCCAATCCATGCAGGTGAGGTAGTGATCAATTAGAAACACCTGCTCCACATGGACATACAAGATACTCTGCAGGGCCACCATCTCACTATTCACACAGATAAGGGAACAATAATCACGTAAGGAATGGAAGTCTAGCATCAAATGAAAAAAATCCGTTGCACAAAAATGAGGTCAATTGCTACATGTTTGTAAAATGAGGCAATATGCGGCAAAGGGTCCCTGTCTCTCTGTGAACAGAGTATGTGTGGAGCATGCAATTTCATTGGAGGACAGCAGCTCGCCGCATAGGCTGCCACTCTATCTGAGTCCATGCTAAATTACTTATGTTTGACATCAAATTCATTACCTTGAAATCAGATCGATACCATCACATGGTCCTTGCACCTCAGATACACAATTACCTTAGAATCATGGAAAATCAAAGAGAAAAATCCAAGAGGTGGCAAAAGCTCCAAGAAAAAAGTGCATACTGGTGTTTTTCCCCCAGGGAGGCAGAGTAGGAGGCAGAAATACAAACACAAATACATACGAGTATGCAACAAGAGATGCACAAAAGATGAAAAATACAATAAGCCATAAAAAACACGCAAAATAAAAAGCCAAATCAAAAATGGAAAAAGAATAAAATCAATCAATACATTAATAAAAATAGTAAAGTACATTCCAGAAAATATAAAAGACAAATTTAAATAAGATATTAAAAAGCAAATAAAATGATAACCAAAACTTAGAGAATTACACTTTAAATTAAAGTGGAAGAATTGAATAGTAAAAACAAAAACTTACGACTTAATATTATTATATATTGAAAGTATCAAGTGTATTTTCAACTTTATCTGTCCGAAACGAGAAATTTCAGATTTCACTTTATCGTGCATAACTTGGACAAGGAGCTATGTCAACCTCCTCAATTGATCCATGCTCTAGAGTAGGTGCAAGCTCTGATAGACAGATTTTCTAAATGGAAACTTCTAATAAAGTCTACAAACTTGGTTTCTATCCCTTTCAGAAGGGAAGGGCAAACTCAGCCATGATAAAGCCTAAAGCAAAAAAGAATAATAACAAAAAATAAAACATAAATAGCAAGTAAATTTTTAAGTAAATCTAAAATAAAGAAAATAATAAATAAATCAAAAGTACAACGTGACTAATTGAAAAGGAATGGGAAAAAATACAATAAATCAACTATGATTTTCCAAGTGAAAACTAAATTATTCTTAATATAAATAAATAAAGAAACGCGAAAAATAATAAAATTGAAAAAGAAACGCACTAAAAGCTACCCTAAGTGATTAATAACTCCCACACTTACGATTGAATTCACCTATGATAAACTTGAACAAACCGAAAGATGAAGAACCATGAATGAGCTTGTTGTGAGAACCTTATATTTTTAGATTTTCATAAATAATCGGACGGAAGTGAACTCTCCAAACAGATAGGCACTGCCCATAGAGCTTCATTGCACATGGATAACTCTTTAAATATGATCTTTTAAACAGAATAAATTTACAGAGATGTAAGCAGCTCTCCTGATTTTCCACCCTCAACATTTGCACTATTCTGACAGAATTTATTGCAGAATAAGAAATAAGAAGGTGACCATATAGGACCTGATCAACTACTCCGCACTGTTATAAAGAATCAGCTCGTACTATGACCTCCGTGCAACAAAATTGAGAATCTAATCCATCTTCTCTGTCCGAAGGGTTTCATGTTTGTAATTTGTGGCAAGAAAAGGTTTCTATTCTCTTCGCTAGTAGTCGTACCCTGCAAAACAGCACACAGACCAGAACCCTCAGTGGCTGAAGACTATAAAGAATGATCAGAAAAGGATGGAGGTCCCTCATAACTCAAAAATGGGAACAGAGAACTGATGAGAAAAATAGCATGTGAAATGTGATCCTGAAAAACAAAAATACCCTGGCTTCGTGAAGATTAATATACCCTGGCTATCCCTAAAGAGGAAAAAAGGTCCATACCAGAATTATCCATTGGGTTTCCCATAGCAGGAGCAACCTTGGGCTTCTTTATCTCAACCACAACAGCATCAGATGTGAGGAAGGTTTTGGCTACTGATGCAGCATGCTCAAGGCAACATCTAACAACCTGTGCATCATGGCCCACCCAGACCATTCAGATATCAAATACTCATTCAATAAGATAAAGTGAAACAAATCTAATACCTTTGTAGGATCAATAATCCCAGCAGCCATGAGATCTTCGTACTTCCCAGTAGCAGCGTTGTATCCAAATCTATAATCATCCTTCGCAAGAACTTTCTCTGATACTACACTTCCATTCGCCCCTGCATTCTTTGCTATCAACTCTAAGGGATAGCTTAAAGCCCTTTTCACAATATCTGCACCAATCTATAGAGACCCACATGAAATTACTATCTACAGAAGGATGCTCTTTGTTCAAAGGCTCTAACAGATTCTTTCATACTGTTATAATAAATAGCAACAACTACCTGTTGTTCCTTGTTTTCTAGGGTCTGCTTGATTGCATCTACTTTAGCAGATAAACGGAGGAGAGTGCAACCCCCACCCACCACAATACCCTCCTCCACAGCAGCCTGGAATAATAATCATATTTAGCCTCGTTCAGATATTCAAATTTTAAAATTAATTGACTTCAGTCTAAATTCATGCATATGTCCAATTTAAATACATGTCCCAAAGATGATAGAAATAAACCTTGGTTGCATTAATAGCATCCTCTACTCTCAGCTTCTTCTCCTTCAATTCAGTTTCTGTGCGTGCTCCTACCTACAAGCAGGCCAAAAGAAAGAATGACACTCCAAGCGACCAATTTGTAAAGAGCAAATTCTTGAGCTTGTGGCTCTAGTACCTGAATGACAGCAACACCACTGGATAGTTTCGCAATCCTCTCATTTAATTTTTCTTTTTCATAATCCTGGTCAGCTTCCTAAAGAATCCCATTATCACATGAAAGGATTACTTACACCATTCAAAATGCAGCTTGTGAAATCAGAAACCAAAACAGAGGCAAAGGGGTTGTCTGGAGGTATTTACCTCCAGCATTCGCTTGATCTGTCGAATCCGCTTTCTCACAGCATCTTGTGTGCTCCCATCTCCAACAATGGTAGATGACTCCTTGGCAAGCACAACCCTCGCTGCAGTCCCAAGCACCTCTGGGCCAACTTTGTCAACTGCAAGTCCAATTTCCTCTTTGACAACAGTACCTGCAAACAAGTCCTCTAATCATGAATCCAGCAAACTCACTATTCATTATATACCAGAATGAATCCAGGCAAACCCCAAATTCACCCTCAAATGGAAGTGCAACTACAAGCTCATGCTAGTCAACTGCAACACTATGTAGCAGATCAGCTCCATTATGCATAATATGACTCAATGCTATAACATCCCAACTTACTTCATCATAATAGCTATTCTTTTTAACCTGCATTCAATGTCTCACTGATTTTCTAAGGCACTTAAATTTTTGCAAGAAAATACAGCCTTCAAAAACAAGCCGTTAAGTTGTTAGGAGACAAGCCCTTATAACAGCACTGCAGCATGCAGTAGCCTTGATACTCTACATGTACAATGGTGCCAGGAACTCATCCATAGCAAGCATAAACACCATCATGAGAGTTCAGGGTGAAAGAGCTAAATAAGCATAATTCCTAATTAATATTTTTAAAATACCAATATCTGAAAAAGCTTCATAGTGCTCAGGCCTGCAAGTTAATGAAATGGAATGCAGAGTCATGCAAGCTTATACCTCCTGTGAGGGTGGCAATGTCTTCAAGATACTGGACCCTCCTGTCCCCGAAGCCTGGGGCTTTAAATGCTGCAACTCTCAGGGTTCCCCTTAGCTTATTAACAACTAAAGTCGCTAATGCTTCCTGCTCCATATCCTCTGCAACTATGACAAGTGGATACCCCGCCTTTATGGCATTCTCCAAAATGCCAACAATATCTCGGGCAGAATTAATCTTCTGATCCACAATTAAGATCTAGAGAAATGAAATGAATCATGAGCCACAACAAAAAGGTAAAAGCACTGGTCTCTGGAGATATATGATGAAAAGCTTCCCAACGAACCTTGCAGTTTTCATATTCAACTACCATTTTCTCACTGTCAGTAACAAAATAAGGGGATAAATAGCCCCTATCAAACTCCATGCCTTCCACAATATACAGATTGTTCTCTGCACTCCGGCTCTCATCAAGGGTAATGACACCCTTCCGTCCCACCTTGCTCATAGCATTGGCTATCATGTTGCCGATTTCATAACTGTTGCCAGCACTCACAGCAGCCACATCAGCAAGCTCACTATCCTCCACCTGATAGATATGTTTCGGACGATGAGTGAAAATCTTTAAGAAAGTACATGGTATCAATTCGCCAAAAATACATTCTATATACCTCCTTAGACATCTTCTTCAGCTCTGCAACTAACCGCTTGACAGTCTTTTCAATGCCTCTGCTAATTTGAATAGGATTTCCACCGGCAGCGACCACCTGGTTTCATTAAATTATCAAACTTAGCCTTGTATTACAATTATACGTTGAACTTCAATGTCGCAACTACAAAGGAAAAAACCTTGACGCCCTCAGCAATCAATCCCTGTGCAAGAACGACTGAGGTCGTCGTTCCATCTCCAGCAAGGTCATTTGTTTTGGAAGCCGCCTGTCTAACGAGGCTTGCTCCTATATTCTCCACAGGATCTTTTAGCTCAACCTGTCAATTAAAGCCCTTACTCTAAGAAAGTACAATTCAAGATTGCGTATTATACAAAAAGAGCGCTAAATACCTCCTTAGCTACAGTAACTCCATCATTCACTATCCTCGGTGGACCATATTTACTTTCAAGGACAACGTTCCTGCCCTTCGGGCCAAGCGTAACACCAACCAAGTTTGCAAGTTTGTCTACTCCAGCCTGAAGTAAGAGAACTCTCTCTCTCTCTCTCTCTCTCTCTCTCTCTCTCTCTCTCTCTCTCTCTCTCTCTCTCTCTCTCTCTCTCTCTCTCTCTCTCTCTCTCTCTCTCTCTCTCTCTCTCTCTCTCTCTCTCTCTCACACACACACACACACCTGTAATTTTCTTATGCTCGAGCCATCCTTGTTGAAGTACAGCTCTTTCGCCATAGACCAAGTCTGTACAGGTCGATGCTTCCGGAAGTCGGCCCTTCCAGGGCATCTGATTTTATCCTTGAGACAGAAAGAAGAGAAAGAACCGGAAAAAGAAATATTGCGGGGGACACGCTCGCAACACGGAGAACGAGATGCGAAGCCTTCAATGGGGCTCGCTGCAGCAGCGACACCGGCAGTAGCCATTGTAGCCATCTCTTCGCACTTCACCGTTCGTGCTGCACGATAAGGTTGAGCAATGGGCATACAATCCTTTGATAGTGTAGAAGTTCTTTAGAACATTCTACATTCTCCTACTTTATATATAATGGCTAGGGGGGCATTGAGAGAATCTCTAGATAGACCCAAATGCAAGGGGTATTTTAATGGTGGGGGGTTCACAACAATCTAAGAGTCGTGGCTCAATTCTGAAAAATGTTGTGTAAGTCCGTGTAGTTGAATCTTTGAGAGGGAGTCTTGAGTTCAAATTTTGGTTGGATATATTCATGTTCTCGAAAATGAGTGTCTCTACCTTATGAAATCGAGTGTGTGTTCTCGAAGATGTGTGCCTCTACCTTACGGAATCAAGCTTTGAATCTTTGAGAAGAAGTCTTGAGTCACTATACCAAGGGTATACCGACGTTTGGCATACCAACGGTCCGCATCGGCGTCGGTAACACCCTCGGAAGATTTGGGAAAGCCGCTTAGCCTCGGAACAACTGCGTCAATATGAGCGTCGGTATAAGCATCGGTATAAGCGTCGGTAAGTTACTGGAAAGTACCGACGCTTATACCGATGCTCATACCGACGCTCAGTTTTTAACCGGGCCCGGGAGCAAACATTCGACATTTCAGGCGTTTTGAACTTAGATCTTCGATTGTCGACTTTGCGTGCGCGAATAACATATCTCTCTTTGTCACTATTTCTCTCTTTCTCTCTCTCTCTCTCTCTCTCTCTCTCTCTCTCTCTCTCTCTCTCTCTCTCTCTCTCTCTCTCTCTCTCTCTCCCTCTCTCTCTCTAGATCTAAGCACACCTCTATCTTTCCATATCTGAAGTTTTGGTAAGTATATCGCACATACTGTAGCACTCTTTTTTCTTTCTTTATGTTTTTGCTTTTCTAATATCTTCTCTCTTTAATTTTGCAAGAGATTTTGGATCAAGTCTTTGGAAATTCGACGAAGGACAACTTCAAGTGGACTTTGACGACCACGATTCAAACAATTACATCGATGTAAGTGATTGTTTTGTTTTCGATTGGCATAGAGAGGGAGAGAGATACATATACATACACACTCACATATGTATAAACACACACATGCATATCCATACACACATGCATATGCATACACACATGCATATGCATACACACAATGCATATGCATACACAAATGCATATGCATACACACATACACAATGCATATGTGTTAGAAAACCAATTTCTTTTGCTAGCCATGCTCGCTGCCGTCGACACACAGAGACTTGTGTTACGTTCGTCCACCCGACCGCCGAGCTACTCTGTTCGCATAAGTCATAGTCAATATCTCTTAATTCCTCTACTATATGACATAAGTCCTTGTTGGTGCCAAGTGGCATCTCTGCCACCTCACCCAAGAGGTGTTCTCACAACCCCCATGATGTGACATTTCCTTCCCCTTAAAAGCATTTTCGTCCTCGAAAATGTAGATGAAATGTCCGTAATAGTAGAAGAAAGTGCTCGGACTCCCCTGAACCCCATGTACTCTATGTACATGGTCATCTCTGTGTGTTGTTTCCCCATATCCTTCCCCTTAAGAGATCTCATATGAGATCATCTCAAAGGTGGGAAACCGTCTGAATGGTGCCTACTATCTCCCATATACACTGGGCTTCCAAATTATTACTCCCATATCATATAACATCACCAAAATGACCTAAGTCCATATGATGTATCCTCTATGGAGTAATAAGATAAAAAGCCAGTGTAAGGTGCCAAGCTTATAGGCTTGACCATATTATAATGGAGATAATAAACTATAAAATCCTCTGAAGTATAGAACAAAGTCCCATATCAAGTGACATCAAACCCATTTAAGACTAAATGATAGATTGCCCTCATACCACTCTAGGTCTTCCTAACCTTGAGTGTAATCACAAGTAATAGTTTTGTCTAAACTACCTTGTAAACTATGCAAATCCATCATCTAGCTTATAGATAAGAATTTCTTGGTAGTAAAATGCAATCTCTACATTTCTCCAACCGAGAAATCTGTGGTTTGTCATCCTTTACCATTGGACTAGGTTCTATTGGAAGAGCATCTATTGGCACTTGTGCAAACTCTAATATTTCTCTTCCCTGTAGTTTGCCATATGAATGCAGAAAGCATTCCCTTTTGAGATTCAGATAATCCCTAAGTACCCATCCTCGTAACTGATGTTTACTCATCATACTCATGATGTAACACCAACTAAGAGTTTGGTACCCTAATAGGTTAGATATATCTCTATCTCCTATAAACCCTAAAGAGAAGAGTCATAACTCTACTCCCAGTCTAACTAATGTCAATAACTAGATCATCTCATCTAGTTAAAGACCATCACTGGAGTAACATAATGGCTCCTCTCTAGAGTCTCCATGTGAGATTCAAACTAACCATTATGATTAACTGACCTCCCTCTTGTCTTTGATAGAAGAGTGCCACTTCTATCTAGACAACCAGAATGAGAAAGTGAAACTCTCTCCATGTCTCTCTCTATAATCTCCTCTAAGGAAAAGAGTTCTCGTAGTGGGATTTATTCCACTTTCCCTTTCCCTTTGAAAGAGATTCTGTTGAATCGGTTAGCTCTACTCATCCATGACTGAGAACATGCACATAAGTTCTCCATGTTTTTCCTTCCAAAATAGTGGAGAATCATACTCCCATATGAAGGAACTTATATTGACAAGTAGAGTAAACAAATTCCTTCTAAAATATAAACTAAGAGATGTTTTCTAAACACCTCTTCTGTCTAAAGGAAAATATGCTCTGTTATTCTCCTATGAAGAAATAATATTTTCCTTTCCTTTTTTCTCTTTCAAAGAATAGGAGCTAAAGTGAGACCTCTCATGAATCTCTGAACTGATTCCCACTTTCTCCTTTCCTTAAAAGAGAAATTCATGAATTTATTTAGTCCTCTCTTCCATATCTGGTGCATACTCCCTCATTACACAGATTCTTATGAAGATGGAGAACAGATCTCCGCTAACTAATGAAGGTGTATGTAGTGAAGAGTGGAGAAAATAAATTCCTAATAAGGGTCAAAGCCCTCTAGTAAAATGGTCAGCAATGATGTGACATGATACCGTAAACATATGTGTATCCATAGTGAAGAACTATCTCTGCCAACCATACTCTGTGCATGGATCTATACGATCCAATAACCTAATGGAATTATCCTTCCTGAAAGCACAACATGAGTATGTGATATCCATGGTGATAAAATCACCTACCACATTCTCTATTGGAAGAATAAATCTTCCCATACTGTGAAAGATAACTCCCAATCTTAAGGAGATGTCTACTAAGAGCTCTCCTCTGATCTAGTGAGACATGATGCCATGAATGATGAGTCCTTTTCTCCCTGGCCATAGAAGAAGAGTGCTCAAAGGGAAGTCATTTCCACCATCCCATACCAGTGAAAACTTCTTCCAATTCACGGTGTCATACCTACACTAAACCGAATATCTATTCCATATAATGGAATATGTAGGTGGACTCCAATGAATCCCATATACTAAAATGATATCAGTGGACTGAAATGAGTCCCATGTCCTTGAACTAGTTAGTTTGGTTCTAGTCAACAATGTGACAATGGATATCCCTTTTGTTCCAAACCAACTTGTTCCTAGGTACTAAGACTAAGCCTAGGTACCTTTCTGTAGATCCCAAGATACATATGTATGTATTGGGTACCCCAACTATTCCTGACTAAGGGATCTATGCTCTATACCATAGAGCTAGTGCCATGCCTATGGCCTTCCTAACCATCACTCGAATCACATAAACACCCGTCGATGTTATCTCATGAAACCCATCTTTATGATCCCATCCATTTGGTTTCCTTAGTAGTGTAGCAAAAATGCTTCACTACTTGGTCAAGTGATGTGCATGAGTGAAACTAGTGACTCTTTGGGTATTCATCATGATACCCTAAAGTCTCCTATACATCATGTGAGACTCTTGTGAAGATAAATAAATCTTCACTAACTTGGAGATTATCCAAAATGCATCTCCCGAGCCTGAATGCAACTTCCTGAACCTATAGGATTGCTTGTGCACATTACTAATGGTGAAGGTGTAGCTCCTTCCGTTAGCAATCCTATGGTCTAAATCCATAAGGATTATATATAGGGATCCTGTTACTACTGAAGTTGCCTTATGTAAAATACTCTGATGGTCCTAAGTCCATCAAATACATGCTTATAAGCATGCCTAAAACTTATTGATGTTTGCAGAAAGGCATGTTACTATGCCATAACACTCTTACCTAAAAGCAAGTGCGTATATAACGCCATGTGGTAGGAAAAATTTCGACAGCATTTCCCCAGGAAATGGAATCCCAAAAAAATTAAACCATAGCTCAGTGGCACTCAGGCCACCCAAAAACATAGGGCTTGACAGGCCCATGGCATGCACGCCATAAACTTATGTATGGATTCCATGACCTTCAAAAAAACAAAAGTATTTGCTAGCAACCATTCCCGGTGTTGCATAGCCATATGGTTTCTGTAATCTTCTTTCCTGCAAACAATCAAAAGATATACTTCCTGCATGTTGATCCATAATTTAAGAGCTTAAACAATGATCAACATTTGATGTATGCAATCCCATTCATGCATGTAGATACAGACATGCCATAACATAAATAAAATGCCAGAAAGCATAAAATATACGTCCCTGAGTATTTTGATTTTGGAATTGCATGCATCCAATCGCTCTCGATAAGCTTCGAGACCTCTGCACCTTCCTCCTCAGGTCCTAACATACACTTTGAAGTGTCCGAAAATATCGGAGCACTCCTCAAAACATAAAGTATGGTCAGGTGATTACAAAATTAATGCAAATTTAACCAAAAAATGCATTAGTAATCCTTCTTTAGACCTGCAAAAATCACTTTAGGACCTGCAAATGTTCATAAACTGAATTATATAACATGTGCAAAGAAATCGAAGTGAAATTACTCAAATCGCCTTCCCGGTTTGAAAGATATGGCTCCCGGAAGGTAGTCGCCCAAAACTGTTCAGACTTTGCAGAGCTGTTCAGACCTGCAAAAAATTTTACTTTCCAAAATTTCTTTTCATAAAATGAAAGTAGACCTTGTGCTCTTCGAAACGAGCCGTAGCACGTCCAATTTGGAGTTTCCTAGCCCAAGATATGGCCATTCCAAGTGGGACATGTAAAACTAGTGGACTGTTGGAGGGGCTGGAAAAAGTGTAAAAATGTGATTTTTGGGGTGCCCAGAAGCATTCTTCCATCATGCAAATCCTAAAATTCTCTCCATAACCTTAGAGAGTGGTATATGAAGATGCTTGAGCCATTTTTTACCTTTCCAAATCCTCCCTTAGTGCATGCTAATTCACTCCCCAGAAGAGGCCTAAATCAAGATTTTGCTTTTATGCAAAAACTTAAATGGGAGCTCTTAGCAAGCTTTTAATCCACTCTAAATGTGGATTTCTCTTGGATTATATACAATAATCCATGGGAAGCCTCTAAATGATCTTTTTCTTACTCCAAGAAGTGAAGTTTGGCAAAAGATTAATTTCTGAAATTTTCCAAAAAGTGCGGGAAGGGGGTCTTTGAGGAAGTAAAATTCCTCCTTCACTTATCATTTTGATGAATCTAATGATTCGCCTAAGAATTCCATACACCATACTCTCAGTAAATATACTTTTTCCCATCCATCCATAGCTATAGCACCTATTTTTCCCTCTTCCAAAATGGGATTTTCTCAAATTTAGGTGCTGAAATTTTTTATCAAACTGTGATGGAAGGGGGTTTTGTGGAGCTTCAAACTCCCATCAAACTGAGGTATCTTATGGATTTCTTGATTGTATATGGAAGTCAATACACTAGACCATAAGTGTGCATGGTTTTTTCCATAAAACTATGAAAAATACCTCCTCTTTTTGCCTTCCAAAAATGGCTATTTATCCAAAATAGCTCCTGAAATTTATGCAAAAATCATAAAAATAGAGTATTTTCGAGATACTCTAAAGTTGGCCTTCTTGTATTTGGAGGGAATCTTTAATCCTAGATGAGAATATATATACCTCATACTCTCCGTACATGTGATTTCCCTCCCGGATCTTGGCCTCCTAACAGTTCATGGTGCTTCTCGAAAATGCAAACCTCTCAAAATTGAAATAATAATACCTGTGATTAACATGAAGCTCCATGCCTGTAAATTTGAAATCGAAACCTTGGACAAGTCCTGGAGTATATGCTCTTCATTCGTAGACTCTTCATATGCAGCAGGTGCATCCCATCTCTCTCTCTTGGTTGTTCTCGTTCTTCATTTGAAGACGCCTTCCGAGAACATTCTTCATCTAGTCCTCCAAACTATACATAGTCTAACGGACATCGAAGGTTGAGGATGAGCTTTTCCATACTTCACGAGCATCATCTATTTCTTTCCCTTGCATATGAGAAATCTTCTTATTTCATGGTACCCATCAAAACCTTCGCAACAGCTCCTCTCTTTGTTAACTCCTCCAAATCTCTCCGCATAATTATGAAGCTACAAAGCTATTATTGGCTATCAAGCGTGGGTGGAAGTGGCGGATAGCAGAGTATCCTTATGATATAATGTCATGAGTTCAAGTGCGTCATCCCACCACATGAATATGATGACCTTTCGCTTGTGAATTGCTTCTGTAGTTTCTCGTGCGATGTTGTGTACACGAAAAGAGGCTTGGCGCCTTGGCTAAGGCAGCCGCCTCCCTTCCATATGATTGGAGTTCGATCCCCATGTAGCGCAGTCAGAGGCGACGCGGATCATAGCTGCTCTGATACCAGTGTTAGAAAACCAATTTCTTTTGCTAGCCATGCTCGCTGCCGTCGACACACAGAGACTTGTGTTACGTTCATCCACCCGACCGCCGAGCTACTCTGTTCGCATAAGTCATAGTCAATATCTCTTAATTCCTCTACTATATGACATAAGTCCTTGTTGGTGCCAAGTGGCATCTCTGCCACCTCACCCAAGAGGTGTTCTCACAACCCCCATGATGTGACAATATGCATACACACGTACACAATGCATATGCATACACACATTCATATGCATGCAAACATGCATATTCATACACACATGCATATGCATACACATGCATATGCATATGCATGCACACATGCATATAATGCATACACATGCATATAATGCATACACATGCATATAATGCATACACATGCATATAATGCATACACATGCATATAATGCATACACATGCATATGCATACACACATGCATATAATGCATACACATGCATATGCATATGCATACACATGCATATGCATATGCATACACATGCACATGCATATGCATACAAACATGCATATGCATACAAACATGCATATGCATACAAACATGCATATGCATACACATATACACACATGCACACATACACACATACACAATGCATATGCATACACACATTCATATGCATACAAACATGCATATGCATACACACATGCACATGCATACACATGCACATGCATATGCATACACACATGAATATGCATACAAACATGCATATGCATACACTCATGCATATGCATACACACATACACACATGCACACATACACAATGCATATGCATACACACATTCATATGCATACAAACATTCATATGCATACACACCTCAAAAGGTTGGAAGATGCACTAGTTGGATGTAAGGAATGATTTGCTAAATGGAAAACTTGAAGAGGTAGTCTTCATGGAGAAGCTCCAAGCTTTTGAATATGAGAGGTTTCCACATCATGTATGTAGGCTTAAGAAGGCTATTTATGGAATCAAGCAAGCCTCAGGGGCGTGGAACCAATGTCTTGTGGACTACTTTGTAAAATGGGGATACAATCAGAGTCATGCAAATCCATCACTCTTTGTGAAGAAGGAAGGTAGCAAAAATGTTTTCATTTTGATATATGTTGATGATTTGATCAATATAGGGGACCATGAAGCCAATATCAAGGAAATAAAGTCAAACGTTTGATGTGAGTTGAAAATCTATGATTAAGGGATTTTAAGATACTTCCTTGGGATTGAAGTACTATACAAAGAAGAAGGTATATACTTGATGAAAAGGAAATACATTCTAGATCATTTGAAGAAGTTTGGCTTGTGTCATTGCAAGCCCACTTCAAATCAATTAGAGTTAAACGTTAAAGTAAGTTCTCATGAGGGTGAAGAAGTGGAGGATTTGACCATTGTATAGGGTTTGGGGTTAAGGGTTTAGTGCACATGTAGTTGGAGTGTTATCTCAATTTTTGCAAGCACCGAGAGTACCTCGTCGTGTTGCAACCAAAAGGGTACTTAGGTACCTCAAAGGATCAGTGAGTGAGGGTTTCTATTATCTATTTGATGATGGATTAGATGTATAAGCTTATTGTGGTGCCGATTGGGCACGTTCCAAAGATGACAAGAGGAGCACTAGTGGGTATGTTATCATGCTAGGGAAGAAGAACCTTTCATGGATGTCAAAGAAACAACCAAGCGTGGATCTTGCCTTGACCAAAGCTGAGTACAAAGGATTAGAAAAAGTTTCATGTGAGCTCATGTGGATCAAGAAAATATTTTTTGATCTTGATTTCCATGTTAAGTGAGTATCTATTTTTTGTGACAACATAAGTACCATATGATTGGTTCAAAATCCTATGTTCCATGCAAGGTCCAAGCACATAGAAGTTCATTAACACTTTATTAGAGAGAAGATCATGCCAAAGGATGTAAAGGTTTATCATGTAAATAAAAATGACTAATATATGTTTAATAAAGCTTTGGATGGAGTAAAACTACAACACTTAAAGGCATGCATTGGAATGAAGGACCTAGGCATTGAGACTTGAGGGGGAAAATTGAGAATCAAGACTCAACCATGCAAAAGGATTCATCCATGAGTTTACAAGTGGACCAATAAAAAAATATGACCCAAAGTCGTGGAACCAAGTTAGGATCTCCAAAAAAATTGATAAAACTCAAATCTCATCAACTACCCACCAAAAGTTGCACCTACATTGATTGGTGGGTGGTTGGCTAGATTGTAGGAAAAGTAAAAGTTCTATATATGCACTATTTTTCCTTTGTTCCTTGATTTTTATGAGTTCCACAAGTTTTCCACTTAGTTTAGTGAAATCATAAACTCTTGCAAGGAGCCCCCTTGCTTGCTTATCTCATTCTCATGATTTTTCTCCCCTCTATCTAGAGGCATAATTAGGCTTTCACAATTCAATGTGTAGCATATTGCATAGCATTGTTTGCTCTCTCATTTTACTCAGTTCTATTGATTTAAAGATCCATTTGGTTTCTCATATAGTTCCCCAAAGTGTGCCAACGTTTCAAGTTCTTGTACCGAGTGAATTGTGAGAAATTGCCAAGTTTGTGAAGCTATAATTATGCACATAGGCAGAGAGTGTTGCAAACAGATAGCCTATCTTGCAGTGGATGATTTTCAAAGCTAGAACATTCATTTGTCTTCATTCAAATATTCTTTGATAGCTATTAAGGTCTAGTTTATGTTTTGCAAAGTTTTACGTTAAGTCTTTGTATACTGCAAAGAAAAGTTTAGAACAATGAGCATATATCACTGTTTTTGGACCTAGTGGAGGGCAACCATCTTCCATTATTGCATTGGGGTGTTAGGATCATCCCCCATCAAAAATTATAATACCTAATAATATGTAATAATATCAACTCTCAATGCTTGATATTCTTCAGGGAGAGGCAAGAAGAGTTATGATAATTATTGTACTAAAAGGAAGAGATGATAGAGCCTAGACAAGAAGATCCTCTAGCATAGATGTTCTAGTTATGACTCTGCATGTCTCCTCCCTTATATAGGTGTGCCTCCATGAATGACCTTCATTCCTTTTTGAACTAATGCAAGGTGGCCCTTTTTTAAATCCTTCCTCGATTCAACCTCCTCATAGTGTTGATGGGTTCAAGTTGAAGTGCACACTAGTTGGTGGGTGCACAAGAAGTTAAATTTCTTGTACTTCCCTACTTTTAGGAGTTTGTCACCCTCTCATCTAATTAGAATGTTTGGGCTCCCCACCACCAACTGAGTTCTTGATGTGAGTGACACCAAAGGATGAGTCTTCCTTGGCCAATGCCTTCAAAGAATCGCACTAATTGATCATGAACACACTAAGACAATTCTATTTGTGATTGACCCTCATCCTTTGCTTTTGGTGAGCGGTGAAGATTTGCCAAGAAAGTTCCAGAAAGGTAACTCGAATTTTTTTTGTTTTGGGTGGTGTCATGTGATGTTGAAAACTACAAGATAGGTAGTTAATCAATGACCCTAGTGGTATCATGTGGTATCATGCTAATTGACCCTCTCCAAAAGAGGTCTTGAGCAAATTTTATGCAATATTTTTATGCTTTCTTATCCTCAAAAGTAGCCAAGCATACTCTATCTTTTCCAAAGTTTATCCACTTGGACCCTTTACCCCAAGAAATATTCCATGTCTATTAGACTAGGCTTGAGAGATTGCTTAACTCACACAAAGGTACAAGTTAGGAAGGTCTTTTCCTACATCAAATTTTCAGACTTACCCAATTTTGACAGAAAACTTTCTCCAATTCAATGTTTCGAAGAAGGATAGGGAAGTCAACACTTCTTCAATGTGTTTCCCCAAACACCCTCACAAACACGAGTTAGCATCAATGGAATTCTTTCACAAGCTCATTCTTGCTCATTGGAAATGACAAGGCCTTGCCACTTGACATTCCCAAGCCAAGTCAATCACACATTTCACTTGGCACCATTGATGCATGAGCTGATTCCTTTTTTTATTATACCTTTGAGATGCATGTCAATGATGCTCCATATGATATCTTCAGAGATTCTTTCCTCTTCTACGTGAGTCAATCTATTAATACTTGAGTTGGATGGCCATCCTTGAATGATGTTTGACATGGTATCTAATGTTTGGATGCTATATAATACTCCTAAAAAAGCCTTGTGTGATATCCGAGATAAAAGAGAGTAGAGCAGCAACAATAAAAAAAATGCACATGTAGAAAAACCCTTCTATTTAAGGAATAAGGCTCTTGGATAATTGTTCAATGCTCGCAACCTACTAGGAACTGATCAAAATCCTTTTGCATAGCTTCAAATAGGAAGGTAAGCAAACACAATTTCTTACATGAATTTAAAGTAACTATACACTTATCTATATATCTAAGAATTCATAGGTGTAATCCCAACTTTTCAGGAAGCGAATGATGCACATACACAGTCATAGAGATATATTCATATCTCTGCACACAGAGCTCCAACGACTACAAAATTTTGTAGAAACACGTATACGAGTGTTATATTCATGATCCAATCAATAGATTGGTTAATGAGAGCATGTACTCACTCCAACAACTATGAGAAGTTGACTGACTTAAGCTATGCACAACAATAGTGAACAGTATATGAAGATGATGATAGAAACTTCATTTATATGTATTGAGAAGTAAATTAAAGTCCATGTACGTGTTAAAGAATTCAAGAATTATGAGATGAGTACAATGAGCACTCAAGAGTTGAGAGGAAAGACAACCACACCTACTATTAAACCATTGGAGTATATGTACACCTTTTTACTTGGTTTTAGAAGATGATTGTTTGATAAATTTCACCTAGTATTCTTCTCACTTTAAGGTGTTCATTGACTTTTAAACTCAAATGAGAGTTGTGATTATTGGCTCTCTTTCTCATGAGATTATATCCTTAAAGGATCCTTTTACAATGGATAAAGTGAGATGACTTTTAACCTTAGAAGTGAACTTCAAATTCATATGTGGACACATGACTTCCTCATAGTTCAATGAAGTTCAAAGACTATGGTCAAACACTTAGGCTTGCCATATGCATCAACAACACATGGCTAAAGATGTTCGTTACTATTGCTAAATTGTCAGATTTGTAATGAAAATCCAACTACTGAACATTCGACTCTATATCAGTTGATGATGGCATGAGAATGGAGTAAACCTATTGTAGGTTATCTTCATGAAGAAATATTTCTAGAAGATATTGCTCATGTTAGAAGAAAAGGAATTGAGGAAGAAAGTAAAGAATAATCTCTTACATGAAACATACCCTATAAGAGAGGGAAAGATAATTTCTTGTGATTGTGCATACATGAAATGGAATATTTTTCTATTCTAGAAATTGCTTACTCAAGACTTTCAGGAGGACATTTCTCCCCTGCACGAATAGCCAAGCACATCCTTTTTGTGGATTATGGTGGCCTATATTGCACACGGATGCAAGAAGTTATGTGGAAAGGTGTGACATATGTAAGAGAACCAAATATCCTTTCCAAAAAAATCCATTCCCACTTAGACATATGATGAGCAAAAGAGCATTTTTTTTAGTGGGGAGCTGATTTTGTTGGACCTATTATCCCAACAAAAAAGGCTCTCATGTAGAGTACATCATAGTGGTGATTGATTATTTGACAAAGTAGATAGAAGAAAGAGCTACAAGACGTTGCGATGCTCATACCACTACTAAATTTCTATTTGAAGAGATCTTCACTAGGTATGGCTTACCTATTGAAATAGCTAGTGATAAGGGAACTCATTTCATAAATGAAGTCATTGAATGCCTATTAGATGAATTTATAATAGTGAACAAGAAATGAGCTCCCTATCATCCTCATGTCAGACATTGGTCTATAGAGACCATTATTTGTGATTGGGACAAGAGCTAAGCATAGCCAAGGTCCCTAGCTCAGGGGATATCCTAAGGTAGGGGTAATTGGAATAAGTGTGCATGATGGCCATATACCCACACTAGAACATTCCATATAATTACTATTTTGGGTGCAAGAGGATATAAAGGATGGGAGGTGAGATGTGTTAAAAGTCAAGCTTCAAGCTACAAAGTCGTCGTGAATCTTTTGTTGACATGTGGAGCAATCAAATGAAGCCAAAAATCACGAGATTCCATCAAGAAAATTCACTCAACCACTCCCCAAGTCATCTCAACTAAGTCCTCCAAGGTAGGAGGTTGATTTGGAAAGGTAGTTCCTAGATTTTAGGGGCACACTTCTCATTATAAAAGGAGCATGTATCTCGACTTCTTTTGGGCCATCTTCTTGGAGTTTTAGCTCATGTGAAGTCAGCACTAAGTGTTGGAGTTGTGATAAGCAAGCCCCTTGCTTAATCTAGCCCCTTGTTTGCTTCTTTGTTTTCTTTTAGTAGGCATATATATGTGTGTGCACAGGCAATGTTGCAACTCTGTACCCCTGAGTTGTTAGCATTGGTTCTCCCTCATATTGTATCCATTTGATGTAATTCTTATCTCCTTGGATAGATATTAAATTCTATTTTATGCTCACCAATTCTTTGGAGCATTCTCTGAGTAATCTGGGAGAAACATTTATTTTAGTGAAGTTGGGTGATTCATATCTCTCTCTGTGTGTAGGCTCTGTTGGAAATATTTTGTTCTCTATGGTAAGGGTTGTTTCTCCTTCTCTATTTATCCATTTGCTATGATTGGGGTGTCATTGGGTATCTATTAGAGTGCTCTAAAGTTGACCCAATTGTGAGATTCATTCTCTGTATGCTCTCTGAGAAAACTTGTTGGAGTGAAGTGAGGTCTTTGTTTGACTAGCAGTTGTGAGCATTCAACGAGCTCATGTTGTAGACATTGTTTCTCTTTGTGTAAGCATCCATTTGGAGTGAAATTTGTTTTGTTGAAAATCTCTTGGTGTCTACTACATGACTACAAAATCTCTATAGAGTTCTCTGCATATGCTCTGAGAAAGAGCATTGTTGGTGTGCATAGGTGAGAGAAGGATACCTGTGGAGGTCATTCACGCTTCGTCGTTGCATAGGGGTTGAGATACTTGCCCCATCAAGATGCACATGCAATATCTTCTTGAATCAAAATTTTGGGCGATCTTTCTTGACATTTTCAATATGCGTAATACACTAGAAACTGATGCTTTTCATTCTTAAGGATGTGTAAAATGGCCTTATTAAGTTGTGTTGACTAAGGATGCATCTTCTCAATAGCTTGGTGCAGAGGTCATAGTCTCTAATGCATAGGTTCTAGACCCATTGCTCCGCAATCCAACTGCATCTTGGAGTAAGATTGCCTTGAAAATCAATGAATGCAAAAGAGTGTTGGGAGTTTATAATACAACAACACTTTTTGATCCTATTGGGCTTACTACAGTAGGGATAGTGCATTGTGAATGTCAAACAATTTATCCCCAATTTGGAAGTTTAGATTGTTGAAATGAAATACTACTATTCTACTTATAAAAATCGTAGATCTGAACAAGCCTTTCCAATTAGAAACAAATGCAAGTTCATCTGCGATAGGAGCAGTACTAAGCCAAGGTGGTCGACCAATATCTTTAGAAAGTAGAAAGCTAAGTCCTGCTCAACAAAACTATTCTACCTATGAGCGAGAGATGTTTGCTATTATAAATGCTCTGAAGAAATGGTGCCATTACCTGTATGGATCAAAGTTAACCATAGTCTTTGATCAAGAGAGCATCAGTGGTTTGCAAACCAACCAGATCTGAGAGGTAGAAAAGCAAGATGGGCCGAACAGTTATAGGAGTTTGATTATGAACTAAGGTACATAAAAGGAAAGTTCAATGCAGTGGCAGACGCCTTAAGTCGGATGCCTATGTTGAAAAACCTAAGTTTTGTACAAATTCCAAGTGAATTCATCTCAACTTTGAAAGGAAGCTGCAAAGAAGATCCAAGCTAAAGCCAAGCATGGAAAGCAGCTGAACAAGCCCAACAGAATGAAGCAAGTACTTCTGAGAGAAAGTTTAAAATACTATTCTCTCCGAGATGAATATTTGCTTTATAAAGGTAAGGTTTGTGTCCTAAGTATGTCGAACATACAAAATCAAGTACTTTTCAGATTCCATGATGCTCCAAGTGCAAGACATCCTGGTATTAACCGAACCTATGAGTTAGTAAAAAGACATTTTTATTGGCCTAGTTTACATCGAGATGTGCAAAACTATGTATCCAAGTGCCATAAATGTCAAGTAAATAAGTTTGAATGACATGAAGTTGGAGGATTGCTGCATCTTTTGGAGATTCCCAAAGGAAAATGGAAAAGTATTTCCATGGATTTCATTTTTGGATTACCCCGCACTCAAAAAGACTTTGATTCAATCTAGGTTGTAGTTTATCGATTGACTAAACTTGCTCAATTTATTACAGTCAAAGACTACTTATAAGACTCTAGAACTTGCAAAAATATTTGTAAATCAACTTTATATACTCTATGTTCTTCCAGTAGACATAGTTTCTGATAGATATCTCGATGTACAAGTCATTTTTGGCGAGCAGTCTTTAGTAGACTTGAAACTAAGCTAAGTTTAAGTACAGCTGAACATTCCCAAATGGATGGATAGACAGAGAAAGTCAATCAGATTTTGGAAGAGATACGTAGAGCTTATGTCACTTCCAAACAGACTAATCGGGAAGACTATCTTCCTTTAGCTGAGTTTGCCTATAACAATGCTAGGAATTCATCAACTGAATTTATTCCATTCATGTTGATGTATGAGTTCCAACCTAGGTCTCCATATGTAGTGGGACTTCAAAATGAATGAGTTCAAGCAACTCAAGAATTCCTTCAAGACATGAACTTTAAACTTAAGATAGCTAAAGAAAACTTAAAGAAATCTCAAGTTCGTGCAAAGGCTTATGCTGATCCAAAGCGAAGAGATGTTACTTTTCAGGTTGGCGACCAAGTTTATCTTCGTATTCCTAAAAGATTGGAAAAGTTCAAGACTGGTCAATGTGCCAAGTTGTCACCTAGATATTGCGGTCCTTTTCCAATCACCAAGAAAGTTGGCTTATGAGCTTATCAATTGCAACTTCCAACTGATGGTTGGATTCATCCAGTGTTCCATGTTAGTCGACTTAAGAAGAGTCTGACAGATTTAGATAATCTGGTTAGACATTAGGTTATACTTCCACTTCCAATAAGTGAAACAACTCCTCATGAACCTAAAAGGATACTTCGCACCTGAGATAAATGTACAAGAAGTCACTTGTATGGAGAGTGCTTAGTAAAATGGAAGGATGGATCTGAAGAAAATTCAACATGGGAAAATGTTTCCATAATCCAATGACGTTTTCCAACTTTCCAGTTTTAAATTGGTCCCTAATAACAAAGGTTTTCTACTTTCAAGTTTTAAGTGGATAAACCAATCAAATAAAAGCATGTTCTTCAAGTTTTAGAACATGATAAGTTTTTTTTACTTTCAACTTCTAAGTAAATAACCTGATTGAATGAACTGATGTTCTTCAAGTTTTAGAACATGAAGCTCGGGGGTTGCCTACAGTATATAAAGCTCTAACTTTTTATGACAAAAATATTTTTCAAGGGGGGAAGAATGTAGTAAATTAAGTTTATGATCTAAGGGTCCGATCGGTTCAGATAGATCTAAAGTGAACATCGTTTGGTCATCCGTATGTATGATAAAAGATCTCAAGTCTAGACTTACTAGAAGGTCATTTACTCTTGTAACAAAGTAATCCACTTAGCCTAGTGGTTAAGACTCAAGGATGTGAAGGAAGAGGTCTTGGGTTCAACCCGCATGGGGTACATGGGGTACATGGGGAAAGTGAGTTCTAGAACCTTCTAGAAACATCCACTTAAATTGACTTTAGTTAACTGGGTCACTTGGCGCACATGTAGTTGATCTCACAACCTCATTCCAGATAGTGAGGTAGTTGAGCCTATTTCTGTTCAATCTATTCCACATGAGCCTTAGAGCATATTATGCACTCGAGAGAAATGGACAAGAAGTCACTTATATAAAGAGTGTCTAGTAAAGTGGAAAGATGGTTCAGAGGATAGTTCTACATGGGAGCGGGTTAGCACTTGTCAGAGATGGTTTCCCAGTTTTAGATTACGTTCCCAAGAGTTTTCTTAAGGGGAAGGATATGGGGAAACAACATGGAGATATGAACATGTTACATGGGGATATACTCGGAGTGTTGCTTTTATATATTTTCTCTTTCTCATAGACCTTCCAATACCATTTTTTAGGACAAAAATGGAGTTAAGGGGAAGGAAATGTAACATGAAGTATCACTCATTAGTCATGAGTAAGAGGTGTGAACCACATCTTAGATTTATTGAGTAGGATACTCACATGAGTGCCAAGTGGAACTCATGTGAGAGGACATGAGTATTGCCCCTTGTGGGTAATTAGAGAGAGAGAGAGAATGTATAGGAGGCTACACGCGGCTGGGTGGCAAGAATTAATTTAGTTCTCCATGTACGAAGTGACTAAGCGGTGTCTTCAGGTTCTCCTCGAACTCTCAGTAGCAAAACCCCCAAAAATGGAGGATCTCATTAGGAGTTAACTCAAGAGGATATATGAATGTATGTATGATTGCACTTGTATGCATGTGTGTGTGTGATGTGTACGTACGTATGTATGTATGTATGTATGTATGTATGTATGTATGTATGTATGTATGTATGTACGTACGTATGTATGTATGTGTGTGTGTGATGTATGCATGTGTGTGTATGCATGCATGTATGCATCCATGTTTATGTATGCATGTGTGTATGTATGCATGTGTGTGTGACATGTATGTATGTGCATGTAATAAAGTAAGTCTATGATCTAAGGGTTCGACCGATTCAGACCGATCTGAAATCCGACACCATTTGGTCACTCGTATGTATGAACAAACATCTCGAGTCTAGACTTACTAGAAGGTCATTTACTCATGGTGTACTATACTCCTCATTAATCCCTCCAGTTTTTGGAGTAGTCTTTGCATGCAATTCAAGAGAAGAAGAAGATGAACACGGAGATCGAACAATTCCTATATCTGCCCAACCGGGTGGTGTCCTTTTCTATAAAATTCCTTTCCTTAATGAATTCACTAAAGTGGCTTCTCACATGAGTGCCACATGGCACTCGTGTATGCTCTATGTGCCCTTCTAATAAACTCTAAGGGATGGTTCACACCATCCCTTCTTTAGTGACTTCCCACATGACATTTCCTTCCCCTTAATTCCATTTTGTCCTCAAAAAGGTATTGGAAGTTCTGATAGAAACAGAGAAATAATAGAAACACCACTCCCACTATATCCCCATGTGTCAACACACATGGTCATATCTCCGTGTTGTTTCCTTGTAACCTTCCCCTTAAAAAGTTGGGAAGCAGTCTCTGAAGGGTGCTAACCCGCTCCCATGTGGCATTATCTTCTGAACTATCTTTCCACTTTACTAGACACTCTTTATATAAGTGACTTCTCATTCGTTTCTCTCGAGTGTGTAGTATGCTCTCAGGCTCATGTGGAATAGATTGGACAGAAATAGGCTCTATTGCCTCATTGTCTGGAATGAGATTGTCAGATTCGCCTAGCCTTTTCTTAAGCCAGCTAACATGAAAAACTAGATGGATTTGACTATTCTCTAGAAGTTGGAGCTAGTAAGCCATCTTTCCTATTCTCTTAAGTATTTGGAAAGGTCCAAAATACCTAGGAGATAGTTTTGGACAAGGTCCCATCTTCATGGTTTCAGATCTAGATGGAACTCTAAGATAGACATGCTCTCCTACCTCAAAGTTGATCTCTCCTTTGAGGGTCAACATAGGCTCTAGCACTATCCTGAGCTCTCTTAATGTTGTCCTTCGCAAGCCTAAGCATATCATTCATCTCTTCCAAGAAATCCTTTGCAGCTTGACCTTTTTCATTCTGCAATCCTAGTGCATAAGGAGCTCTTGCTTGAAACCCATACATAAGCATAAATGGACTATGCCCAGTGGAGGAGTGCTTGGCACTATTATATGCAAACTCTACTATAGGTAAGTACTCTTCCCAATTAGTGTGCCTTTCATTCACATATGCTCAAAGCATATCCTCTAGGATTTGGTTAACCCTCTATGTTTGCCCATCCCACTATAGATGCTTGGTCGTAACTCATGCTAAGTTTCGTATCCAACCTTTTGAAGATTGCTCTCCAAAAGTGGCTAGTAAACTTCCTATCCCGATCAAAAACTATGTCTAAAGGAAGACCATATAACCGGTATAGGTTCTCTACAAAAATTCTAGCCAAATCAGGTGTCTTCATTGTAGTGTGTGTCAAAATAAACCTAGCCATTTTGGTTAACCTATCCACAATTACCCAAACCAAGTCGTGCCCTCTCTATGCCTTAGGTAATTCGACTATAAAGTCCATGGAGATACTCTCCCACTTCCCATTAGAAATATCCAATGGGTAGAGTAGTCCTCCAATCCTCAATCTCTTAGCTTTATTGGTTTGGCATTTAGTGCACTTAAGCACATACTCTAGGACATCCTTATGAAGTCCATGCCAATAAAACTACCTCTTAACAAGATCATAAGTCTTGTTAACTCCTAGGTGTCATGCACTAGGTGTGTCATGACACACATACAAAATATGCCATCTCATCTCACAATCTCTAGGGACACACAACTAACCTTTATATAACAGATATCCATAAGGCACACTGTAATTCTTCCACTTGAATCCTTTTTGAGTACTCGTCGATACTCCATCCTCACTAGAAACCCGTATATCCCGATCCCCATTCTCTATGGCTTCCCAAATCTTGGAATATGCAGGATCAAGCCTACATTGCCCTCTAATGGACTCAAGTAGCTCACTAGTAATCTGAGTAGAACTCAGTCCATTGAGCATAGGCATGCAGCTAAGTGAATCAGCCACTACATTAAACTTTCCCTTCCTATACCTAAGCTCATAATCAAACTCTTGAAGGGTCTCTGTCGATCAAGCCTTATGATCTTTAAGGTCTGTTTGATTAGAGAACCACTTAATGCTCTCTTGATCAAACACTATCATGACTTTGGCACCATATAAATAATGACGCCACTTCTTCAAAGCATGGACAATTGCATACAACTCCTTCTCAGACAAAGTAATTCTTCTGACCGGTTCTAATTTCTTACCCTCAAAAGCTACTGGTCGACCATTGTGAACTAAAACTACTGCTATAGCAAAACCACTCGCGTCAGTCTCAACCACAAAGGGATTATTGGGGTTTTCTATATGTAAAAGTGGGGTTGTAGCAATTGCTACTTTCAATTTCTTCATAATTTGCTTCTTTTTGTCTCCCCAATGAAAGGCTTTCCCTTTCCCTTTAAGTTGCTCCATCATCGGAACAACAATTTTGGCATAATTCTTAATGAATCTTCAATAGAAACCTAATAAACCTAAGAAGATATGCAGCTCTTCCAGGTTCCTTGGATGTGGCCATTCCATAATAGCCCTTACTTTTTCAGGATCCATATGGATTCCATTCTGGGAGACTATATACCCAAGGTATCTAACCTCTGTTTTGAAAAATTCACAATTTTACTATTTAGCAAAGAGTGAATTTTCCCTTAACACTTGGAGTACCTTTCTTAAGTGTTCCAAGTGTTCATGTTCTAATGCACTATAGATTAGAATGTCATCTAGGAAATCTACTACAAAGTGTCCTAAATAAGGCCATAATACACTATTCATGAGCTTCATGAAAGTGACAGGAGCATTGGTGACACCAAAAGGCATTACCAAAAACTCATAGTGCCCATATCTAGTCCTGAATGCAGTCTTAGGGACCTCCTCTGCCCTAATCCTAATATGATGATACCTTGATCTAAGGTCAAGCTTGGTAAAATACCTAGCTTGATGTAACTGATAAAATAGGTCTTCCAACCTAGGCATTGGAAACCTATTTTTGATAGTTACATTATTAAGTGCTCTATAATATATACATAATATCATAGAGCCGTCTTTCTTCTTAACTAGGAGCATTGGCGAATTCCCAAGGTGAGTTACTAGGTCTAATGAAACCCTTATCTAAGTAATCCTGTGGTCAATGTCCCCTCTCTCAAGTGGTAGCCCTCGAGGTAAATCAGTGGGAAAAACATCTCTAAACTCAAACATAAGATCTTTAAAATTTTTAACCACACACTCTTGCAAGAAAGAATAATAGAAAGTCCTATCCATATTTACATTCCTAGCATGAAAATATACATCTGATGAAATGTTTGTACAATGCTCAATGTCCTAACTATACAATAAAAAGATCTCATGTACATGCTAAAAATAACAAAGACTATACAAATCTAAAGATGAAATGAGAGGTGCACTAGATACATATCTCTCTCCCTGTATACAAAATTTACTTCCATTTCTTTCAAACTCAAGTGTGTTGTTTTGATAGCTTCGTTTAAGTGTGTCTCCCAAGCCCCATAGCCACTCTCTTCCTAACACAAGGTCTATCCTCTCCATATTCATAATATGGAAGTCCATGTGATATGTATAGTCCTGCATCTTGACTTCCAAATTGGATACCATAGTATCCCATATCTTTTTTGTCTTCCCCTTGCACAATAGATACTATGTATTTATGTGCACTAGGCTGCTAGGGAATCTTTAGTTTCTTGACCAAAGCATATTTTAGGAAGTTATGGGTGGTAGAGTCATCTATCATGACTTGCACCCTCGTCCCGTATACACTACCATGAAGTTTAACCAAGTCATGTGGTCTAAACTAGGGTGAACACAATGACTGGGTCAAACAACAGGTGTGCTCTATATCCTCGTGCATCACCTCCACTCCCTTGCAGCTAGAGCTTCCATGAATAGGAAGTGTCTGCACTAGGTGGCCTTCCTTTTTGCCCTTTTCAGGGGCCATACTACTCTCTGGTCCTCTCTTCTTTTCTTCCCCCTTCTTGAGTGGACAATTCCATTGTGAATGGCTAGGAGACAAACACCTAAAGAACATATTCTCTCTTTTGGCCTTCTCAAATTGCTCTGTAGGTAACCTAGGCCCTTGCGATCTTTGTTTTTTAATGACGATTTTGTTTTCCCCCAATGGTATCTTCTTCTTGAACTTAGTCATGCTAAGAGGCTTGAGGGGCTGATCCGTCTCCATAGGAGTGTATTGAGGACGGTTATGGTTCTCATAGATCTGGGCATACTTGATTGCCTCCTCAAATGTCTTAGGTGCATTCCTTCTTACCTCTCTTTTAATGAATTTCCTAACGATTGTCTTTTATATAGAGGTGAATATGCAGACTCTTTGACATGTCCAAAATGTCAATCTCCTCGATATAAGGACAAAGTGGGTAAAATCTGAAAAAGGTATTGAGACATTTTCCATTGGCTCCACAATTAAACAAATGTTTCAAAGCCCTAAATTATCAAAGCTTTTGACATGGGGATTTGATCATAAAACTACTCATGGAGTAATGAGAAGTCCAGTAGATAGTGTAGCTTTTCAACATATTGACTCTAGATGGTCTAATTTTGCACAAGAGCCATGCAATCTAAAGTTAGGAGTTGCATTAGATGGGGTTAATCTGTGTTCGATGAAATCTAGTAAATGGTCAACATGGCCTGTGGTAGTCATTAACTACAATCTCCCGCCATACCTTAGCATTAAAAAGGAACATTTAATGCTTTCACTTTTAATCTCAGGAAAAAGACAAGTTAAAGACATAAATATATATCTTGCTCCTCTCATTGACAATGTCCAAGAGCTATGGAGAGGTATTAATGTCATTGATGTATCGAAACGCATTAATCAGAGACACTTTATGGTTCGCAAAATTATGGATTGGACTATACACAAATTTCGAGGATATGGTGTCTGTTCAGGTAATGATCTAATTTTTTTATTTAATATGTATACATTTATATGTGAGTTAATCTAATTATATTTTTATGGTTTTCATGATGCAGCAACATCTAATAAGGGATATAAGGCTTGTCTTTATTGTGGTGACTAGTTGAGATCAATTTATAGTAAGAATGTCAATAAAAATATTTATCGTCAAAATGGACGGTTCTTGCCTGATGATAATCCATTAAGATGCAAAAGAGAAGTGTTACATTTTAATGGAAAGATTGAAACAGGTCAGTGTCCAAAACCAATGACACCTATGGATTGGTATTGAAAATGGACAAATGGGCCTCTTATAGATCCAGAATCCAAAATCTTCAGTGATGATGAAGACAATGTATCAACAATAGGATTCAATTGATTCAAACGCCTACAGGATATGGAGCATCTTTCCAAAACATGTTTACTATGGATAGAAGCTTATCTGGGTTAAAGACACATGATTTGTTTAACTTTTTGAAGTACATCACCTCTGGTTATCGATGGATGTACAACCAAAGGCGTATGGGACGTGATCTATCGTCTTGGATTGCTTATAAGGTAATTATCATACTTTTATATTTAATATATAAGATTATTTGTTATGTTTTATTTATGAAATAATTTCTTTATTATTTGGTTTATGATAATAACAGGTGGATTACATCAAAAGAGATTCACAAAGACTCCATCTCACAAAAGAAACGTGAATGCAGAGAGCTACTATGTTGTTGGCTATGAGCTTATTGTAGTTTATGTGTGAAACCTCTCCATGTAAAAGAGTAATCTTATCCCCTCCTTATCTCTTGTTTGATTGGCCAAAAGGCCTTCTATTTTTGTATAAAAAGACCTTTTGGGTCACCTAATGTAAGGCACACCTTTATGGTCATATATGTGCATACGTGTTTCGAGAGAGAGAGACCTTATCTAGTTCATCGTCATCCTCTCTATGTGCATAGTTCATTGTCATCCTCTCTATGTGCGTACGAGAGAGTTTTCTCTGTACTCCCTCTCCGCCAATCTATGAGTGAAAGAGTCTCAATTCATCCCGTAGCTGCTGCGCACACCATTTCAACATGTGGTATCAGAGCCAGGTTGTCGCAAGACAATCTACTCCAAACATACTCAGCGCAGGACCTGAGGAGGAGGCGTACGCACCTACAATGCTCTATGACATTGCCGCATGCTATTTCTATCTGCTTCGGCTACCACACTGAATCAATAGAAGTCTTGGAGCAAGGAAGGCCTTCGTCTATTATTTCTATCATATACAGGGTCGGTGCGTGAACATTTCAATCATCTATAGTACTTCACACTCTTGTACACTGTTTGTCTACTCCCGATCTCTAACATTACGAAGAGATTCATGTGTGATGCCATGTCATATTGTCTCACATTGTTTGCTATCTATTCTCAAGCTGCATTGGTCTCGTTGTCTGACCATGAACAGACAGTAAAACAATCATGCAGGATAAGTGAAGAATGCATCTACAACATCATCATGATTACATCTGAAGAAGTTCAAGAGATGGGCGAAGCTGCTGTTACACGTTAATGACTTCAACTTAATCTCCATTTCTAGATCTCTATTGCAAATGGCTAAACACTATCGCCCGCTTCAGCTTTGGCTTTTACTTGAGTTTGCAGATATTGCCTCTCAACATAGATCTAGATTTAAGATGAGTTCAGGTGTTTCTTGAATGTTATCCATATCGAGATGAAGCGAACATATGGATTTCTTCTTATCAATCACAACTCTTGGATCGCGAGTGCGACTCCTTGTCATCATTTGTTGCTAAGCAGCGGCTTACAAAAGGTTGGCTTTGTCATATCCATGTTGCTGGCTCAACATCAAACAGAACGCTGAGTCCCATGTTACTAGCTCAACATCAAATAGAGCGCTGAGTTTTTTTGTTTTGTAACTACAAGGGTGCTTCGATTCTTTCTCCTTGTCATATATAATTGTCACATGTTGTTCTTTTTCGATGATAATTTTAGAAGTTTCCATGTACAAAAATTGACTTTAGGCGCGCATGCAACCGACGACATTTGAAAAAAAAAAGGCTCAAATGAAGTGGATTCATTTAAGAAGAGATTTGTAGTGCTATCATTATGGCCTAGAGTCCTTGAAGACTGAGCATAGCGTATACAAAAGCATGTAGGCTCGAAATCAACATGTTATAATGCTTAGCATTCATGCTCACTATGAACAACATACGGTACCTCTTGATGAGATTTAATTAGTACAGTCTGTCAGTACAAGTTCATCGCTCTTCTAAGTTTACAAGATTGAACCCTCCTCGTAATGTTGGGACAGCCGTTTGACAACCTTCATAGATTTTGCCACTCTGGTATACTATCATGAGGCAGATGTTATGCAAATTATCTCACGTATGAAGAGAGCTACTATATGTAAGTGACAAGGAACATAACTTTTAATGCTCTGTAATAATTCTTACATGTGTAAGTTTGAGCATGTCATGTATAAAAATTTTATTTCTTTTACCATGTAATAATGGGAAGTAGACACCCCCTCAATTCATAAGAGGGAAGGACCTTTCCCAAAATGTTCTTTTACTTTTCTACCAGCTTATCATTACAAGTGCCTACAACAAGTTGAACAATATTCAAGCAACCAAGTGCAAGTCAAAACAAGAAGTTGAAGAAGGGGGTGGAATTGCAACAACAACAACAACAACAACGACAAGGACAACAACAAAACGATGATAATAACAACAAAGCAATGCTATAAGCCCTTCAATCCCCTTTGTACCATCCTCATATCTATAGGGAAGGATTTGTACCACCCATGAGTTTGTTGAAGGAAGGATATAAACATTGTACCACCTTCTTTGTACATGGGAAGGAATCATATTTTTTGTACCACCCTAGCCTAGTTGTGAGGAAAGGATAGTCCCTATAAGAGCTATGTACAATCAGCTCAAGGGGGGGATTGTTGGCTATGAGCTTATTGTAATTTGTGTGTGAACCCTCTCCATGTAAAAGAGTAATCTTATCCCCTCCTTATCTCTTGTTTGATTGGCCAAAAGGCCTTCTATTTTTTTATAAAAAGACCTTTTGGGTCACCTAATGTAAGGCACACCTTTATGGTCATATATGTGCATACGTGTTTTGAGAGAGAGAGACCTTATCTAGTTCATCGTCATCCTCTCTATGTGCATAGTTCATCATCATCCTCTCTATGTGTGTACGAGAGAGTTTTCTCTGTACTCCCTCTCTGCCTCTCTATGAGTGAAAGAGTCTCAGTTCATCCCGTAGCTGTTGCGCGCACCATTTCAACATATGTTTGATGGAGAAAGAGCTTCCAACATCATTTTTTGATATTCAGGTTCATTTATTAGTCTATCTTGTGGATGAGATAGAGATTGCAGGTGTTGTAAACACTCGATGGATGTTTTGGGTTGAGTGATTTATGGGAATATTAAAAGGTTATGTGCAACAAATAGCAAAGCCAAAAGGATCTATGGCAAAGGGATGAATGCTTGAAGAGTG